>CANSZD010004062.1:0-345144 GCA_947648045.1 Beta corolliflora | reverse complement strand
CAACGGGAAGCAGTTTGATTCCTAAAAGATACGCAAATTACTTCAACCAAGTCGTTCAAGACACAAAGTACGTCCTCACTCCCGTGGTGGTCTCTACCGTCTCTGAACCAATGCAAGAAGTCCCAGCTCAGGAGAAGAGGTGGATGTGGATCCCCGGCTTTCAAAGAGTATCCCAGCCTATTAGGGTAAGATCATCCACCTGCCAAGTATACGATATTTAAAATGCATTTGGTTGCTTTAACGTGAATGGTGCAAAGGATGAGAAGCATCCGGAAAAGCAAGGGTGGAGTGATTACATCATAAGAGTGGGGAGATTATTCCTCCTCGACAAGAATGGATAAAGTAGCAGGCCGGAATGAATATAAGGATCAATACAATCAAGAAACATAATGATCTGAAAAGATATAGGGCATTTCCGCTCGCTGGGTATTGCTGTTTTTAGAAACAAAAGTCAAGCATCACACCCCAAGCAATGCATATCAAAGACTTTTAGTGGTCAGACCACTACCAATAGTTTTTAAGAAGAAGGGAGAATTATATCAAGTAATGGGAAGGCAAGTAGTTTTACGGGTGAATATAATAAAGTGGGCTTTAAATAATTTTCACATTGTTTTCTAGAACCAACTAGTGGTAAAAAAGATTTTTTCTCTGCATTCTTTATATATGCTTGGAATGAGAGAATTAAAAGAGAGGAGTTGTGGAAGGATTTGATGTTGGTCAATACATCTCGAACCTCGGGATAAGGTGGAGACTGGAACCTGTGATGCACACGTAAGCAGGTATAGCCTCGCAGCTAGAGAAATCGGGGTTGTAGAGATATTAGAAACCGCATGATGAATTGTGATATGCATGATATAAAAGAGTTCGTGTAATTTTTTTACCTGGAATAACAAGCAACAAGGGAGTCGAGAGTGTTTTCAAAGCTAGACAATTCTAGCTAATCGAAGTACTACAGGACAAATTATCCTACACATCTGGTTTTCTTTCCATCCGTATGAGTACTTGAGCACTCTCATATTTTTAGCAAGGTATGGTGATTCCTTGGAAGGCAAGAGACCCTTTAAATATTTCACAATGTGGAGATCATCTCCACAAAGATGATGAAACCTGGCAGCGTCTGGAACTACAAGTACACGGCACAAAAATGTACAAATTACCAAGCAGTTAAAGGCCAGCAAAGTGGGTCTGGAAACAACCGAATAAAGAAGCAAGCTTCCCGGAGATTCAAGCAGTTAGATTTGAGAGCACACCAACGTATTCCGGAAGCACAAAAGCTAATGCAATGCATCATCCGCAGAGGCTTATGCAACCAGGAATTAGTATTGCTTCGTGAATATTGGTAGAAGGATAAGGCTTATATTGAATTTTTGATTTAAAAAGCCAAACTAGCATGGATTAAAGATGGTGATGAGAATACACATCTTTTTCACCCGTAGTATCAAGGCTAGAAGATTGGGCGTAATCAAGTATATCAAGATGTATTACTGACGAAGCCGAGGTCCCAGCATTTATTACTCCCGAAGTCCGGGTCGGCAGTGCCTTTCTTACATATTATGAAAGTTGCTTGGTGGTGAAATCGGGAGCAAGAAAAAGGTGTTATTCAACAACTTGTTCAAGATAGCCCCTTGATTACCGCAGAACATACAACAATCCTCAATGCACCTACAATAGCACTGAGGTAAAACAAGCTTTTTCAATCTGGTGCAAAAGCACCGTGCATCACCGGCTTTGGTTTATTTTTATAGAGATGTACTGCATATCGGGGGAAATGATGTTATAGATGCGCTTTCGGATGTGTTGCGTATCGGGACAACAGCAGGAATCGAATACCACAAATATAACATTAATTCCTTAAAACTAAATGTCCATCTAATGTATAAGGAATTTAGGCCAATTTCTGTTGTAACAATAATATACAAAATGTGTGACAAAAGTTTTATGTGCTGTGGACTCGTGCAAGTGCTCCTCGATCTCATTATGGAAAACCAGAAGGGCTTGTCCATGGCAGGTATATAGTACATAACATCTTCGGGTACTTAGGACATGGTTAAGCAAGATTAAGGGAGGTGGAAAGTTAAGCCTAGTTGTCTTTTGAAAAATTGATTTACATGCTTATGACTTCGTTAGTTGGGAAGAATTTCTCGCATGAAATGTTATTAGCTTTGGGATTTCCTTCCGCATTCATAGCCGGTTATGAAGTGTGTTCGTGGATCCATGTTCTCATTAATGATTAATGTTAAGGACAAATGCAAGCACTTCTTTCAAATCATCCAAATGGGGCTTCTGTGTAAAGGTGATCCCATGTCACCTTTGATCAAGCCAGGATATGTATGGAGTATTTGTCAAGAATTTTTGACAAAGGCCTGTGAGGGAATTTGAATGGGAAGCCAAGATTCGATCCAAGATGGAAGAGGTCAAACCGACTCATATGTGTTTTGGCCGATGATTTACTTCTTCGTCAGAAGAGAATATCCATCTAGGTACTTGATGCTTAGAGCTTTTAAACTATTCTCTCGATACTTAGGATTAAAAGCTAACATTCAACAAATAGCCATGTATACTTGTGGAACGTCAAGTTATAGAGGTCTAAAGAAATGATCGATGCTTCTAGTTTAACTCAAGGAATCTTACCATTTAGATATCTAAGCGTACCAATTTGTGCCAAGAAAATATCTAATGCTCAATGGAAGTTTGATAGAGAAGCGATACGGGAGGATAAGATTACGGGTTCTAAGAACTTATCATACAAAGACCGCCGATACGCTAATCAATGTCAGGTTACAGCTTCTACATACTTACTCGGGCTCAAGCATTTATTTTGCCCAAGAAAGTATTGGTTGAAATAAACAAGATTTGTAGAGCATTTCTGTGAGTGGTCGCTTTTAGTCGGGTGCCGGGTTTATTGTTGGGATAATTCAGGTCAGCCCTTAAATCTCTGTGTGGTTTTGATTAGAACATACGCTTTCCTGAATGTAGCGAAGATCGGAAAATATTAACGCCAGCCTCAACAAAATGTGACAAGGGTATGGTCGAGGTGGGATTCATGCCTGTTTATATAAGGAATGATTCATGGTGGGATTAGTTGGCTCTTTCCAATTAAAGGCTTGGGGTATTGGGAGGAAGATTTGCTATGTGTTAAACAATTGAAACAAGTGATGACACAGCAAGAGTCACTTAGATGAACACCTACCAAAGAAAAAGGTGTATGATAAATTGCGGATAATTAAGTAAGAGTGCATCGGGATCAGCAGCATGGAATGGTCGCCTCACAAAGCACAAGTTTATTATGTGGTCAGCAGCGGCAATGTAAACCGATGCACAACCCGCCAGGTCAAGTTAGACATGCTACAGGCTTCAAACAAGCGTCTCATATGTACCCCACTACCCAAGAGCATCAACATCTCTTTACTTGCCGCTTAGTGTCAAAAATGTGGGCTGTTAAATAACATTAAAACATTGGTTACAAATGAATACCGGCACATCGAACTACAATGTATACTTCGATGGATTCAGCCAGAAAGTGTGAAGTCCACGTTCAAGAGAAACGTTTATATTGCATTTCAGCCTTTGGTTAATTATAATTTGGTATGCCGTAAATAATGTACCGGGAACAACGTGTTCCTAGCATTAACGTAGTTTGTAAAACGTATTCTTAATGTAGTAAGAGCTAGAATTTTACCGTAATGCCTAAGAAAAATATCACAAGGGTCGACTATGTATGGTTTACCAGCTCTGAAGCGCAGTAGCTAGGAAAACTGCTTGATGGGAGTATTAGTCGTATCCTTCTCGATGTGCGTGTCCCAATCTTAGTCATGCAGGTCCAACCTGGGCTGTTCGGTTTCACTGACAGTTTAGGGTTGTAATGAATTATGGAATGAAACTAACTTACTTAGCAAAAAAAAAAAAAATTATATAAGCCAACCCTTGAGGACTTTGGTGTCCACCTAAAATCTGGGATATAACCCATGCTCAACTAATATTTACTCATTCAAGTAGTACAAAAAGTGCCGATGTTTTAGGGATAAATTTATATGCCAAAGATATTTTTTTTCTATTAATTATGATACTCTTACACTAATACACGCACTGCGTGCATATAATGTAAAGTATTATATTAATATAAGTATGTAACACCGCATAATAACCAATTATACCTAAAAAGGTAAGGTAATAACAATGTATTTATAAATAATTTTGATCGGTATTAATAAGCAACAAATCCAACTAGTATTAAACCGAAAAATATATGTCAAGTTATTGGAATTACATGAATAAACAAACGTAAGTTATAAGTTAATTTTGGATAACAATACTCTATTGGAAAATTTGCCCGAAAAAAGTCCCAACTTCGCCCATCTCACGAAAAATGGTTCCAACTTTCGCTTATTTTTACATGGGGTCCAAACTGTGGGGCTCTTCACTTTTCGGACCTTTACCGGATGGTAACTTAGCTGCGCTAAAGCTGTTCCCTGTCGCTGTTTTTTCGCTTTTTTTTTCAATAAGCTCCTTCTCTCTCTCTTCTCCCTATACTGAACCCCCCACAACCACCTCTTTCTCTCTCCTCCAAAAACTATCAATATCTCATCTTCACCATAAGGTAGATCATTTGAATTTTTTTTCTTCTTCTTGCTTTTTTTTTCTCCTTCTCCTTCACCTGACCTTGTGATCACTTCGCAAAAAATGGAGAAACTAATCTCTTCACGCTATTCTTCAAGACGAACTAAGGATTTCCTTCCCTTTCCTCCCTCAACGCCTTCATGCTTCACTGCACTCTCGACCAACATATCATAATAACGCCCTTTTCCTTGAAGATCCAAGGACACTCCTCTTGTAAATTAAACACTCAACACGTTGCTCATTTTCCCTCCCTCTCTCATCATAACAACGCCCTCATTTTGGCCTCTCTTTCTCCAAAGAAATCAAGCTACTCACACCTCAATTCCACCACATGTTCGATCACCCAAGGACTTCCCTCTTCCTTTTCCTCCTTTTCTTCTCTCCGCCGTCATTCTCCAAAAATCAGCAAAACAACCGTCCCTTCATTCCCACTCATCGAACCGATAGAAACTCCTTCCATTTCCTTCTTCTACGCTCTCTCCATGCCTCCCTCTCATGGCGTTAATAAGCTGGCTATGTGTTAGCAAGGGGGAAGGGGATAGTAAAGGACCATGGAGGAGCGTTGGGTGGACGTGGCGGGAAGAGCAGAGGGTGGCCGAGAGGCGCGGTGGTCAGCGGGAGGAGAGAGAGGGAGGCAACAGCTCACGTGAGTTTTTACTCCGTTAGGTGAGTTTCCAATGGGAGTGGGTCCGTAAATTAAAAAAAAACCCAAAGCTAGGGTTTTATTATATAATAATAGAAAGTTGGGATTATTTTCACGACGCCCAAAAGGTAGGACTTTTCAAAGTAAATTTTCCTACTCTATTTAAGTAAATTGATTTTTGAACCGAAACATCTAATTCAATTGAAACAAAGTTGTTACTGTATGAAATCAATGAATGTATTATTAATCAATAACTTGTTCTTAGCTCATAGAAAGTAAACAATATTGGATTTAAGCTCACATAAAGTCTAATAAATTCGGATAAGTTTTGACTAAGCTTTAAATAAACAAAATAAGTTGAAAAAAAAAACCTTAATATACCATTACTAATACTAATACTAAGTTGACAAGTAAAATACGGGATACCAATACTAATACTTATACTAATACCATACTAATAAATAGTAATAATAATAATAAATACACATACTAGTAATTAATAATAATAGTACAATTATAACAGTAAAAGTTTCATAATAATAACAAAAATTTATATCAAAGAAGTTGGAATATCTACGGGTACAACTACAAAGGGCCTTTGAGTGCCAAATCGACCGCCGGATTAAGAAAAGATCTACGAACCAAATGTACGTAAGAGGTACATAGATCAATAATATAGTCCGTCGATTGCAACTTAATCCTTACAAGCACATTGATCCAACTACTATTATTAACTCCATGTCGCCTCTTTTCCCACCAAAATGAGAAATACTCTCTAGAACAAACCCTAACTCACCAAACTACCTAATTCATTTTAGAAACCCGAAATTCCCCTCTATCTCACACGCCTCCTCAACCTCCCTCTCCCTCTCAAATCCTAAACATTCTATACTTTTATATTTTTCTCACCCGGCGATGGAGCAAATATGAACTTTTCTCGCATAGATAGAAGGAGAAAATAATGGAGATTTGGAGGTAAATTGATGCAAAGAAATTGTCTCAAATTTCATCAAACTAAGTGTATTTCAAGTCATCTTTCTCAGGGTTGGTTAAACTTTTATTTTTGGTTGAATATATTGTCTAGTCGGGGTTCATCAAAAAATCAAAGAATTTCAGTAAGGGTCAAATTCTTGTTTCTTTCTTTCTTTTTCCCTATTTTTTTCCTGTAGATCTACGTGAGTATGTGTACATGACAACGCTTTAATTCTCCGTAAGGCCGGTAAGCCGCCGGCTCGAATGCCGATGACCCGATTATGGTGATGCTAGTGATAAAAACACTCATGCCAAGGTCCCATTCTCTTTCCATGCATTTAAAATTTGTGTTATCTTTGAGGCTTAATCTTTAGCTTATTTAAGTTGTTGAAATAAGTGTTTTTGATGATAAAATGGATTTTTCCACAATGGTAATAGTTAGTGATTGGTAGTTTCAAGATGTTTTTCGTTTGGAAATTGGTAATGTAGGATAACTTTGGGTATCGAGTGGGAGGGTATTGGATAATATAACCTTTTTTTAATAGGAGGATGGATATTCTAGTGTGCTATGAGTTAGGTGTGTCTTGGTGGCTCCAAATTGTGAATTTTATCTTTTGTATATGATTGGCTAGCTGGTTTTGTACATTAAAATTCTAGTGTTTGAATTGGATTGATGCGTAATTTATGTAACCATTTTACTCAAAGCTTCTTACTACCACAGATTATTGTAGAGCGTTCTGCAAAATTTCTGTTGGTTGTCAATTGCTAAAGCTTGGCCATTAGTTTGTCTCCACTTGCTTTTAGCAAAGTGCTGGGATATCTAGCTGACTAGATATACATGGCGTAGGAACAAAATGATACTAATTAAAGGCTAAACAATAGTCACGATATGCTAGGAATTTTTATTCTTTGGTATCTTTTAATGCATTGCTTTAAACAATAGTTAGGATATCCTAGCAATTTTTATCTGCTGCTTATAGCTCCATTTTGGGTTGTATGCAGTTTCTCGAATTGAACCACAGAGTGATGAGTTTGATCAGGCATACTGCTATTTCTCTAAAATGTTTAAAGGCCTAGACAATTTTCCTTACTGATTATACCTTGCTGATTCTAACTGCTAATAAAATTCTAGAACATAACAACCTCCATCTCTAGTTCAGATATCCTTACTCATTTTTGCTTATCTTGTGATATGGGAAATGTGGATAGCCATCCTGAAAACTAAAATCAGAATATTGGAACCAGAGTCTTTGCTAAATAAAATGGAGTATATAATCATAATTTCCGTTTTTCTGTTTCTTCGCAATAATGCCTACAGATTATGTCCATTTGTTCGTTCAAGTTTCAATTATGCAAGCCTGAATATCATGTTATGTATATTGACAATTAGTACATGTCCAATGTGACGGTGCATGTGGTGTGAATGGATCTTATCACATAATTGGTCGGCTGGGCCATCTCTGCGCCTTTAAGTGATCAAGACTTTGCAGCTGTGACTAAAGCTTTTTGAAATCAAAACACCATTGAAGAAACTAATTTGACACTTGTTCTGTAGATTCTTGTTGTAGGTGTTTTTTTCCTTTCCCACTATAGTTGTATATGAATCTTTAAGTTCCTTCGACTGTTACGTTAATAAATATCTTATTTGGTAACTAGTGAGCTTGGTTTGGGTAGTTGAAATTGGATTTTGTTATTCGCTCGGATTAGTTTGATGTCACTAGGGGAAAAAAAAGGAAGGGAAAATCAAGATCGAAGGGCCAGGGCATTTTATCTAAAATGCACTTCTTTCTTAGAGGGATAGTCATAGCTTTTGCAATAAACTCATGAAATTTTTGAGGGAAAAAGAAGGGCCGCGGTTAACAGGCAAAAACGCACCCTTCGCACCGTATTTGGTTTCCCTATTAGTGAAGGCCAAGCGGTTAGACCCTCAAAAACCTAAGCCTTTCAAACACGAAGGGCCGCGGTTTTGGGTGTAACCGCAACCCTTCACTTTCCTTTTTTTTTTGATAATTAATTCGAAGCGCATACAAGCAATACGAGTACCCCCATTTCAATTTCCCCTCCACTTAGACAAAAATTCAAGGAGCGAAAAAATAAAAACCTCCTCTCACTCACTCGCACACTTAACCCTAACGCCCCAGTCACCGAGCCCCGACGCCGAGCACCGACCTATCACGGAGCTACCCATATTGATACACCACCAGGGGCACCACCCACCATGCGCTAGCAAAATGACTTCCACCACCACCACTACCCTTCTTCTTTCTTCTCTTCTCTCTTTCTCCTCTTCTCTTTCTTCTCTTTCTCCACCATTTCGGTGTGTGGAGCTCCTCCCACCCACTACTACAGCACACACCCACCAAAGCAAATAAAGAATAACTACCACCACCACTACTCTACTCTTCTTCATCGTTTCGGGGTTTAGCTGACTTTCGGCTTAGTTACTATGAATTAATCTTGTTTTTAAGTTAGTTTTGTTTTTCTTAATTGAATTAAATGCTTAATGTAATGTGGCTTTGCTAATTGTAGAAGAAGAGGCTTAGGGAAGGCAAATAAAGTTCCAACTATCCCTTTCTCTCTTCATTGCTCATCATTGGTGTTAAGAGGTAACTATTATTTAATTTCGTTGTCTTTTTTGTTTGATTTGTTATGACAAAGTTATCATGTGATTCAATTTGGATTAAGTTATGATAATTTATTGGATATATATATGTATTTCTTATAATGTATGTAGATATTTCTTGGATATGAGATTGTATGAAAACGCAATGTAATTTAGCTATGAAATATCATGTTAATAAAATCATCATCATATGCCTAGATACTTCGTTCAAGACTTACTCATTAGGAGGTGCTCCTGAAGAACCCCCAAGTCCAGACTGTTCCTGGATGTTTGATCTCACTTTAGGTGGTGAATGTGTCTCTTTCTATAAATTCGAGGAAAGTCTTGGCTTATCGTTTTCTCTCTACATTGTTCTCTCGGGTACTTATGCAGAGAAGCAATTATCTACATTGTGTACTCGGAGGAACTGAGGGAAATGTCACGTGATTTTCCTTAGATCCGAAAGTCAGTACATATTCACAGAAGCAAGATTTAGACGTCCAAAGACGGGTTAGGCTGGAGTGATAAGGACCTTCGATCGCATCCTGCATTTGAACATGTCACTATCTTAGCCAAGGTTTCAGCACGTGTGGATTTGAATATGGGAGTGTATGTACTTAAATAATGATTGATGCATTATATTAATCATGTGTCAATATTATTAGAGATCTTCTCAAATGAGATGGATCGTACTTGGATGTATGGTAGTCGTGAATCGATTGAGTTTGTGAATGGGGTCTCGGAATTCTCAAGACCAGCATTACAATATCAAACATCTTAGAGCACTTGATTTCTATTGTCCTTGGTGCTTCCATTTTTCAGAAATGTGAGTTACCTGCTAGTAGTATAGCATTTGCTTAGGGAGCATGTCTTTCGCCGTGGGTTTAAGTCTCAATACCACGTATGGGGTTTAAATGGTGAGCGGAAGTGGTTATAGGAAGTTCTGTAGGAGTAATCAACGATGTATGTGAAGAAGAAGGATTTAGAGAATTGGAATGATGAGTTCCTAGGATGAGAATTCTGACGATGAGTTTCCAGATGATGGTTGGGATCGGTAGACGAGATAATACACGAGGTTGAAGATCGCCTGTGTGTAAACGACCCTGTATTTTTGAGTCTATGTCTCGAGGTCGCCGGAAAAGTCGTTGTATCCATCTTGTACAAAGCACACCAAACTTTCCGCCGTGATAACATTGTCTAACATTAAGTCGAAAGCCGGTTTGATGGACCTGAGTTTCACATCGTTGCTAGAAGTTTTAGCCGATATGCTCCCCGATGGAAATGAATCACAAAAAGTCGTATTATTATGCGAAGAAACCGATGTGTCCTTTGGGTTTAGAGTACTACGGATACATGCCTGTTCTAATGATCAAGAAAATATCCATGGAGGTGTTGAGAGCATTTACATGAGTGTTCACGCTATGGATTGCCGAGGCATGAAGAGTGAATAGCCGGAGGTAGTGAAGGACCACCACCAAGGTGTTGTGGTATCTACCCATAATACTGGGATTTGAAGCAAATGTTCTCAATTAAAGTGGAGATGCGAATAGTTCGGGAGGTGACATGCGCAATCGTAGGAAGAAAAACGGTTCAAGCCAAGCATCCTAACATTCGCCCGAGTGGAAAAGTATCAACAAGGTGCATAAGGCATTTGGTAAATGAGGATAGGAATCTCGAGGCTTGGATTAGTGTACGGATGGCATGAACCCTTTTGGCAATCTTAGTTCGCAAAGGATAGGGGCATGGCCTCGTAGTTTTAGTGGCTTATAACTTGCCTTTGTCAGGAAGGAAACGCGGAAGTACATCATGCCGGGGCTGTCTTATATTAAGGCCCAAACAACCCGGAAATGACATAGATGTATACCTCCAACCGCTTGTTGAAGATTTCATGTAAGATGAAACGAAGGAGTGTTAGTATTTGATGCGTATGCTAATGAGATGTTCACCTCCGCGTGCCATGCTTTTCGGTACTATGAACGCATTATCTAGCTTGCTGTGAACTTATCGCCGGTATAAGACTAGAGGAAAACAACCCCGCTCCCGATTTGTGCAGATGACATGAAGCCTACACACCTTAAGGGCTGCAAACATGTCTATATGCGCACACGAAGGCTCTTCGTACGCGACCATCCCTAGCCCGCTTAAGAAGAAGGCATTCGATACCAAGCCTAAGAAGAAGTTGCTCGTAGACCATTAATCGGTACCCGAAGTTTATAATCGTGTTATGGGCATTGAAACAATCTTCGGGTAAACCTGCTAGTGAGATTGATCGACCTACAAGGATTATGGAAAAGGGGAGTCCATTTTTGGAAACTCCCATATTGGAAAGATTCCAAAGGCTCTATATCGTTCGGGATGTCATGCACATAGAGAAGAATGTTTCAGGGAAGCTATAAGCCATGGCGGCACTTATGAATATTCCTGGGCAAGACAAAATAGTGTTATGGCGTCACGACTTCACTTGGAAAACAAGGGCTTCGACCGTAGTCAGGCCTTAAAAGGGACGGAAGGAAGAAGAAAGGAGGAGGGAGTGAAGTCAATGTAGGAAACTCTTAAATTAAAAAGAAGGTGGAGGATTCGTAGAAGAATTATTTACCACCAGCTTGCTACGCACGATGTCGCGTGCGGCAGAAACGGAATTTTTGCGAAGTCGTTGTATGGCATTAAGGTTCCAACCGGCTACTCATCGAATATGGAAGCGATTGTTAATTTTAAATGGTGAGCTAAGAGTTATCGAGTATGAAATCTCACGATTGTCATGTTATGATGCAAGTATTCTTACTCGGATTGCAATTGTGGGATACTTCCAAAGCATGTGAGGCACACCATTACATAACTTTGTTCATTTTTCCATACACCAAGCAAAGAAAGTCCTAGAACCGGCGACCCTCGATTCCTCATGTGCCAGAGTAATTGAAACTCTATGCAATTTCGAGATATTCGCCCCGCATTCTTCGACATTATGGTCCATCTCATTGTCCATCTAGTTCGAGAAATTAAGTTGTGTGGTCCAAGAGTTTTTAAGGTGGTGCTATCCTTTGGAGAGATATATAAGTACTTTGAAGGATAAAGTTCGAAATCCCCGCACAACTGTTAAGGTAGTATAATTCAAGGGATCGTGGGTGAAGAGATCAAGAATTTTGTGGCCGAGTATTTTGCTAGTGTTGATCCCGTTGGACTTCCGACATTCTCGACACGAGGGCGTACTTGAGGGCAAGGGCGACAATTGGTTCAAAATTGATCACACTCCGTAGAAAAGCGTACACAAGCTCACTTATTTGTATCAGATCATGTAGCAAAACGGTCCATCCTTATTTAAATGAACATATGGAGGGAATTACGTGTTAGCAATCCTCGAAAAGCGAATAAGGGCATTGACGCAAATGCATAACAAGACTTTCATTGATTGCTCTACAAACTAGTAGTGAATGATTTGGATGAAAGTGTTCTAAATGAAATGGGAAGGGGTTAGCATTCGTGTCCTCGTGAAGCCGTACGTCTTATAAGGGTTATGATATTAATGGCTATACGTTTTGGAGCTAACAAGCAGATCCTAAGCTTCCGCATCGCAACAAAATAGTGGTGTTACACTCTGTGGCGCTTATCACCACAATACGCAAGCTCGAAGGATAAGTCGCCTATACTACGGACAACACCTACTAGGGGCGAATACAAGAAATACGGGAGCTGGACTTCATCAGGATTTCTTTAATATTTGTTTCTTGTGTTGCAAGTGGGTTGACGATAATCGATCGTTATGTATGAAAAGACAGATCCTGCGGGATTCACTCTTGTGGACCTTAGTCGTCTACGTGAAACTCAAAGCCATTTGTAATTGCATCAGCCAAGTTAAGCAAGTATTTTGCGTAACTGTCCCGCCGATAGAAAAAGTGGTCAATTGTTGTACTCCGGTAAAAGGAGTATCCTCAGATGGGTGATGTTGATAATGAGGAAGAATATGATGCATTTGAGGACATCCCAACTTTACCTATCCCGAAAATAGTGTGGAAGATGATGTGAATATGCTGGAGGATCTATGGCGGGTAGCATCACACTTTTAAGGGATACATGTACTTGAAGATCATAAGAAACGGCGGAAGGTTAATAAATCATGAGACATATACTCATGTATGTCTAATTTCTCAAACCAGGAATTCAATATGATAATTTCCTAAGGGCTTATTTTGTTACAAGTTGGTTGAATTTCGAGGGAACGAAAAGGCTGGTTTTAGGCCTACATGGCAATGAGTGAGTGCAGGTGGGGGGCGTGAGGGGCGGTAGGGGGTGGGAATCAAGGCAAATGTGGAGAGTGAGGTCACATGGCAATGGAATGCTCTCCACATTTGCAATAGCCCAACCACCTCCGCCGCTACCACCCGACGGGCATTCCATTGCCATGCTTAATCGATTCTCGGGTCATTTTAGGCCTATTTTAGCCTTTCGAGATCCAATTCGTACCTACCGAGTCATTTCAACCCCAAATTCTTTTTGAACATGATTATATGAGGTATAATGTAACTATTGTGTAGATTTTAGGCTTGCATCTGTGCGTTGGTTGAATTTCGGGAACGAAGGTCGGCCTATTTTAGCCCTATTTCGGCCTTCCAATTCCTACTTATCGAATCATTTAACCCCAAATTCTTTTTCAACATGATTATATGAGGTATAATATAACTATTGTGTAGATGTTTAGGCTGCCATCTCGTTGTTGGTTGAATTTCGGGAACTAAAAGGTCATTTAAGGCCCATTTGGGCCGATTTGCGTCCAATTCCTACTTATCGAGTCATTTAACCCCAAAATTATTTTGAACATGATTATATGAGGTACAAATTTGTAACTATTGTGTAGATTTTTAGGCTTGCATGTTCGTTGTTGGTTGAATTTCGGAACGAAAAGGTTATTTTAGGCCTATTTTCGCCTTTTCGCGTCCAATTCCTACTTATCGAGTCATTTAATTCCAAATTCTTTTTGAACATGATTATATGAGGTATAATGTAACTGTTGTGTAGATTTTTAGACTTCCATCATTTGGTGGTTTGAGTTTCTGAACGAAAAGGTCATTTTAGGCCTATTTTACCTCGATTCACGTTCGATTCGTACTTATCGAGTCCTTCAACCCCAAATTCTTTTTGAACATGATTATATGAGGTATAATGTAACTATTGTGTAGATTTTAGGCTTCCATCTGTTGTTGGTTGAATTTCGGGAACGAAAAGGTCATTTTAGGGCCTATTTTCGCCGATTCGACGTCATTGTTTTATAGGCTTTTTGTTCATCTAACTCCAAACTTTTGTTGCATATGCCAATATGAGGTAGAATGAAACAATACATATGTATATTTTTTAAGCATAAAATTTGCATGTAAATGAAATGGGAAACAAAAAGGCTTAAAGAAAAGGGGGGAAGTTGTGCGGAGGGGCATCAATGAGGGGGGGGGCATAGGGGCTTGGGGGGTCCGTGCGGGTGGGGGGCTGTGCAGGGGAGGAGAGGGGGGCAGGGAGGAGATGGGGGAGGGTTGGCGGTGGCTTGGGGGTTGGCGAAGAGGGGCGCGGGGCGGGAGGGGTTGGAAGATTCACCTCGGCGCGGCCCGCCCCCGGCTCTACCAGCCCCAACTCCGTCCCTCCCTCTCCCCTACCCCCGCACAAACCCCCCCATCCTCCCCTCCCCTGCCCTCAAACCCCCCTCAGCGCACGAACCCCCGCCTGACCCTCCCTCCCTCGCACAAACCCCCTCCTCGCACGGGCCCCTCCCTGTGGAGCCCCATTTGCCATGGGACCCCCCAGCGCGTACCCTCTTCCCCGCACATACCCCTCCCTCCCCGCATGGACCCCTCCCCTCCCCGCCCCGAGACCCCCTATGCACGACCCCCCTCCCACGCCACCACTCCTAAGACCTCCCCTCCCCGCATGCACTCCCCACGCATAACTGAGACCCTCCTACTTGTTGCAATCCCCCTTGGCCCTTAGCTTAGTGCCAATGTGAATTTTTTTTTTTAATCTTCAATTTTGTGTATATTTAATGTGTATATTTGTACAATTTCGGGGAGATGGCAAAGGTGCATACGGATAAGAGCACACATCTCAAACATACTACTTAGGATGAGTCTTTCGATGCGAGAAAGGAAGGGGGTAATTTTTACGCCCACTCGCCTTTTCGTGACCAATTCGTACCCATCGAGTCATTTATCCCCAAATTATTTTTGAACATGATAATATGAGATATAAGGTAAGTATTGTGTAGATTTTTAGGCTTGCATTTGTTGGTTGAATTTCGGGAACGTAAATGTCATTTTTTGCACTCTTTTTTAGCCTTTTCGCTTCCAATTCTTAGATTTTGGAGTAACTTAACTCCAATTTCTTTTTGAACATGATAATATGAGGTATAATATAACTAGTGTGAAGATTTTTAGGCTTGCATTTGTTATTGGTTGAATTTTGGTAACGAAAAGGTAATTTTAGGCTTATTTTTGCCTTTTCGCGTCAATTTCGTACTTATCGAGTCATTTAACCCCGAATTCTTTTTGAACATGATAATATGAGGTATAATGTAACTATTGTGTATGAATTTTTAGACTTGCATTTGTTGTTGGTTGAATTTCGGGAACGTAAATGTGATTTTAGGCCTATTTTCGCATTTTGCGTCCAATTCATATTTCTCCAGTCATTTAACTCCAATTTATTTTTGAACATGATAATATGAGATATAATATAACTAGTGTGTAGATTTTTACGCTTGGATTTGTTTTGATTATTGAATTTCGGGAAAGGTATATGTCATTTTAGAGCTATTAACTACGGTAAATGATTGAATTCTTATCTTATGTGTTTATTCATCGATTGTTTTGCAAAGTTTATATGAATAACACACCAAGTTTGAGGGCCTTCACCATAGAGGAATTACATGAAATTCGGGATAAGTTGGCGACCTACCTTAGTGATCTTTGTTTATGATACATTTTGGTGGATTTCTAGATATAATTAGCTAGATCTACTAGTTGGTATCAATTCTATGTACACTTTTTACATTATTAAATATATATATAATATTTTAAGTTAATTATTACGTTGAAAAACTTGTGATATATTGCAATTCGTGCGATTTTTTTTTTTGTGTCGAAGGGAGGTGTTGGGTGGGGGAGGGCTATGATGATGAGGTGCAAGAATGGGGTGCTTGGGCCCCAGGCTAGAGGGCTGGGGTGGCTAACGGCGACTGTGGGTGGAGGGATTTGTGATAGAGGGACAGGAATGGCAAGTGGTGGGATTTTGGGAATTGGGGGTGCGAAGGAGTGCGGGGGGTGGCCGAGGGCGAGTGGGGGTGCGGGGAGTGCGGGGGGCGTAGGGGTGGGGGGTGGGGGGTGCGGGGGTGGGGGGTGGGGGGGGGGTGGGTGGGGGTGGGCCAGTGCGGGGGTGCGGGGTGGCAGGATTTGGGGTGGGTGGGGGTGCGGTCTTCAAGCGGGGACTAGAGGTGAGGTGGGGGAGTCTTGGGCGCGAAATTTTTATTAAAAAAAAAGCCCGAATCGAAGAGCTGCCCCGGTTTGGGTCCGGAGGCATGGAGCCCTTTCACATAGAGAAGAGTGCGTTTTTGGCCTAAAACTGCAGCTCTTCGTTGTGAAGGGAGGCGGTTTAAGCCAGCCCTTCCTTTACGAAGGGTGGCGGCAACCGCAGCTCTTACGTTTTTTTCCACTGGTGTGTATCCTCGGGTTACGGTGTAAGCCCAAACCACCACAATCCACCATGTTTGACACAGATGCTCTCATTCGAACATGTAATATGTGTATACCACAGTCCACCTTATATTCAATTATCCATGTGTAATGTGTGTATATTAGCATAGACTTTTGTCTTTAAATGTGAGATCTATGGTTATATGAAGTATTTTTTCGAATGATCTACCATTGTATTTTTGTTCCTTTATTATTTCGAAACTCATAAAAGTAATTTCTTATTTTTAGAAACTTAATTTGGTACATGTTTTGATGAACATTAAATGATCGATTGAATTTGATTTGATGTGGGTAGTTGGGATATTGAGGAGTAGGGATCTAATTTTTGGTGAAAAAAGTGTAATTATAGTATTATACAAAATAAAAATATAGCATGTTATGGTTGAGTTCGGGCAAAGTTGGGTCGAGAATGGTTTTGGGTTGGGTTGTATTGGGTCGGAATGGTTTTGGGTTGGATTGTATTGGGTTAGAATGGTTTTGAGTTTGGGTTGTATTGGGTCGGGTAGAAGCCGGGTTCGGGTGGTAACTAGGTCGGGTGGTAGCCTTGGGTCGGGTGATGGCTCGGGGGGGTAGTAACTGGCAGGTGGGTTTACCACGGGTCATTGGCGGGTGAGGTTGGGTGCGGGTTAGTTTTGGGTGGGGAAACGAGGGTGGGTGCGGGTGGGTTCTTTTACGGGTCCAAGTTGTTTAGGTTGACCAGTTCGGTTTTGGGTTTCCAATTCCACTATAGGTCCCAGCGGCCCCGGGTGCGGGTAGACGATTTGGGTCTGGGTGGGATGCGGGTTCACCATTAACTACCATTGACTCCCATTAACTACCAGTCGGCCTTCCACTCTCGGCTGGAACCGAGGTTGGGTGCAGGGTCGGATGCGGGTTCACCCGTCGGTCGACCAGTTTCTCGGTTTCTACCTCTATGCTTGTACGCGTATTTTCTTTTTCCTAGTTGGCTCTGCCTTGTTTACCTTTTTGGTAAACGGGAGTTTTCTCGGTGAAGTTTGGATGTGCTGCCGGGGCATACTAAGAAGGGGATCTTCACCTAGTTTAGGATGTTTTATTTAATTTAAGTTTGAGGCAATATTTATTTTTAAAAATAAAAAAGTATTATTATTTTTGGTTAAAGTCTTCCGCTGCCAGTTTTTGGTCGGTTAGTAGTTGGTTGCCGAAAGCGTGATAGTCGCGCGTGGCGGTAATACTGCCTGAGGTACTTACGAATATTAGTTATGTATTATTCATTTTAAAGTGAGTAATTTGGGGGTGTTCCGAGAAATGCTTTGTCATTGACTACTAGTAGGAACACATTTACTCTTATTATCCCATGGGAAGTACCTAACGTTATGTTCATGGCATGAATTAAAGGTGACCTGCACTTTTGCTTCAAGCACTTTTTCCTCTATAGAAAGGGCATGGCCCCAATTCGTTTCCAAAATATACCACAACATTTCCACCCTTCACTCCCTAAAAAATTGTCTAGCTACCCTTACCATCCCTTCCTTTATAAAAAATGGCTTAGCAATCTTCTTATAAAGATATTAATGATATGGAGTTGGTCGATAAGCAACGGCTCCGGAGGTTATTATAAGAACTTGGAACAGCTAACGCAAGAGTTGTTTGCCTCCCGCTTCACCAAGACCATCATGACTTTGTTATGTTATCACTTTCTCTGTATTTGCTTTGAGATGATATACTCCGCATCCAGTTTTGGGATGAAACTCCTCATGTCTTCCGCTTTGGGAACAAGAAGATAGTGCCTCTTGTGGGAGGAGGTCGAGGATTATTGGGCTTATCAGCCAATGGGCCGATCATTAAGCCTAGGTATCCTGTTGGAGCTTCGAGTGATTTTTCATCAATCTTGGGTATTCAAGAGAGCTTTCATGGCAATTAGAACAATTTAGTGAAGTACATCTTCTCCAAGTTGCTATGAACTTTTCAATTTGGGGATTTGCAAATTCCTAGCAATGTTAAAACTATAAGCTAGCCAGAGAAAATGCTTGCATTCATATGATTTTGGGAAGTACACATGCCAAATGGTTTTTAAATGCACTACCATGCACGATGTATTACTCATTCCACAGAATTGCTAATGGGTGGGGTCGTCTTGGACCACTCATATTAGTAGAAATGTTTCTTGGTCTTGATGAACTTAAGCAAAAATCCTCAAAGTTTTGTGAAAGGGATGTCCACTAGCTCTTCACTTGTGGTTATTGGAGAAGTTTAGTAGAGTGGACCCCCATGAAGATTTCCCTTATAAAGCCTCTCGTATTTCAGAAAGGGGTTTCGAGTCCCTCTTCTATCATCTTCTTAATGGTAGTGGGTGTGAAGACTACTTCCGGCAACACGAAATAAAAACGGGTAACAGCTCACCTTGCTATTAGTGCCATTGTATATTACGACTCTAGTAGTAAAGGAGTACGACAACAGGGGCTTTGCCGAGTTCACCTTTTATCTTCCATGGAGGTGTCTAAGGCAAATTGGTTGGATGCGATATTACATTCATGCTTTCTAAGCTCATCGGCTTGCAAAAAATGCCTACTATATGGCAAGGAGCGGAACCATATTAGCGTTACATGGACCTCCTGTCCGGCAATTGATGATGGTTACCTTCAATGGTGTCTTGGCTGATATTGATCAGGACAACGACTTAAACGGGTCTACCAAGAAGAGAAGAAGAATTTGGGAGGAGCAAATGTTTATTTTTAATTTTGTTTTTTTTTCTTTTTTTTTAGGAAAATAGAGGCTTTATCTCTGTGTAATGTATGTGATGATGTATCCTAGTTGGGAGGAATAAAAATTTGTGTTGTGAGAATTTTATTGGGCTCATTGTTCTAATCTGTTTATATTTTTAACATTAAATATGACATACAAGTCACATATTTAATCATTTATATGACATACAAGAGATTTAATAACATATATAAAAACTGTAACAATTGAAGAATGTGTTTGTTTCACTACATCATTTTTGTTTTTTCTTTTTCATTTTTTTTTTTTTCTTTTTCATTTTTTTTCCTTAATTTTCCTTTTCTTCTCGTGTTGTTTTATTTCTTTGATTCTTTTTTTAGGTTGCACATATATTTCAGATCTCCCTCATCTGAAACATATAAAGCATCTTTATCTTGGATTGAGGTAAGAGAGGCCTTTTTAATATAACCAAATGGAATAAAGTGTTCATAAACTATTTAGCAACTTAATAATGACAATTACGACTATTTTGATGCCTAAGCATAATATTTATTGATTTGATCAAAATTGCTATTCAAAAGCGGGGGCAGATTCATTCCGAGTCAAAAAACCGTTTACTTTCCACGCTCGGTCCCGTAGTAATATGTATGACGAGGAATGATATTGAAGGAACCCGAATTTTCCGCGAGGATCATATAGCAAGAGCTCTAGTATGTTTTTAAGACCAGAGATTGCCTTCCTGGAATATCTATATCCGATGTACAGGCACCTTACTTGTTGAAAATGCAAGAGTGATTCTGCGTTGATAGGGGTTGCAGCCCTTGCACAGAGCTTGTGAAATTGATGTTCATCGGCGAATGCAATGAAGCTCATCATAGCGAGTTTTACCTTAGCCACGATCTTGAAAATTTCACTTTCTATCATGACCGGGGAGATTGGCATTTCTACTCGAATGGGGGGACCCGATCCATCAACGTAAACCAATCAAATATTGTGGGAGTTTATCCTGCCATTGCCTAATCTTTTTAGTCATTTTAGTAACAATAGTCTTGATTGTTTTGTTAGGATTCTCTTTGTTCACATAATGGTTTGAGGAGAAGGTGCAGGGAATCGCAGTAATGCTTCGTGCATATTTTACGAGATCGAACCATTATACGAGATTATTTTAAAAAGCCATTAGATCCCCGCAGATAAAGTTGGTGAGGACGGACTTGAGACTTGTTTTTCACTCTGGATTTTGAAAATGAAGCATGTTGATTCACTTTGAAAAGATCCAGTTAGATCAGCTGCCATGCGAATATATTGTTATAACAGTTTGAAGCATTTGGATGAATTTGCACGATTATAGCAATGCCAAAACCCGAGAGATACGGGGAGGAGAAGTCGTATTGGCGTAACCATGAGGCGACATATGGTTGAAATTAGAGAAAGTTGACGGCTGCCTGCAAAGTACGGACAAAAGTGAATGCAGCGCGCCTTCTAGGGTATTCAATGAAAAGCTTTCTTCGTACAAATTTACGAGCCCGGCATCCTTTCGTTCCAGATGAGAGTCATACCCATTCTTCCCTAATAACTTGAACCAAGCATTTCTTACACCAAAGTTATACCGCTGTCATAGATACCAAATTTTCTCCATGATTTTAGGTCGTCTAATATACATGTCATAGCAACATTAATCATCATCCTTCAACTTGAAAAGATAGGCCGTGAGTCTGTGGATTATCGGACATTACTTAACTTAAGTTTGGTATCGATGCCAGGTATGAGGGGACTAAGGTCTTAGATTTAGGTTTTTGCGCGCTTCATTTAAAGCAATTCACAGGGGTAAAAGTGCGGAAGGTAGTTAGACTATGATATTGATGGGTAGAAGTGCCGTGGGAAGAACTAGTACTCTTTTAACATAATCGGACTCGAATTTACAAGGGCGTTACATATTAGATGTTGTGTATGGTCTGGATTTGGTTATGCAGATTTTATTTGGGCGTTATGCATCTCCATCAAAAGTAATACTAGAGTAATCTACTCATTATTACTCAAAGCATAGCATCAATTTTGGTACTTTCTGCTACCTAGAAACATAATGACAGGTATATAATACTTCTGCATCTTTTTACTTCATAACCTATGCATACAAATAAAAGCACGTTTTCTTTCTGGTGAATATAAGATCTTGCATTTTGATATTGTATGATCAACTGGTGAACTAGAACCAAACAACTCGTTTTACTACCTTTATTTTTCAATTTAGACCCATATATATATTTAGGGAAAATAATACAAAGGTTATCCTCATCATCGTACTTTAAACCAGCAAATCACTTAGCATCGATCTGCTCTCTCTCTCTCACATTCTTCATTATAATATTGATTGTGGTATAGGCTATTTCAAGAGGGCAAAAAGAGAGAATAAAGGACGAAAACAAAAAAAAGTATGCAACTCCTTCAACTTTCACCACAAGTAGCTCTCACGTACCCTTCCCTTTTGTATCTTTGTAAGCAAAGAGGGAAAATTAGGACATGTGATGTATCACTTGAGGTTAGGACATATCAATAGGACTCTTGCATGCACTTTTGTTTGCATACTTTGATCAACTTAATGTAAGCCATTATATGCATACAAATTCCCCTCTATAAATACCTCAAGAATCTACTTTATCAACCACACAAACGTGCAAATTTTAAATATCATTGCAACCTTTCCCTTACCCATTTCGGTATCAAATCACTCAACAAAAACATACTAGGGCTAGCTCGGCGGCGCTAACTAAATTAGCAGGCCTAATCTTCATTACCGTGCTGGTGGTTGGCACCTACATGCCGCAAGCCCTTAACTTGTGGGCAGGTGCTAACAATGGTGAATGCCATGCCTCGGTTACTTAAAGAACGGGGGGATCGATCCCAGCTACGTGCTGCGGTGGGTTAAGAACCTAGCTAGCTCCGCTAAGACCACACCTGACCGCCAACAAGCTTGTAAGTGCCTCAAACCCGCTGCTAAGTCCCTACGGCATCAACTATGACCGTGCTAATAACCTCCTTCTGCCTGCGGGTGTAGACTACAAAATCAATATGAGTCCTACTCTTGATTGCTCTACGTATGTTTTTCTATACAACTCTTGGCTACAGATTTTATATTCACTAGATTTATTGTTCAGAGATTTTATTTTCATTTGGTCATATAATCACTTCAAATTAATTTTATTCCCCTTGAAATATTATCATCCAAGAGCAAACACCTTTAAATTGCTTTTGACAATTACTCTTTGTAAATTTTTTAGTACATGTTTTTTCGTGAACGTTAGTTTTGGTTTTGATATATACGAATTCTAAGATATATAAGCATTATATAACATTATAACGTTATGAAATTATACACGTGAAATTACGCATTGAATAATGTTATTTAGACTTAGTTATTGTTAACGATTTAACCTGTATTTTCCTCATTAATTTATGGGTTTATTGTCATATAAGGCCAAATAAAATATGTTTTTTTATGGGAAAAGACCTAATAAAAAATTTGGAGGGAAAGACCAATTATGATAATTCGGTTGGCAACTTAAGACCCTTTTAAGAATATCCCCACAAAGAATTCAAAATTCAGGTGGCAATTGTTATTTGATAGGACGCATCTTGGTTGAGTTTCATTATTTTAGCGTTAGAGCTTCAACCAATTGTTTCAATGGTGGAGGAATTGCTTCAATGATGAGGAAGAGGAACCGAACAAAATTGAGGTTTTATATTCGAGTATTTGGGGGGTATGGGTATGTAGAAAACGACAGAGAGAGTGAGAAATTAGAGGAAAAGGCAGGGTAAACACCGATAAGTTGACTTTTTTTGCCGAAAATTCTTAAAGCGGATTAAGTTGCAAACTGAAGCTATCGTGCCATTGGCTTTTCCTCCAAACATAAATTTATTACGTCTTTTTCGCAAAAATATAAATTTTATTTGGTCTTATCCTTGACCACTTTTCTAACCCAACGTATCATTTTTTCTTTTGAAAAAAGACCCTACGTATCTGCCTGAGAATTACAGTCCAAGAAAAAGTCAATCGAAATGGTCAAATATGGTAATTACTAAGAAAACTGTAATTTACAAATTCAAATGTATTTTGTCCCAAATATAATAGGTGGTTTCGTCTTTTATTAACAATTTCTGATACATATACATATACATATACATATATGTAATTTGATTGTGCTAATAATGATTTTAGTAAGACATGGCCACAATCTCAAAGCCTCAAGTCTCTATTTGTGCGTGTCATACTGTCATCCTTGCACAGAGGCCATGTTATCACATGTCTCCGAAGAGACCAAAGCCTGAAGTCTCAATATGACATTTACTCTAGTCTCGACTCTCGAACGGATATGGTTTTTGTGTTTTAATGAACTTTGCAGGGTGAAGTACTAAAGCAGATGAAATTAAAGTGATCAACAGGACTACAGGAGAACCTAGAGAGACCATCATGCACCTATAAAAAGATATGCAAAAAGAATCGAAATTCGATGGAATAATTAGATTAAACTTTTTTTGTTTTTTCTTATACGAGATAAGAGGGCCTAGGATTTCCATATATTATTGGAAGTCCATATTTTGCCAATGTAGTAGGAGGATTTCATAAATAAATCTACATACTTCAGTGTCTTTTAATTTGCAACATTTTAACTTTTTGTAAAATTATCGATACACAATTTTAGCCATTTATATCTTTTGTGAAAGGATTTAACTAAAGTTTAAGTGGATAAATGAAGCCTCAAGAATATTTTATCCTCTGTCACGCCTCGCGCAAAACCCCCCTGGGCTTGAAGTGCCGACGAGACATGCCTCCCTCATACATCTGGCTAAATACTTCACTTAGGAAGGAAGTGCCATGGGATTCGAAACTCGTGACCTTTATGTTATCTAATGGTAGTAGATACCAGTATGAAGGACACAATTAAACCAAAAGTTTTGATTTGATGGTTGAGCGCTGAAATAGTTTTTGCCTTATCATATTTAAAGCTACTCCAATTGTCCATATTGATCCAAACACTCTTTATTCAGGTTTGGGAAGGAGGCAGAGCATCCAAATTCATGGAGGCTCACATTATTCCTCCCTCACACCTCATTACCAATATGAACTTTCCACTAACTTTATCCAAGCTATCCTTTCCATTTCACAATTCATCCTACATTAATTAACCACCAATTTACGCCTACTCTCCTACTTTTCCATACTCCACCACCTTATCTCTTCTCCTACTTTTCTCCATACCCCACCAAATATTAATAAAATAATTTGATTAATTACATTTATTTTAATAATATTAATTAAATCAAAATATGATAATTATAATTAAATAATTACCTTCTAATTAATCGGATTAATTCATTAATTGTATTACGTTAACAAAAAGCGTTATTTTTAATTACACTAGTTTACCCGTTTTTTCTTAATGAGAAATTATGGTTTTTTGAAGTGATGAAAACATATCAAGATTGGGCTACTATTTATAGAATGACAAAAAAGACCTTTCGGCCACTTATATATATATTTTTAATTTAATATATTTTCAAAGTTATTTAATTTTTTTGTAAACGGTAATATAACCGTTGTAAAAGTTGCGAAACGAGCTACACATGGCGTGTCCTCATTCGTCCGCTCTGGGGTGCATTCAACGTGTGACAAATGTCACGTTATTATTGGGCGCGTTGAATTTTTTCAAAAAACATCCCACATGCTGCTGAGATTACACTTCACCAGTGGGATTTAATCCCAACTTCATTTACACATGGCGACTCGCCATTTGCCTTCATTACGGAAGCTCCCCCTTTTAACCATGTACCACATTTTAGGATAGAACTAACCTTATATCATTGGGAAGGTGCTTTTCACATTTTTTTCACTGGAACCTAAAAATCCATTGATGTGGGTCTTCCAAGGTGGGACATGAGTTTTACTTACTTTATTGTTAAATTTGGATTTGGATTGAAAATAGTGAATATTTTTACACTATAGGTAAATTTTGTGGGTCATTCAATTGGGATGAATGTGATAAGGCTTTAATATTTTATTATTGTTTCATCATTTTCAATAAAAGTGTGAGGTATTGTTGAAAAGTGAAAAAAAGTAACATATGCTCCGTGGGGCTATCACCTTAACGTTGGAAGCTCTTCCGACGCGTAGTTTCCAAATCCACACTGGAATTGTTCAATTATCATAGCGGGGTCAAAAGTTATGATCCGAAGAGTAGAAGTGACTTCTTTGATATTTTCTTCTAACGATTTTCCGTCTGTTTCCGTTTAAAATCGTACTATAAAATATCCAAACGATCCTTATGCAATGTACCTTCCTTCCAAATGCTCCTAATCCTCAAGTTTAACTAATTATACTCCAAATATATATTATTACCTGAAATCCATCAAAAACAAGAAAACATACCGAATAAGAGTAGAATATCATAACTTAAGAATATGATGCAATATGAATCTAAATGCTCTAGAATGCAACCTAAATGAACCTAAAAACTATATATAAATATGAAATATCAACTATATGTGAATATTGCAATTGAGCATTAAGTCCAGTTTTATTATTCTTACACCATTAGAGAGTGCTTAGAACCTATAACAATTATATACTTTTATATTTTAGGTAAAACTATGACTAATATTTTACTTGTTACCTGTGTGTTGGATCATATAAATAAACATAAGTTATAAGAAGAGTATAAATTTTATATAATAAGATGTATTACATCAATTATGGTAAGAATAAGAGTTTTAGAATTAATAAGAGAAAATAGAGTTTGATTTTCGTGAATTATCTAAAAATCAATAATACAATGGAGTCTTATAACGGTACATTTGATGACATTTTACAAAAAAAAAAATACTCAATCTCATTTTAATTAAATAGAGCTTGAGATTTGCATCAAAATAATAATCATTAAATTAGAATATGATTATATTACTATAATATACAATCATGAATTTTTTGAATTCCTATATATAACATAGATGTATAAGATATAGTCTTATAAAATAACGTTATGTAGCATAAAATTACATATATATTAGAGTTCTGGATGATGAAAAAAATTAGGATTTTAATTTTAAATAAATAACCTTATAATATTATACTAGGTAAATTGAGTATAAATTTTTAATGTAAATTATTAACTAATTTTAGTATTATATATACCAGAGAAATCCTCAACATATTTTTATCATAGTGTTTATAGCCAAAAAATAATATATATAATTCCTTAGATGTTATATAAGGAATATAACCTATAAAAAAATAAAATATGAATTATAACAAGAGTTGGACAACAAAAATATCAGCCATAGTATGAATAAAGAGTTATATTTGTTCCATTATATA
Organism: Beta corolliflora; assembly: GCA_947648045.1. Lineage (NCBI taxonomy): Eukaryota > Viridiplantae > Streptophyta > Magnoliopsida > Caryophyllales > Amaranthaceae > Beta > Beta corolliflora. Next base: position 318,541 of record CANSZD010004062.1, on the reverse strand, counting down.
AAAAAGATCTTAATATCTATTTAAAGAGTGTGGGAGTGACATGTTGTATCCTCAAATCAATTATAAATTCAATATAAAAAAATTCAAAAATAAAAATGAAAAGAAAATTAGATTTTGGATTTCTTGAATTACGAAAGAATTTGATAATCCCGAGTAAAGAATGTTGTTATTTTCAATGTCGATCATAAATACTTCCGGATTTTACACCATATACCCCGACAAATTAAAAAATTCACCATATACCCCCAATGCTTTGAGATATTCACCATATACTCCTGCGAGTTTCGAAACGTTCACCATATGCCCTTTTTTCTAACGGACGTTAACTAGCCGTTGCTAGTTATTTACGACTTTGCCACTATTAACTCCTAACCACCATCCCCCTCCCCCGGCCTCAGCAACCCCTACCACCCCTCCCTCCCTGCCCTCGCAAACCCTCACTCCCCACGCACCCACCCACCGACGCACCCCCACCCGCAACTCCCTGCAACTCCAGGCTCCCCCTTCGAATTTTCGCTACTCCTTGTGTCATCCTAAGATTTTAACTAACTTTCTTAATTGGTAATTATAATCATTAGTTTAAATAATGTTTTAAAAAATCGCGTTTTTATTATAATTGAGTTTATTGAACTCTTGAAATTATGAATGAAATCAAAGTTGGGTTTAGCTTAGTATTGAAATTACAAAAAATGCCCTTTTCACAAAAACAAAAAAAAATGGAAAATGAGCGAGCCTTAAACAAAGTTCTAGAATTATCAAGAACCACATCATTGCTTATTTAATCAAGCCCACACATAAACCAAACCCTAATTTCATAACATCTTTCTCCTTCGTGGCTAACCTTTCCCCCTTCGCTTGGGAATTCGCGGCCACCATGGTCAGGTGTTAACTGTTTTAGACCCATACTTCCTTTTGAAGAGCACTTCTTCCTACCAATTGTTATGGTGTGTTGTTACTCAAATCCATTTCTTCTCTCTTTCGACAAGTGCTGCGGACTATTCAGATTGCGTCCCCGGTGTTTAAACCCCCGTGTGCCGATGCTTCGACGGCCTTCTTCTAGCTGCCCATTTTCTCTTCCTTTGCCTACTGCTTGTAGTTGCGCTGTTGTTCGGTTGGCGCTTCGGCAAGAAGTGCCGCTCCTAATACTACTCCGTTCGCCAAGTCGTCGATGTGGTGATTCTACCACCAACGGTAGTCGTGTCAGTGTGATGGTTTTCCGCGCCCAGATTCAGCTGTGATTCCTCCTTAAGCTTTAAACACTTCCTTTTAGTGGCCGAGTTAGCTACTTCTCTTATTCTACTCCAATATATCATTCATGATTCGTATTCAATTGATGCCGGTATTGGAAATGAGCTTTGTTTCTTCCTTCTTTGTTATGAATTCTATTTTATAACTATTGGTAAAGCTTTGTTTTAAGATTACTTTGTTAATAACCATCTCTACTCTAGTAATGCGGATTTTAAGCTCTAACATCAATAGTTCTATAATGGGTAAAGGATTAATCAAGGGTTTTTGCTTAGCCTTTGTGTGTCGGGTGCTATCTAATGTTGAGATTATTCATAAGATTGGTTTGAGGTTGATGGTTAAGATTGAAATATATGGAGTTATAGTTTGTGGGATTCATGTTGGAATGACTATATGTTCAACAAATGGCAATTGAGTGAGATTCGTGAATGAGAATATAATAGAAAGAATGAGTTAGACTAGTTTCCAAGTATAAAGGATTCATGAGTGGGTTCGATTCTTATTTGTTGTTGATAATATGGTTATGGATGTTGATGCATGGAGCTCAAGTATGCTCGGATGAACCAAGACTCAATATGGAATGGAAGTAGAATTCGGAGATCGAAAAGGTACACATTGTCCCTCCATCCTTATCACTAAATAGTATTTACGCGATTTGTGAATTGCATGAATTTCAAGATTTTCCTAAAAAGAATTAAGAGTTCGACTTGAAGTGGTTATGGTTTCATGATTATAAAGTTCAACTGATTTGAAAGCGTGATTCTTAAGTACTATGCTTATCGATTTGGGAAGAAATGATTTAACGTCAATTATTTGATTATTATAAGTTTAGCATTGATTTCCGATCATGATTTGAGATATATTTATAAGTTTGGGCTTCGTGAATTAGTTTCTTATTGTGAAGTAAAAGTTTACCCGAATAGATATCGGCTTATATTGTACTAAATCGACATTGTTTCGTAATTCGTATTGAAGAATTAGGTTTTTGGAGATCTAAAGTATCAATGAAGCAATGACCCTCATTAGAAGGTATTATATGAAAATTACGTATGTATCTTAATATAAGTATTTTAGTAAGAATTGACGATATAAATCTCAATATACGCATAATAGTTGTGAGCGATTTCGTATACTTTGCAATGAGTAATAAACTTAAGTCAATGGGAGGCGATAAGTTTATGGAACCTATAGTTTCGTTTATAGAATGTTATTGAGAATCTCGACATATTATAATAGTCAAGTAATACGCATTCGAAGCTTGCTATGTAGACTCCGAATTATGCTCACGCTAAGAAGATTTAACATATATCCTTGGTTATCATTTGGGGAATATGGACTTAACTTTTGGAAGATATGGGTTAGGGATCGATTATAATACAAGATTTTCGAGACATATCTTATTATGAGTTTTGCGTGCTTGGATTACTTGGGTGATGAAAAGTTCAAGGTTAGAATTTTTAAAGGTGATCTTGTTGTTTGGAGATGTTGTATACAATAATGACTTATGACTTGTGGAAGATTTAGCTCTATGATGGAATTATGATAATTATTGGAGTTGCCCATAAATTCTTTGGGATATTAGATGGAGTGTAAGTTGATAAGTTATAGAGTAAGCTCTCAGTTCTTGTTTTTTGTGAAAAAGAGTACTTTGGTAACGAAAATATAAAGTTATGTAAAGATTAAATTCTGTTTTGATTTTCGATTAGTAAGCTACGTTTTGAGCTTCCATTATAATAAGCTTAGACTATATTTCCTTTAAAAGTCCGTATTTGGATGGTTTTAGCATATGAATTTACGTAAGGGATTGAATTGTACCCAAATGCGATTGTGTATTCTGTTTGCATGAAAAACAATTCCAAGATTATGAATTTGAGTTTCGAAAAATATTGAATTGTGATTTATGTATTTTGATTGCGTTTGTGGGGGAGAAGCCACGGAGCGGTGATGAACAACATTCTCATATTCCGCATATTCGTTATTACGTATATATTGCCGGGGACATGTCCCGAAAAGTCTTGCAAATGAAGCACCCGGAAGATGGAGACGTCCCTTGTAAAAGTTTAGAGAATTCTGATACGGAAGGCAACTCTATTCGTGTTCTCTTCTCCGGTATAGTATGATTTCTAAAAAAAGTAGAATTTGTATTTTAATATGCAAGAGGTTTTGTGAAAAGTTATTCAAACTCTATTGTCGAAGTAATGTGTTACTACTCCCAGGTCATAGAAATCGGAGTGCCGAATATGGGACCGGATTTATGAAGAAACTCGTGAGGAATTTATGAAAGGAATTAGATATGTTGCACATATTTGGATTAGAGGGTTATTCTTTTTGAAACATAGAAGTGAGAAACATTGTTATGCCATAGAGTATGTCGGATAGGAATGGATTTTGGAATATCATATTAGATCCTGTGAAATCCTTATGTGGTCCCTCTAAGAGTAAGTGTATATTATTCAATTTGTGAGAGACTCTTATTACTATTTAAAACAAGTGACATTAAAAATTGTCCATAAGTGCTTTGTTGTATAATTATTTCATTATGAGTATTCCCGGATCTTGATTTCTTGATTTCAAATGGTCCCGTATGATGAACTTAAATCATAATATGCTTTAAGCCACCAAAAAGATTTTCTAGTTGGGACGATGTGTACTCGGTTATCCATCTTGTTCTTGGAACTCTGTCCTGTGGGGGCGAGTTCATGTTAGTGATTTTTGCAAGAAATGTTGAAGTTTGTTCAAGTGCGGTTAAAGGATCATAAGTGTTTAAAAAGACGATTACGGTTTGAGCTACGATGGATATTATATAGTTTAATTAAGAGAAAAATTCCGCTGGTGTATTATTTCGGATATTCGGTTTGATCGTTTACATGTAATTGTATTTAAATTTGGTTTCTTTGTTAAAGGCTCATGACCCTTAAGTCCAAGATGGTATGAAAGGTTATGTTTCATTTGGCAAGATGATGTAATTTGAGGTTTATTAAATGTAAATTGAGATTTGTGGATGCTAAGTGTGATTTGTTAGCGGCTCGGAAGTGCGGGCAAGCATGTACGGGTGGTATCGAGCACGGTTGTTTTAGAGTTATCGTGATCCCTCATATCATGACATATGGGTTTTTAGAAAGATTTTTGGGATTATTGCAAATTGATTCGGGTTATAAGAATAAAGGAATAAAAGTAAAGGAAAAAAGTTCAAGGTTGAGTGTAGGGAATTCAAATTTGAAAAGGTGAAAAAAAATCTATTGGGTTTAAGCTTATAGTATGAGTGATTATTTTAAGGAAATTACGTTTATAGAATTATTGAGAATTTGGATTCGAGTTTATTGATTATTTGTTTGGGAAGCAATTGATCTTTCGAGGTCTTCGAGTTAAATTAAGAGTTGATTTAATTTGATTTTTGTTAAAAATGTTTTATGTGATCTTATTTGATTCCGGATGTTCTAAAAGTTTTTCTCGTTTCAAATTTCGAGAGGACGAAATTTTTTTAAGTGGTGGTAGTATGTAACAGTCATTTAGATTTTAAGCGCTTTCATAATAGGTAATTATGATCATTAGTTTAAATAATGTTTTAAAATAGCTCGTATTATAATTGAGTTTATTGAACTCTTGAAATTGTGAATGAAATCAAAGTTTGGTTTTTAGCTTAGTATTGAAATTACAAAAATGCCCTTTTCACAAAAATAAAAAAAAAAAAAAAAAAATGGAAAATGAGCAAGCCTTAAACAAAGGTCTAGAATTATCAAGAAACCACATCATTGCTTATTTAATCAAGCCCACATAAACCAAAACCCCAATTTCCATAACATCTTTCTCCTTCGTGGCTAACCCTTTCCCCTTTGCACAAATTCTCGCCACCATGGCCGGTGTTAACGGTGTCAAACCCATACTTCCCTTTTGAAGACGCACTTCCTCTTTCAATTGTTACTGGTGTGTTGTTACTTCGTCCATTTCTTTTCCTCTTTTGACAATTGCTATGCGACTATTCAATAAGGCCCCCGGTGTTTTAGCCCTCTGTGCCGATGCTCAGAAACCGCCTTCTGCTGCTGCCCCATTTTCTCTTTCCTTGCCTCTGCTTTGCCGAGCTCGCGGCTGCTCGTGTGCGTTGGCGCTTGGCAAGAGTGCCGCTGCTAACACTACTGCCTCCCTTGCCGCTCTGTGTGGTGATTCTACCACCAACCTGTGCGTGCTATGTGATGGTTTTCTTTCGCATTCACTTATTATTCCTCCTTAAGCTTTAAACACTTCCTTTTAGTGGTGAGTTGCTACTTCCTCTTATTCTACTCCAATACATCATTCATGATCTCGTATTCAATTGATGCCGTATTGGAAATGAGCTTTGTTTCTTCCTTCTTTGTTATGAATTCTATTTTATAACTATTGGTAAAGCTTTGTTTTAAGATTGCTTTGTTAATAACCATCTCTACTCTAGTAATACTAATTTTTAAGCTCTAACATCATTAGTTCTATAATGGGTAAAGGATTAATCAAGGTTTTGCTTAGCCTTTGTGTGTCGGGTGCTATCTAATGTTAAGATTATTCATAAGATTGGTTTGAGGATGATGGTTAAGTTGAAATATATGGAGTTATAGTTTATGGGATTCATGTTAATGACTATATGTTCAACAAATGGCAATTGAGTGAGATTCGTGAATGAGAATATAATAGAAAGAATGAGTTAGACTAGTTTCCAAGTATAAAGATTCATGAGTGGGTTCTGCTTTCTTATTGTTGTTGATAATATGGTTACTGGATGTTGATGCATGGAGCTCAAGTATGTCGGATAAACCAAGACTCAATATGGAATAGAAGTAGAATTCGGAGATCGAAAAAGGTACACATTGTCCCTCCACCTTATCACTAAATAGTATTTGCGCAATTTGTGAATTGCATGAATTTCACGATTTTCCTAAAAAGAATTAAGAGTTCTGACTTGAAGTGGTTATGGTTTCATGATTATAAAGTTCAACTTATTTGAAAGCGTGATTCTTAAGTATTATGCTTATCCGATTTCGGAAGAAATGATTTAACGCTCAATTATTTGATTATTATAAGTTTAGCATTGATTTCCGATCATGATTTGAGATATATTTATAAGTTTGGGGCTTCGTGAATTAGGTTTTATTTTGAAGTAAAAAGTTACCCGAAGGATATCGGCTTATATTGTACTAAGTCGGCATTGTTTCGTAATTCGTATTGAAGAATTAGGTTTTGGAGATCTAAAGTATCAATGAAGCAATGACCCTCATTCGAAGGTATTATATGAAGATTACGTATGTATGCTTTGAATATAAGTATTTTAGTAAGAATTGACGATATAAATCTCAATATACGCATAATATGTTGTGAGCGATTTCGTATACTTTGCAATGAGTAATAAACTTAAGTCAATGGGACTGATAAGTTTATGGAACCTATAGTTTCAGTTATAGAATGTTATTGAGAATCTCAACATATTATAATAGTCAAGTGTTTCTGATTCAAGCTTGCTATGTAGACTCCGAATTATGCTCACGATACAGAAGATTTAACATATATCCAAGTTATCATTTGGGGAATATGGACTTAACTTTTGGAAGATATGGGTTAGGGATCCGATTATAATACAAGATTTTCGAGACATATCTTATTATGAGTTTTGCGTGCTTCGGGATTACTTGGGTGATGAAAAGTTCAAGGTTAGAGATTTTAAAGGTGAACTGTTGTTTGGAGATCTTATATATAATACAACTTATGACTTGTGGAAGATTTAGCTCTATGATGGAATTATGATAATTACTGGAGTTGGCCATAAATTCTTTGGGATATTAGATGGAGTGTAAGTTGATAAGTTATAGAGTAAGCTCTCAGGTTCCGTTTTTGTGAAAAATATAGTACTTTGGTAACGAAAATATAAAAGTTATGTAAGATTAAATTCTGTTTTGATTTTCTGATTAGTAAGCTACGTTTTGAGCTTCCATTATAATAAGCTTAGACTATATTTCCCTTAAAAGTCCGTATTTGGATGGTTTTAGCATATGAATTTCTGTAAGGGATTGAATTGTACCCAGATGCGATTATGTATTCTGTTTGCATGAAATATCTGACTCGAGGATTATGAATTTGAGTTTCAGAAAAATATTGAATTGTGATTTATGTATTTTGATTTCGTTTGTAAGGGGGAGAAGCCGCCGGAGCGGTGATGAACAACATTCTATATTCTGTATATTCTGTATTCTGTATATATTCTGGGGACATGTCCTGAAAAGTCTTGCAAGCAGTACATAACGGAAGAGGGAGATGTCCCTTGTAAAAGTTTAGAGAATTCGTCTGGAAGGCAACTCTATTCGTGTTCTCTTCTCCAGTATAGTATGATTTCTAAAAAAAAAGTAGTATTTGTATTTGAATATGCAAGAGGTTTTTGTGAAAAGTTATTTCAAACTCTATTGTCGAAGTAATGTGTTACTCTCCCAAGTCTATAGAAATCAGGTGCCGAATATGGAAATGATTTATGAAGAAACTCGTGAGGAATTTATGAAAGGAATTAGATATGTTGCACATATTTGGATTAGAGGTTATTCTTTTTGAAACATAGAAGTGAGAAACATTGTTATGTCATAGAGTATGTCAGATAGAATGAATTTTGGAATATCATATTAGATCCTATGAAATCCTTATGTGGTCTCTCTAAGAGTAAGTGTATATTATTCATTTTGTGAGAGACTCTTATTACTATTTAAAACAAGTGACATTAAAAATTGTCTATAAGTGTTTGTTGTATAATTATTTCATTATGAGTATTATGTATCTTGATTTCTTGATTTCAAATGGTCTCGTATGATGAACTTAAATCTGTAAATATGCTTTAAGCCACCAAAAAGATTTTCTGGTTGGACAGTGTGTACTCAGTTTAACTGATCTTGTTCTTGGAACCTCGTCTCGGTGGGGCGAGTTCATGTTAGTGATTTTTGCAAGGAAATGTTGAAGTTTGTTCAAGTGCGGTTAAAGGATCATAAGTGTTTTAAAAGACGATTCCGGTTTGAGCTCGATGGATATTATATAGTTTAATTAAGAGAAAAATTCCGCTAGTGTATTATTTCGTATATTCGGTTTGATCGTTTCATGTAATTGTATTTAAATTTTGGTTTGCTGTTGTGGGCTCATGACCCTTAAGTCCAAGATGGTATGAAAGGTTATGTTTCCGCTGCAAGATGATATAATTTGAGGTTTATTAAATGTAAATTGAGATTTGTGGATGCTAAATGTGATTTGGTAGCAGCTCGGAAGTGCGGGCTGTTACACCCCTACCCCTCCCCCCACTTCAAGTTAATTGAAGCCACGAAGATTAGAGGAAATGCATGCAAGAGAGCTGAAGCTGGCTTAGGCGGGCGTGGCCTAGTCAAGGCAGATCCCGCCTAGGCACGACATCACCGGTGCAGAGGAAGAAGAGAGAGGAGCGCGAGAACGAGAGAAAGACGCAGAGCATAGAAGGGGGAAATTCGATGGGGTGGGGGAGGGGGGCTATGGGATGCGGGGGTGGCGGGTGAAGGGTCCGTGGTGGTGAGGGGTGGGTGGTCTACATGGGGGGTTGCGGGGGGTAGGAGGAGGAGTGGTGGAGGTTGCGGGGGTGGGGAGAGGGGGTGGTGGTTAGGGTTAGGGGTTACGAGTTAGGGTTAATAGTGGCAAAGTCGAAAATAATGGCAACGACGAGTTATCGTCCGTTAGAAAAATGGCATATGGTGAACGTTTTCAGAAACTCGGGGTATATGGTGAATATCCAAAACATTGGGGTATATGGTGAATTTTTCAATTTGTCGGAGTATATTGTGAAAAAACCGTTAATACTTTATGCCAAAAAAAGTCTCAAATAAATCACAAAAAGGAGAGTGTATATAACAAAATACAAAAAGGAGAATATATTTAATTTATTTTAATTATTATCACATCTAATGATATATAAATATAACTCTACCACATAAAAAAAATTACACATGCATCGCACGGGATTCAAAAACTAGTATATTACTAAAAAATACATCAATCTAAACAATAAGGTTAGATATTAAATTGTTTTCAATAGTAGAAGAATTTGGCTTAGATTAATTTATAAAAAGTGTCAAACATCAAATATTGTAAGTAAAATTAGCAGAGGAAGTATATGTTATATATGATATGTGTTCTTAAAAAAATTGACCTGCTTTAGTGCTTTCTAACATGTCCAAGCTATATGTGTAATCTTCTTTTTTATATATATAATGTAAGATGAAGTCCCTTACAAGTAGGGGGAATTGGGGATCCCTTCCTTGCACGGGTGAGACTCGATCCCGGGAAATGCAGGATTGGAGGTGATCGCAACACCACTATCTTTATCACCTATGGTTCGCCTATATGTGTTATCTACCACAAAAATCATAGTCACGCGTACTCACATGTCGCATCCTCTGTAGTCTTATTTTAAGAACCGTTGAACTGGTATACACATGGAAGGCGGCAAGGAGTAGGAGTGATAAATAACAAAGTGATAACATGTCGGGGTAATTGCTTTTTGGGAAATTCTACATGGTAGCCTCCAACTTTCAATTTTCTATATGGTGGTCGGGCAAAAAAAATACAAAGTGACTCCAGACTTTGACAAATTCTATCTAGTAACCTTATTTCATTAATTGGTGGTTAACCCATTAACCTAACTCTTTCTCTCTCCTTCCTCGTCCCTTTTCTCTCTGTAAACTCCAATCAACACCCCTGCAAAAGCGATTTGGACACCTTTCAAGAAGGAACGAAACATCCTCAATGCAGCATCACAACCAGCTTCTTGTTTTCAGGGTTCAAAGTAGCCACTGTTGCTTGAGAGAAGACTATCTGTAACATACTTACAATAAAATCGAGCTGATTAGGATCCTAGGCAACCATCTAACAGAGTAAGGCTTTGTTGTAGCTTCCTCAAATAAACGACTTAAATTATCACTTATTCGGGGTTGTAATTTACCGTTATCCTCGGTATGTGATCCATATATAACTTACAATTTTTGGTTGAATGAAATCATGAAGCAGATCCATGGAAAAGCTCCATGCACATCCAGATGTCAGCATCCTTAATTCTGTTGATGGATACCTTAAACAAAGGTTCCACAACTATACCAAGCAGATAGCTCCAAGCGTTCAGGCAAGATGAGTGAATAGAAAGAACAACTTTGCTAGTCATGATTCCATTAATTGGTGTCATAATGAGCTTTAAACTTTTTAAAAGCGATCCTTTATGGGTTATGCTTCCATTAACTTGTGATGTATCATCACAAACTCTTGAAGGAACGAGTAGGTGGTTCGGAGGAGGGTCAAATTTTGGGGTGGTGCGAAGTGGGTGGTGCGGAGTGAGTAGACCTACTAGCGTTCGTTCGATGGCCTGGGTAGTGGTGCAGGGGTGTGGATTGGGGTTTACATAGAAAAAGGGGATAAGGGAGGAGAGAGAAAGAGTTAGGTTTATTGGGTTAGCCACTAATTAACGAAATAAGGTCACTATGTAGAATTTGTCAAAGTTCGGAGTCACTTTGTATAATATTTTTTTTACCCTGAAAGTTGGAGGTCACCACGTAGAATTTCCCTTGCTTTTTTTTCTTGGTGTCAATAAAAGATTAAGTGCAGTGATGTAGACGAGATTTGATCACGGGTCTTGGTTTTCACCACTACAAGACTTTACCAACTAAGTTAATTGATATCCACATTTAGCGACAATTGTGCAAGCTAACACCAAAATAAGTAGAGTCATATAGTGTTTATGTCCTTTTAAAACAAAAAAAATAATATAGTGTTGAGGATAACGTAGTTATCCTAGTTGATAGAATATCATATATGATATTATTATGATAATAGAAGTCCAGCATTGGGAGATATGATTAAAGGTAATAAGATAAAATAATGAGATATAGTTTATCTATTGTACAACTAGGAGTCTAGTTAGATAGATTTTAGGAGTTAGTGTTTAGTAAGGGTGTTATAACCTTGTAGTATAATACGTGATTGATTAATGAGAAAAGGTGTGACCAATGTTGAGACAGGTATTGGTTGCAGCCAAATATAAACTTGACATGCTGGTATCAAGAGGTAGTTAAGATCTTTGGTCAAAACTCTATAAAAATATTATGCTCTCCTGCCGGTGGGTTCGAGCTACAAACCCACCGGCCAGATTTCTCTTAAAGTTTAGATTTTTTTGTTAGGTCGGTTTTATGGTTGGTGTGAGTTTGGTTTGCTTGTCAGAATTTTACACTATTTATTTATATTATTCTTCCTTGTGAAATTTTTTTGGGAGAAAGTAATACATGCGGATGAAGTAAAAATTAATTGAAGTGGGATCTGATGATGATAGAGATGATCGAGGATGAGATCCTGGCACAATCGGTTGTCCGGACGATATAGTTGTAGTGCTTGTGTGGCAATTGTTGTCTAACAACGTTAGCCGGTGTCACAGTGATCCCAAGTTCAGTTGTTTTGTGGCTCCGCTTGTTGGAGTTCTAGTGAGATTTGATGGATTCTAAAGGAATGGCGTTTCTGATAAATTGATATATATGATAAGAGGTTCGAAAATAATGGCGTTCCTCATATAAGATACTTGGCGGGTTTGAAAAGAATGGTGTTCTTGTTTTTTATTGCGTGGTAATCAACAGTCTCAACTATGGGCACCTTGATAAAAATAGTCTAAACTTCAATTTAATATTGACCAGTCCCAACTTTGAGAGGCGTTTTACAATAGTAATCCCAGCAAGTTTCTAACCTGCTATAGCATGTAGCTTGCTTTTTTCTATCTTTTTCCTCCTCTTTCCTCCCTCCTTCCTTCACTACTCCCTCCTCTCCCTTGCCACCCAACCCCCTTCCCTTCCACCACCTCCCCCCACCTCCCCTTACATCCCACTACTCCCCCACCACTCTCTCCTCCCACCCCACCCCAGAAACCCCCTTTGCTAATTTAGAAACTTTTGCTCAAGGTATAAAGACATAAGAGTTACCAAGGTGACATAACACTGCTAATTTAGAAACTTTTGACTAAAAACCTCGCTTGAAAGATTAATGGCATCAAGTACTTCGTTGCAAATAATGGGGAAACGAAATCACATATCAAAATCTAAAGTTTTTAATACCACAATACAACAATCCTTCATTCTCTATAATAAATCAGCTATTTTAACAAAATACACCCTTATATACCTTTGCGGTTGGCCTCTTCCACTTCTCTACATATACTCCAAAAAGGATTGAGTCTCTGCCACGAGTGCGGCGCGATAGGGCGATAGGGTAGGGTCGGTTTTGTGTTTAATCGGTTCTATCTTTCATTAACTCTTAATAGCAGTACAAATATTACAACCTAGCAAAATACAAGGCTAACTATACATGGGCCAGAATGCATGAGAGAAACGTGGGCCAAAGTAAAGTAAACATATACTACACATACATAATCCAACACCCCCTTCAAGTTGGAGCATGGAGATTTACAGTGCCCAACTTGCCAAGTAAATAAAGAAACTGACGAGTGCCAAGGGCCTTAGTAAAAATATCTGCAAGTTGCTCGGTAGTAGGAACATGAGCAGTGGAGACCATGCCGACTTGAAAAGCGTCACGAATATAATGACAATCAACCTTAATGTGTTTCGTAGGCTCATGGAAACCGAATTCTGAGCAATATAAAGAGCATATTTACAATCACAGAAAAGAGAGCTAGCACCCGAGTGAGACACACCAAGACTACCAAGAAGTGCACGAAGCCATTTAAGTTCAGCAGTCAAATCAGCCATCGAACGATACTCAGCCTCGGCAGAAGAACGGGAAACAATATGTTGTTTCCGAGTTTTCCAAGAGATAGGGGAGGATCCAAGGAAAACGATCCAACCTGTGAGAGACCTGCGAGTCAAGGGACAGCTAGCCCAGTCGAAATCACACCAAGCAGTCAAGTGAAGATCACAAGGAGAAGATAAAAGGATGCCTTGACCCGGGCTCCCTTTCAAATAACGGACAACTCGAAGAGCAGCCTCCCAATGTTGTTGACGAGGTTGATGCATATATTGAGCAAGTCCATGAACAACATAAGCTAAATCCTGGCGAGTATATGCTAAGAAAATGAGACGTCTCACAAGACGTCGATACTGGGAGGTGTCAGAATAAAGAGGGCCACCTGCCGTAGCCAGAGTGTGATTCTGCTCAAGGGGAGTATCAGCGGGCTTAGCACCAAGCAAGCTAGTTTCAGAAATGATATCAAGTGCATACTTGCGATGAGAGAGAAAGAATCCATCTGCACTACGTGCAACCTTAATGCCAAGAAAGTATTTCAAACGACCGAGGTCCTTCATACGAAAGCAATCACCAAGATAATGCTTGAAAGAAGATAAAGCAGTGAGATCATTACCAGATATGATCATATCGTCCACATATATGAGAACATTCAGACGAACACCTCCACGACAATAAGTGAAGAGAGAATAGTCTGAAGAGGAATAAGAGAAACCCTTATTGACGCAGAGAGGCAGCAAGCTTAGCAAACCAGCATCGGGGAGCTTGACGAAGGCCATAAAGAGATTTACATAACCTACATACCTGCCCAGGGCTAGAAGAAGAGAAGCCAGGAGGAAGTTTCATATAGACCTCCTCATCAAGATCCCCATTGAGGAAGGCGTTATGAACGTCCATTTGATGCACTTCCCAATTTCGAGCGGCGGCGACTGCAAGGAATGCACGAACGGTGACCATCTTGGCCACAGGAGCAAATGTCTCATTATAATCAATCCCTTCCACCTGATGATTACCAAGAATGACCATACGAGCCTTGAGACGCTCAACACTGCCATCAGAATTATATTTAATCTTGTAGACCCATTTGCATCCCAACGCTTTCTTCCCAGGAGGAAGAGAAGTCATCTCCCAAGTCTGATTATCCTCCAGAGCACCAACTTCTTTTTGCATAGCCTCACGCCACCCCGAATACTCCATAGCCTCCTTAAAACTTCGAGGCTCAACACCCTCATCAACCGCTGCAAGAAAAGCACGATGGGGCAGAGAAAAATTATCACAATTCACAAAGTGAGCTATAAAGTAAGGAGTAGTACCTGAGGGACATGAAGCAGTGAGTGAACCTGGAGAGGGACTCGCGAACTCCACAGAATTAACCACATAATCATGTAACAGCACATTCGGATGCGTAACTCGGTGACCACGGCCCAGAGAAGAAGAATCGGAGATTGCGGGCCAAGAGGGGTCTTCGTGGGATGGATCAGCATCAGGTAGGGGGAAGCGCGCGCATCAATGCTAGGGGGAACTGGGTCAGTGTTTGGGTCAACGCTTGGGCTTGTAGGGGGAGAAGCGCTTGGGCCTGTGAGGCAAGGAGGAACGCTGGGGAGATTTGGGCCTGTGGTGCAAGGAGTATCAGAAAGAGTTGGCTGGGCCTGGGTAGGAGGTACGCTGGGAAGGTCTGAAGAGTATGGTGAAGAGGAGGTTGGGCCTAAAGAGGTTGGTGACTGATGCGGGTTGGGCAAATCAAATGGGGCCAAAGAAGAAGGCTGGGAGAGAGGATCATCAGGAAGAAAAGGAGATTGACCCAACACATCAGGGGTAGTAGGACTAATGGAGCCATATGGAAAGGTTCGTTCATAAAATAAGACATCTCGTGACACAAAAATTTCCCCTGTCTCCAAGTCATACAACTTCCACCCTTTCTTCCTCGGAGAGTACCCAATAAATACACATTTTCGACTCCGAGGAGCAAATTTATCCCCTTTGTGTTGATGAGCAAAACATAAACACCCAAACACACGTAACAAATCAAATTCAAGACCATGACCAAAGAGCATTTCATAAGGAGTTTTATTTCCCAACACTCCAGAGGGGGTTCGATTAATAACATGAACTGCAGTAACAACACACTCACCCCAAAACTCAATAGGTAAGGAAGCTTGAAACATTAAGGCTCTACTCACGTTCAAGATGTGTTGGTGTTTTCTCTCAACTCTCCCATTTTGTTGAGGCGTCCCAGTACAAGAGGTTTGAAAAAGAATCCCACTTTGAGTGAAAAAATCAAGCATACAATTGAACTCAGTCCCATTATCACTTCTAACAACCTTAACATGAGTATCAAATTGACGATTCACCATTGCAAAGAAGGACATGAAATGTTTGTAAACCTCTGTTTTATTTTGCAACAAATAAACCCACACAGCACGAGAATAATCATCAACAAGAGTCAAAAAATAACTTGCTCCACAAGAAGAAGGCACACTATATGGCCCCCATAAATTACAATGCACTAGTTCAAACACACGACTAGTTTTATTAGAACTAACAGGAAACACATCACGTGTCTGTTTTGCCATAGGACAAACATCACAAATTTTATTTAGTTTCTTCTTATGAGTACTAGAACGTATAGCAGGGAGCAGCTTCACAACTTTCTCTGAACGTTGTAATTGATAAGATTCATGAGTGATTGAATCTGTTCAGGAGTGAGATTAGCAAGAGAAGTGCCCGACTCCACCGAAGCATTGAATGCACCGTCCTGCACAACATGCGCCTTGGCCCCCAGCACCTCAAACCGCACCAACAAGACACGAGGCCACGTCTGGCAGCGCGGGACCCCGTCTGCCCACCACCTGTCACAGTGGAGCTCCTAGTCGCACCGTCGCTGCGACCACCACCAGCATGGCGAGCTCTAATCCGGTCTTCATAGCACACCGGATTGCCATGTATCTTAAAACAAGTGCTAATTTCGTGCCCTTGCTTCTTGCAATGTGAGCACACCAATTTGCTCTTGTCAACACGATCAAACCTCCCTTTCCCTCGCTCGGAGTTAACATGGAATGCGTGAACACTCTCATGAGATTCCTTGCCACGCACAACACTCCTCGATTGTTCCTCTTGAACCAATGCTTGATAAGCACGATTCAAGTCGCCCAAAGGCTGCTGGGAGAGTAAATTGGTTCCCACGGGGCCATATTTAATGTCCAAGCCAATCAAGAATTGATGAAAGATCTCGTCATCTCGATCTTTCGAAAGTTTCAACGCAAGGCCACATTCACACTTCTTGCATTCGCATGAGGGAATTGGTTTTATTCTCGCCAATTCGTCATAAAGACCCATAAGCCGTGAGTAATACTCGTCAATCTTCATTGTGTCAGTTTGCTTACAATTGGCAATAGCTGCCTTGATCTGCTATATGCATGGACCATTAGCCACACAAAAACGCCTCTCAAGATATTCCCACAAATCTCGAGCATTGCAACAAAGACGGCCTCGGTTTGCAATCTTTTCTTCCATACTCCTCAACATCCATGAAACTATCATTGAATGCATTGTATCCCAGTCAAGTAGAGCATTCGGATCAGTTGGTTTCGTGATTGTCCCGTCAATAAAACCGAACTTGCGGTGCGCGCGAAGAGAAAGCGTCATCGCTCTTGCCCAAGCCACGTAATTTTCACCGGTGAAAATTACATGACTGATCATGTTTCCCGGCTGATCGCCGAAACCCAGAAAGTACGGGGAGGTGGCGTTCAGCTACCACTCTCCTTTCGCACCATTAACGATACTCTTGTCATCTCCCACCTCTGGTTCAACTCCCTCGCTCCTCACGCGTGTGATGCTCAGGTGGAGATGGGTTAGCCGGAAAATATGTCACGCAGCCGCCGTTCGCCGGTGAGGCTCTGATACCATGCCACGAGTGCAGCGGCAATGGCAGTAGGGTAGGGTCGGTTTTGTGTTTAATCAGTTCTATCTTTCATTAACTCTTGGTAGCAGTACAAATATTACAACCTAGCAAAATACAAGGCTAACTATACATGGGCCAGAATGCATGAGAGAAACGTGGGCCAAAGTAAAGTAAATATATACTACACATACATAATCCAACAGTCTCCCAAATCTTACACCCTGAATATAATAATTCTAACGAAGATGAGGATTCTCAGTGACAATCACTAAAGTAACTGAGATGCACCTAATGAATAACAAGCTTCCGCAAGTGCAGTCGTGTTAATTGGATGGTGGGAAAACTTCATTCAGAGCCTATAAACATGCAAAGCAACACATACATACATCCCTCAACAAACTTAATCGTTCTTTTATGATAAATCCACCGAGGGAAGCCATGTCTATGTTAGGAAGTTATCTCTCATGAATGAATCAAGCCTCAAAAAGATGCTATAATATATACAAAGTTATCCAAACAACTGCTGAGATTAATCACTCATAAAACTATTCCTTAACAGACTCATATTCTAGTATGCGCTGCTCCTGCTAAAGGGTATAGGTCCAAATG
This sequence comes from Beta corolliflora, assembly GCA_947648045.1. Classification (NCBI taxonomy): domain Eukaryota; kingdom Viridiplantae; phylum Streptophyta; class Magnoliopsida; order Caryophyllales; family Amaranthaceae; genus Beta; species Beta corolliflora. The sequence continues at coordinate 301,041 of CANSZD010004062.1, read as the reverse complement.
TTAAGACTCGACCATTTTCAAAAAATATTACATGTTTTGGTCCATGATGAATTGTCATGTTTCCATACTCATGTGAAAGATATCAAGTATGAAGTAACCCATGTAGATACTTGCGGCGAAACAAAGGGTCTGCGTAGCATAGCTTATGAGTCGAATGTAAAGAAACTAATCAAACAATGATGTTTCCGACAATCAATAAAACTTGACTGCAGCTCCTTCCAAAGTTATCCAAACAAAAAGATGCCAACAATCTACTCCTTGAGCAAGGAGGGGGGGATGTGGGGTCGGTAGGGGGAGGGGGGAGGGGGAGGGGGTGGATGGTAGGGGAGAAGGAAGAGGAGGAGGGGGGAAGGGGGTAAGGAGGCAGGAGAGAGAAAAAGGAGAATATATAATTAAAACAACAAAAAAAGTAAAAAATTTATAATAAAAAAAATTTAACCTCTTAAACCCGGGAATGGTTAACCTGGACCGCTATTGTAAAACACCCATGAAAGTTGGAACTGGTCAATACGAAATTGAAGTTGGGACTAATTTTGTCAGTGTGGCCATAGTTGGGACTGTTTAAATCAATTTTTCCATGAATTTTTGGGGTTCGAAAGAATGGTGTTCCTCATTTGAATGACCAATATAATATTTAATGGGTTCGAAAAGAATGGTGTTTCCGTTTTGAAAATAATGGTGTTTACACCAAGAGAAGAAAAAAAACTAGCAGTATGGGCGTTCTTATTGTTTAACTGGCGATTGATGATGAAAATAACGGTGTTAGAGAGAAGAAAAGAACTAGCAGGTTCGCAAAGAATGGCGTTCCTGATTGCTTGACGATTGATGATTTCATCATCAAGAAAAAGGAAAAAATGTTGAAGTCGATATCACCGATTTTGTGCATCTCGACTCCTACAAAGACGAAGAAGTTCCAATTCATCCGAATCTGGTGAGAAAATAAAGATATATTTTACTTTTCCAATCGTATCGTTCGTAAAATTGACGTTAAGATTGTGGGAGGGTGTTGAGGATAACGCAGATTTTCTAGTTGATAGAATATCATATTTTATATTATTATGATAATAGAAGTCTAGTATTGGGAGATATGATTAAAGGTAATACGATAGAATTATGAGATATAGTTTATCTATTGTACAACTAGGAGTCTAGTTGGATATAATTTTTTTTTAATAAGGTAAGATGAAATCCCTTGCACAAGTGGGGGAAATTTGGGGATCCCGCTTTAAAAGGGGCAACAATCAAACCCTTGCCACAAGGGTGGAAGGAGGGCCTCCAACCAACTAGGCCAACCTTGATTCTTAGTTGGATAGATTTTATGAGTTAGTGTTTAGTAAGGGTTTCCAAACCTTGTAGTATAAATACGTGATTGATTTGTAACAACCCATAATTTTGCTCCTAGTTTTTCGCAAAAATTTTCTCTAAAACTATTATTTTATCTAAATAATGATTTTTTTTTTATAATTTTGGGAGCCGAATTATTATTTTATTTTTATGGCGTGTTAATGTGTTTATTATATTTATAATATAATTTATTAGAATTATTTTCATTATTAAGTATTTTCAAAGTTTAGGCGCGATTTAGGAATTAATCGATTTTTCGCGTGGCGGACTTTTGTTGCATGGATCCTTGTTGATTTGGGCCGAAATTTTTTTGGTGGTCTTGGGCTTGGACAGCCGGCCAAGGAGAAGGAGAAGAAGAGCTTCTCTTCTTTCATTTATTTTTATTTTCTTTTGTGACCCTTTCCCTAATCATTTCTCCTTAATGAAACCCCTTTACTTCAACCTTTAACACTCCAAATTCTGATTAAAAATCAGAACTCCATTGCTGCCATACTCCAAGTAATTCGGCCATCATCATCTTCTTCATTCTCTCAAAATTTTTCATTTTCTACTCCTTGTTAATTGTTCGTGACTTGTTCTACTTGCCTTTTTCTTGTACTTGGTGCTTGGGGATTGAAGAAGGAGAGGAGTACACGCCTATATTGGGATTTTCCAGAAGTATTCAGCTCTCCTCCGATGATCCAGGTAACTAGTAGTTATCTTAGAACCATAGCGATTAGGGTATTATTCGGTATTAGATTATTACGCTATGAATTATTTAAAATACTTTTTGAATGAAATTATTGACGAAATTTGACATGAATATAATTGATGCATGCTGTGTGAATAATGTACAAAGAAAAATAATTTTCCTGTGATTTTTAGTATTTATTTGATTTAATTGGTGTTTTGTGCGTTTTTGACTTATTTGCATAATAATTATTAAATGAGTGTTACAATTGCTGAAATTATTTTTATTAGATCATGTTATATGCGTAGTATGTATTCCATGCATTAAAATAATTTTTTCCTACTGTGTACTAGTTTATTTAATTGATATATCTGTTTTTGTAATTTCGTTTCTGTCAGTATATAAATTATGAAAATTATTTCTGGAGGCCGAAAAATTCAGTTCTTTGCATAATATGTATTTAAGTTAGTTTTTTCATGTTATGTTAAATTTTGGTAATTTTTAGGCGTTTATTTATATTTTTAAATATTATATTGGCTTTATTGAGTAATCTGTATATTAACGTTTAAAAATACTTTTTGAGTCCGAAAATTATAAATAAAAATGGTACCATGTCAGTAGAGCCATTAGAGTCATATGATAATTTTTTTTGTGATTTTTATGCTCGAACTTATTAGTTTAATAATTATTAATGGGTTTTTGTTGTGAAATTGAGGATACTCTTTTAAATTATTTGAGGGCTTATTAATCAGAAATAAATTGTAACCTATTATGATCTTGGTTGCTGATGTTCAGTAGGTTGCAGTAAGTATTTTTGGGTATCCTTATGTTTATGTTTGATTTATGAAAGAAAATGATTAATCGTTACTATCCTTTTTAATGAATAAGTCTTGGAGATAATTAGTGATGTACTTTTGATTGAATTGATGGTGCTGTAAAAACTGGTTTATTATCATTGTTGATGTTTAGAAATGTTCAAGTGTTTATTGTGGGAGACATTTGTTGAACGTTTGTAAGTTATTATTTTAGTGGAATTATGAGGAGTTGTTTTGATGAATTATGGGTATAAGGCCGGGTGGCATCCCTTTTTGATGAATATTTTAAGATGAATGATACTTAGATAATATGCATGATTTTATTTTCAGATAAGAATATCCGGTGGGATAGATGTAGTCCCCGGTGAAGAACATGCCAACCACCTGGTTTGCGAACTAGGGGTACACCTGGGTTAATTGTTGTCGTGCGAGAGGTCGGGGAGTTACTGCGTGTTCTACCCCGCATCGGGAGTTTGACCATTCTTAGACACGGGCAGTGGGGAACGTAAGCCCATAGGCCGACTGGAGATTGCGATCGACAAACCTTAGGAAGTGAATTGCGATTCACTGGCGTTCGGTTTCTGACTCAATAACTTGTTGTATTTTTGTTTTATTATCATTAAAGTATTCTAGAATTGATTCACTCACTATATCTTATTTACTTGATGTTGATGATCACTTGTATTACCTATGAGTTTTATGGTTTTTAAATGCATGTTACTGTTATAATGATTATATGAATTCCTTTCTTATTAATCTATTTCTGAATCGTGCTTTGATTGCTTTCGTTCTGGGAGAACTGCTAGTTACTCCCCACTGACTGTGGAATTATTTAATATATCCTTGCAGATGGAAATGACTGCTAGGCTTGTGACTGCTTGGGCTAGCAGAGTGAGGGTTTATAGTGAGAAGAAGCTTTTGATAGTTTTCGTGGTAGATGAGTTCTATGCAGACTATAGACAGTCCTACTTTTGGTTAAGTTTCAAGGACATTTAGTTTTAGTTGAGTTTTAACGGGAGACTTGCATGTCTCGTAGTATTTGGATTTATGTTATGATATGATTTGGGATACTTCTTTTATTTAGAACTATAATGTTTTTTTCTCGGATTTTACTTTTCTTTTTGAAGCTATGAAACTTCGATTTGAGGATTATCTTTAATTATTGTTTTAGAGTAGCATAACCGTCCTGACGTTATTTCCGCTAACGTCATTTTTAATAAATCTTGATTAGATATTGTTAGTATCTTATTAGTAGAAGGACGGGGTGTTACAGTTGGTATCAGAGCAAAGTTACCCGAGACCCTTACTTAGTCACTAAGAAACTCCCGGGAAATGTGTAGTTGAAGTAACTAGGATCATTAGAATATTAGGCTTCAAGAAAAGTAGTGGTGAGAGGGTCACCTGGGTAGGAAACTACGAAAAAATATTTTTCTTACTCTGATGTGATAAGTTGTTATTTACAACTAATAATGTGTTAAATAATGAATGTTTGATTTGTGTTTGTAGAATGCCGCCTCGAGGTTTGTCTAGTGCTAGAAAGGAGGCTGCCCGGAAAAGGCGCCAAGCACTTGAGAACGCTATCATAGCTATGGCTAATCGGTCTTCTGCTCCTCCTAGTGGCAATCTATCTTTGATCGGTTTGACCGTCACCGTCCGCCTACTTTGGACGGGACTTCTGATCCTGTTGTGCTAGAAGGGTGGATAAGAGAGATGGAGAAACTGTTTGCTGCTACTGGTTGCCCTGCTGCTGAAATGGTGTCCATTGGTACCTACTTATCCGAAGATGGAAGGCGATAGCGGGTGGAGTGCGTTCGTGCAAGCTGCATGGCTACACCGAGTTTTGGATGGGATGAGTTTTGTATTAAGCTGAAAGACAGGTTTTATTCTGATGAGCTCCGTTGGCAGAAGCAAGAAGAGTTCTTAACTCTGTCTCAGGGTACTCTGAGTGTGTAGGAGTACACTGATAAGTTCACCGAGCTGTCCAGGTTTGCTACCACAGTTGTACCTACTGAAGCTGAGCGTGTAAAAAGGTACATCAAGAAAATGGATCCTAGGGTGAGGACCCATGTTCTGAGTTCGGGTGCTTCGACTTTCCAGGGAGCTTGTGAGATAGCTCTGAGTATTCATGCCTCTTTGAAAGAGGAGGATTCTGCTAAGGCTGCTGCTGCTAAGAAGCCTGCTGCTACCTATGTTCAGTTCCCGGCCAAGAAGCCGAGGTATGAGCCGTTTGGTCGAGGAGGTTATCAACAGGGTTCTGGATCTGGTTATCGTCCGAGTTTTGATCCGAGCAAGTTCTGAATCTGTGGTAATGCTGCTCATCCAGGGAAGAACTGTGATGGATCGACTGTTGTTTGTTTCTATTGGAAGGAGGTGGGGCACAAGTCTTTCCAGTGTTCTAAGAATCCTAGAGCTCCGTCTTTTTCTGCTGGTCCTGCAAAGCCAGTTAATTCTTCTGCTCCTCCGAAGAACAGGATTTATGTGATGACGCAAGCTGAAGTCGATGTCCATCCTGATGTCATCTCTAGTACTTTTCTTGTAAATAATACCCCTGCTTTTGTTCTGTTCGATACTGGTGCTACAGTGTCTTTTGTTGCTAGTTCCTTCGTTCGAAAAGCTAATCTTTCCTCTAGATCTCCTGTTAAGTCCCTAATATCTCTTTCGTCTGGTGAGAATTATCCCTGTCATTCTGAGTTTAAGGACGTGCCTGTCAGCATTATGGGTTTCGAGTTGCCAGCTGATCTTAAGGAGTTTCCTATGTCAGAGTTTGATGTGATCCTCGGAATAGACTTGTTATCGAAGTACCATGCCTGCATTCAGTGCCGTGATCAGAAGGTGGTGCTCAGAGATTCTAAGGGAAAAAGGATTTCTTATTCTGGTGTTGTAGTGAAGAAGGGTGTTAAGTGGGTTTCCGCTCGAGAGAATGCGAAGATGCGTCAAAAGGTGATGTGGTATACCTTTGCATGGTGAAGGATTTGTCATCTGAAGATCAGCTCGAGAGTATTCCGGTAGTTTGGGATTATCCTGATGTATTTCCTGAAGAGTTGCCAGGTATTCCTCTTGAAAGAGATGTGGAGTTCAGCATTGATTTAATACCGGGTACTGCTCCTATATCCAAGGCTCCGTATAGAATGGCGCCGTCTGAATTGCAAGAGTTGATAGATAAGGGCTTCATAAGGCCTAGTGTGTCTCCATGGGGTGCTCTTGTTCTGTTTGTCAAGAAGAAAGACGGGAGTATGCGTCTGTGCATCGATTCAGTGAGATTGAATAAGGTAACGATCAAGAATAAATATCCGTTGCCTCACATTGAAGATCTGTTTGATCAATTAAAAGGTGCTGGAGTATTTTCCAAGATCGATTTGAGATCCGGATATCATCAAATTCCCGTTAAGAAAGAGGATATTCCGAAGACTGCTTTTCGCACCAGGTATGGGCACTATGAATTTGAAGTGATGCCATTTGGTCTCACGAATGCTCCTGCGATTTTCATGGATCAAATGAATCGCTCTTTCCACGAGTACTTAGATACTTGTGTGGTTGTGTTTATCGATGATATTCTCGTTTACTCTAAGGATGAGATGGAGCATGAGAAGCATTTGAGACTAGTGTTGGATGTTCTGCGCAAGCAAAAGTGGTTCGCAAAGCTGTCTAAGTGCGAGTTCGACGAAGGAAGTTGCTTTTCTAGGGCATGTAATCGCAAGGGAAGGAGTTAAGGTGGATCCCGCTAAGATCAAGGTTGTTGTCGAGTGGGAGAGTCCTAAGAATGTGACCGAGATTCGGAGTTTTACGGGTGCTGGCGGCTATTATAGGAGGTTCGATCAAAATTTCTCCAAGATAGCTCAACCTCTGACTCGCTTGATGCGCAAGGACTGTAAGTTCGTCTGGTCTGAGGATTGTGAAGGGGCATTTCTGAAGCTGAAAAAGAGTTTGACCTCTGCTCCTGTTCTTACCTTGCCATCTGAGGGCGTTGGGTATGAAGTGTTCAGTGATGCATCGAAGAATGGTCTGGTTGTGTTTTGATGCGGCAAGGGAAAGTAATAGCCTATGGTTCGAGCGGTGAAGGTGCATGAGAGGAATTACCCGACCCATGATCCGGAGTTAGCAATGTGGTGTTTGCACTAAAGATATGGCGACACTATACGTATGGTGTTCCGGTGTAAGGTGTATACTGACCACAAGAGCACAAGTACATCTTCACTCAGCGATATCTTAACATGAGGCAGAGAAGGTGGCTTGAATTGATCAGGGATTATGATCTGACCCTGGATTACCAAGAGGGTAAGGTGAATAAAGTAGCGGATGCTCTGAGTCGCAAGAGTAAGCATTCATTAAACGCTGCTATGATGGTGCCTCGTGAATTGTGTGAAGAGTTTCGCAAGCTTGATATCGAGGTTGTTCCTCAGGGTTATGTGTCTGCGTTGTTGGGTTCCATGAGTGCTGAGCCTGAGTTGTTCTAGAAGTTAAGAAAGCAAAAAAAGGTGATCCGAAGGCGGGGAAGATCCGTGAAGCAAAGGTGCAAGGGTCGTGCGAGAGAATTTTAAGATCTGGCTTGATGATAGCTTGAGGTTTACGGGCGTTGGTGTGTGCCCAATGATGGTGAGCTTAAGAGAAAGATTCTTGAGGAAGCTCATAGTACTCCTTATTCCGTTCATCCCGGGGGTGACAAGCTTTATAAGGATCCGAAGGCTAATTTTTGGTGGCCTGTATGAAGAGAGAGATTGCCGAGTTCGTAGCTAGGTGTTTGGTGCGTCGAGAAGGTGAAAATTGAGCATCGGAGGCCTCGGTGGTTTGTTGCAACCTTTGCCTATTCCCGCTTGGAAGTTCGACTCGATCTCGATGGATTTCGTCATGGGTTTGCCTAGAGCTGCTGGTGGATTGAATGTTGTGTGGGTAATTGTGGATCGGTTGACCAAAGTGGCTCGTTTTATTGCGATGAAGAACACTTGGTCTATGGAAGAGTTAGCTGAAGCTTATGCTAATGAGATCATTCGTCTTCATGGGGTTCCCAAAGACATTGTCTCTGACCGTGATCCGTGATTCCTATCCCATTTCTGGTTTGCTTTGCAAGAGGCTTTTGGTTCGAAGTTGAAGCTGAGTATTGCATTTCATGCAGCTACCGATGGTCAGACTGAGAGAACTATTCAGACCTTGGAAGATATGCTTCGTGCTTGTGCTTGTGCCTTGGAATTTCAACAGTCTTGGGTCAAGTCTCTTAGCCTGGTGGAGTTCTCTTATAACAACAGTTATCAAACTAGTATCCAAATGGCTCCGTATGAGGCTCTCTATGGAAGGAAGTGTCGTAGTCCTACGTGTTGGAGCGACATCAGTGACTCATTGATTTTGGGTCCGGAGTTAATTCGGGATACTGATTGAAGCGGTGAAAGTAATTCAAGCGAAGATGAAGGCTGCTCAAGATAGGCAGAAGTCGTATGCCGATTTGCGTCGGAAACCTATTTCCTTTGAGGTGGAAGATAAGGTGCTTTTGAAGGTTTCTCCTATGAAGGGAGTAATGCGGTTTGGTCAAAAGGGCAAGTTGAGTCCGAAGTACGTAGGTCCCTATGAGATTCTTGAAAGGATCGGGGAGGTCGCGTATCGTTTGGCTTTGCCGCCAGAGCTGTCGAAGGTTCATGATGTGTTTCATGTGTCGCAGTTGCGCAGGTATCGTAGTGATCCTTCGCATGTGATCCCTGTTGAGTCGGTATCAGTCGAGCCGAATTTGACATTTGAAGAGCGACCTGTATATTGGACCGTCAGAACCGTGCTCTTAGAAGGAAGGTAATTCCCTTGGTTAAAGTACTCTGGAGAAGTCAGAAGTACGAAGAAGCTACTTGGGAAACCGAAGAGTCGATGCGACTGAAATACTTGGAACTATTCGTTTTAGGTATTCTTTGTGTTCTTGTTTCGTTTTTGTGTTTTCGAAGTTTCGAGGACGAAACTTTATTTGAGGGGAGATTGTAACAACCCATAATTTTGCTCCTAGTTTTTCGCAAAATTTTTCTCTAAAACTATTATTTTCTCTAAATAATGATTTTTTTTTTTAATTTTGGGAGCCGAATTATTATTTTATTTTTATGGCGTGTTAATGTGTTTATTATATTTATAATATAATTTATTAGAATTATTTTCATTATTAAGTATTTTCAAAGTTTAGGCGCGATTTAGGAATTAATCGATTTTTCGCGTGGCGGACTTTTGTTGCATGGATCCTTGTTGATTTGGGCCGAAATGTTTTTGGTGGTCTTGGGCTTGGACAGCCGGCCAAGGAGAAGGAGAACAAGAGCTTCTCTTCTTTCATTTCTTTTTATTTTCTTTTGTGACCCTTTGTAGTTTTGTAACCCCCATAACCCCCTAATCATTTCTCCTTAATGAAACCCCTTTACTTCAACCTTTAACACTCCAAATTCTGATTAAAAATCAGAACTCCATTGCTGCCATACTCCAAGTAATTCGGCCATCATCATCTTCTTCATTCTCTCAAAAATTTTCATTTTCTACTCCTTGTTAATTGTTCGTGACTTGTTCTACTTGCCTTTTTCTTGTACTTGGTGCTTGGGGATTGAAGAAGGAGAGGAGTACACGCCTATATTGGGATTTTCCAGAAGTATTCAGCTCGCCTCCGACGATCCAGGTAACTAGTAGTTATCTTAGAACCATAGCGATTAGGGTATTATTCGGTATTAGATTATTACGCTAGGAATTATTTAAAATACTTTTTGAATGAAATTATTGACGAAATTTGACATTAATATAATTGATGCATGATGTGTGAATACTGTACAAATAAAAATAATTTTCCTGTGATTTTTAGTATTTATTTGATTTAATTGGTGTTTTGTGCGTTTTTGGCTTATTTGCATAATAATTATTAAATGAGTGTTAAAATTTCTGAAATTATTTTTATTAGATCATGTTATATACGTAGTATGTATTCCATGCCTTAAAATAATTTTTTCCTACTTTGTACTGGTTTATTTATTTGATATATCTGTTTTTGCAATTTCGTTTCTGTCAGTATATAAATTATGAAAATTATTTCTGGAGGCCGAAAAATTCATTTATTTGTATAATATGTATTTACGTGGGTTTATGAATGTTATGTAAAATTTTAGTAATTTTTAGGAGTTTATTTATATTTTTAATTATTATATTGGCTTTATTGAGTAATCTGTATATTAACGTTTAAAAATACTTTTGGAGTCCGAAAATTATAAATAAAAATGGTACCATGTCAGTAGAGCCATTAGGGTCATATGATAATTTTTTTTGTGATTTTTCTGCTCGAACTTATTAGTTTAATAATTATTAATGGGTTTTTGTTGTGAAATTGAGGATACTCTTTTAAATTATTTGAGGGCTTATTAATCAGAAATAAATTGTAACCTATTATGATCTTGGTTTCTGATGTTCAGTAGGTTGCAGTAAGTATTTTTGGGTATCCTTATGTTTATGTTTGATTTATGAAAGAAAATGATTAATCGTTACTACCCTTTTTAATGAATAAGTCTTGGAGATAATTAGTGATGTACTTTTGATTGAATTGATGGTGCTGTAAAAACTGGTTTATTATCATTGTTGATGTTTAGAAATGTTTAAGTGTTTATTGTGGGAGACATTTGTTGAACGTTTGTAAGTTATTATTTTAGAGGAATTATGAGGAGTTGTTTTGATGAATTATGGGTATAAGGCCGGGTGGCATCCCTTTTTGATGAATATTTTAAGATGAATGATACTTAAATAATATGCATGATTTTATTTTGAGATAAGAATATCCGGTGGGATAGATGTAGTCCCCGGTGAAGAACATGTCAACCACCTGGTTTGCGAACTAGGGGTACACACAGGTTAATTGTTGTCGTCCGGAGAGGTCGGGGAGTTACTGCGTGTTCTACTGCATCGGGAGTTTGGCCATTCTTAGACACGGGCAAGTGGGGAACGTAAGCCCATGGGCGACACGGAGATTGCGATTTGACAAACCTTAGGAAGTGAATTGCGATTCACTGGCGTTCGGTTTCTGACTCAATAAATTGTTGTATTTTTGTTTTATTATCATTTATGTATTCTAGAATTGATTCACTCACTATATCTTGTTTACTTGATGTTGATGATCACTTGTATTACCTATGAGCTTTATGGTTTTTAAATGCATGTTACCGTTATAATGATTGTATGAATTCCTTTCTTATTAATCTATTTCTGAATCGTGCTTTGATTGCTTTCGTTCTGGGAGAACTGCTAGTTACTCCCCACTGACTGTGGAATTAGTTAATATATCCTTACAGATGGAAATGACTGCTAGGCTTGTGACTGCTTGGGCTAGCAGAGTGAGGGTTTGTAGTGAGAAGAAGCTTTTGATAGTTTTCGTGGTAGATGAGTTCTATGCAGACTATAGACAGTCCTACTTTTGGTTAAGTTTCAAGGACATTTAGTTTTAGTTGAGTTTTAACGGGGGACTTGCATGTCTCGTAGTATTTGGATTTATGTTATGATATGATTTGAGATATTTCTTTTATTTAGAACTATAATGTTTTTTTCTCGGATTTTACTTTTCTATTTGAAGCTATGAAACTTCGATTTGAGGATTATCTTTAATTATTGTTTTAGAGTAGCATAACCGTCCTGACGTTATTTCCGCTAACGTCCTTTTTAATAAATCTTGATTAGATATTGTTAGTATCTTAGTAGTAGAAGGACGGGGTGTTACAGATTAATGATAAAAGGTGTGACCAATGTTGAGATTGGTATTGGTTGCCATAGATAAACTTAACATATAGTGTTTATGTTTTTACGGTATAGTGTTTGTGTTGATAAATATAGTGTTTGTGAAAACAACAAAATAAGAGAGAAAGGTTTACTAAAAGTGAGAGAAATAATGTTTACCAATTCATAAACACATTGTCAAAACAACAAAATAAGAGAGAAATATTTACCAAAAGTGAGAGAAATGTTTACCTTTTCAAAAACACTATATGTTATCAACACAGGTACTATATCGCAAAACATAAACACTATATATTTTGGTGTACCAGGCACAATGGCCACGACCTGTTATCATTTATCACTTCTCGTATTTTACGTACCCTAAATGATAAGGTGCCAAAAATATTTTAGGTGCTAAAATGATTAGTTGTGTTTACAAACTATCTATAATAAATTTTCAGGTGGTTATAGTAACTGAAATTAATAAGTTACAACTTTTATCGTTTTAAAATATAGTGACTGAAATTTTGGAAAATCTTTAAAATTATGGTAATAACTAATTTTGCCAAATTGTCAAGTTAATCAACTACCTTATCAGTTTCAACACCTTATTTGTTATACCTACTACCTTATCACTTATTAGTTTCAGCTAACTTATTAGTTTCAACCACAAGTGGAAAAAATCTTAAATGACACAAACAAACTAATCCGGTTCTCCTAAAATAGGATCAGTATGTTTGATTTTTTTTGGCGCAATTTTTTGGGCCACTAAACTGGCTCGGTTTGGAGGAGAACCGGATCAGTTAACAAACTGATCCCGTCTCCTCCTAACCGGACCAGTTTAGTGGCCCAAAAAAATCTAAGCCCAACATTCCCCCAGCTGCCCCAACCTCCCTCTACTTAAATGAGACCCTCGTCCCTCCTCCTTATTCTCACCCAGCATTTTTCCTCCCCACAAAACCCTAACCCTAACAGTCTCCTCTTTTCTCCAGGTCTCTCTCTTCCTCTCTTTCCTCTCACGAAGACACGAACCACCGATTCCTCTCATCTATCACATCTCGTCATTGCAACCACCAACCACCGTTTAACGTCTTCATCATCATCTCTGATTCGCCAACCACCACGACCACCAACCACCAAATCATATTCGCCAACCACTCGGCGTCGCAAAAGATCAATAAGCAACGTCGAGGCTTGAAGCACCATCATCTCCTCTCTCCCCTCGACGTCACCAACCACCCGCTCTTCTTCTCTCTCCTATCGTCGTCGCAACAGAGAAACCACCACACCAACCAACTGGAAGGAAAGGTGAGGAGAAAAAAAGCCATGGGGGATGAACATTCAAGATTTCATCTTCCTCACCACCGGAGATTTTCGTCTCTCACCCACGCGTCTCTCTCTCACGTGTTAGATCTAGGGTTTGAGTTATTTTTTCCGTTTTTAGATTAAATTGTTGAGTTTTATTTTCATTAGGTTTAGATCTAGGGTTCTTGTAATATAGTTTAGATGCTGATTTTTATTTGATTAGTTTATTTGTTGTAATTTGCATTTTTAAATTCTTTAATTTATTTCGTTTGTAATGTTTGATGATATAGTGTCGTTTGTACTTTTTTTGAGAATACTACAATTAAAATTGAGATAGACTGCAATTTTTTTTTGAGATGGACTACAATTGTATTTATTTGGCTAAAATTTGCTGGAAGTTCTCTGGTTTTTTATTTTATTTTATAATTTGGTTGTAATTTGGTTTATTTACTGTAATTTCGTCTTTTTTTAAGTTCGTCTTCATTTCTTTCATTGCAACCAAACCCATGGACTAAATGCTTGATTTTTGGTTGTTATTTGGTTGTTAAGCCATGCTTGGCTGTAGTATAAGTCGAGCTTTTTTTTTTCACGACCCCCCTTAAACTGATCCGATTTTGTTGTGAAAACCAGATTAATTACTCATGACTGATTCGGTTTTCACAACGAAACCAGATCAGTTTTGTAACACCCCGACAATTCTCTATTTTTCAAAGTACCTTTTTAATATAAAACATAGAGAATTATCAAAGCATTATCGCCCGTGTGATAACGTATCGGCTTATTCATAATTTTGCAGCGGAAATAAATAATTAACTTTGAAAACTTACTAACTTAGTCAACCATAAGTCAACTCCAAAAACCAAACCAAAGTCAACATAACTAAAACAAAACTATAAGTATTAAAGCTAAACACAAGCTCTCCACGAAACCCGAACCCATGATGCATCATCTTCAGACCTAAAATGGTCGATGCTCTATTGATCCTGAGATATTGCTCACCAAACGGGTCATCACAGGATCAATAAGGCACAACCATGATCGACATACTCAAAAGCAGTCAATCAGCAAAGCTGAGTACTACATACTAAATAAAATATAAAACCTAATACTCCTTCTGTCCCAGAATACTATTTACACTTTCCTTTTTCATCTGTCCCAGAATACTCTTTACACTTCTATTTTTGGATATGACCCACTATTATTTTAATCATTCTACCTTTTAACCATTGGCCCACACTCTCTCTTCTCCAAATAAAATACCGCTCCTACTACCTACCAACTCTAACTAGGCCCACACTCTCTCTCCACTAAATAAAATAATACTACTTTTACTACCTACTAACACCTATCATATCTACTTTTCAATAAAATAACAATTGATAACCAAACAACAACTTATCATCTAAAACTACGTGCCCTGATAAGTGTCAAGAGTATTCTGGGACGGAGGGAGTATGATACTAATAACATTGACTCAATGATAAACAATGATATAATAAATAACATATTGACTATACTGAACTAGATTCCAAAATCAATAGATTAATTATAATTAGATTGAATAGGCAATGGAAATAGTTGTCCAAACCAAACCAGTCTTCAATTTAGAAGACGAAGTACGGGCGCGACTCCGTACTCCCATGACCAACGATATCGAGGTACTAATTTAAATAGAATAGGACACGGTGATCAATCTGGTCCCAAGAAAAGTCACGGGCTACCACCATGTACTCCAACTCATACTAGTCCAACACTTCAAACGTGCACAAGTCTAAAGCTTATTGCTATTCACTTTCAACTTTAAGTTATTAATAAATTACTTACTCGTTGAGACTCAGAAAGTAAGGCAACCAACATAAATAAATAACATGGATACACAAAAGCTTCCATTTTTATCTTAGGATTAAGTAGTGTGATTATACAACTCAAATAATCCAAGAGTAATTCCATTACTTAGTTTAATAACCAACCAATATTCATTTGTTGATCTAAGTCAACCATCAACCAACCTTTCCATAGGTGAATATCCAACTTACCAAATAAGGCCCACGGTACTCATAAAGTAAATATAATAAATAATCCAAAGGGAACAACATGATCCAATAAACAATATAAATATTAATCCCTCATGTGAATTAATAAAATAAAGTTCCCAATCCCACATGCTTGCATCAATCATCCATACAAACATATTATAACCAACATAGGCAACATGATTCGCACAACGGCATAAAACATGCAATTCCACTTGAATATAAACCACATATGAACTATAAAAAGTTCCCTATACATGATATTACATCAATCCTACTCTTAGGATATGATACTAGTCTACTAACACATAAGTATGTACGTACCTTGTGTAGACAAAACGAGAGGCCACTTTCACAACCTTAGAAGTTGTCTAAAGAATATTCTCCGCCTACCAAATACCAACATAACCAAGAATGAATACTCCAATAAATTTCCACCAACTTTAAAATATTATAAACCCGCTTTAAAAGTATTTAAAATCCTTTTTAATCATTAAAACTCCAACTATTAATATCTCCTAGTATAAAACTACCATACTAGTCTTTAAAAACCCTCAAAAACCATACTTGCTTTGACCTTAAAAACTCCACCATAAGCATATTGATAAGCTCGTAATATGTTATATTTTTACTCTATAATTTTAGTCTGATATTTGTCCATTATATGTTATTTTTATATTTTTACCTATTTTTATTAAATAGTGGGTTGTTTATGTCCATGTTATATTTTATTGAATAAATAGCTTAAATAGTGTATTAATTTTATTATAGGCACTTTACCATTTCACATTGGAAGAGGAAGACCACATCAAGAGAAGAAAAAGAAAAAAAAGGGAAAAGAAGATTAAAGAGCAAAAGCTACGTGAATTTTTGTGAAGTAAACCAAACCCCTTGCATTCTATCTTCCTACTTCATCAACCAGCAACACCATCAAAAAGATAGAAAAAAACCCATATTTCTTCCTCCTTCATCCACACACACAAAGAAGATGAAGTTTTATCTTCTCATCCAAATCCTTTGGAAAATTCTTATCTATTCCTCTAACCCTTTCCAGATTTACATGAGTATATATTACCCATATTCTCACGCCAAAAAGAGACACGCATAATTCAGCCAAGAAATACCGCAAGAGTTGAGCGAGAGTTTGATTGAGTTCGTACTTGGGTATTTAGCAAGTGAAGGAAGCCATTGAAGGGAAGCTTAGTCTCGAATTCAAGGTCGAACAAGAGCCACGGTGAAACGCGGGGTCGTAGCCGAGTCTTGTACGGTGTTCTTGGGCACTTATTCATGAGTTCTTCTCTTACTTATTATTCCCAATTGCTATTCTTTTAAAATTACTTTGCTATTTTATTAGATTCTTATTGTTAGTATGGTGAATTAGTTTAGATATTATTATCGACTTGAGTATTTTGCCTATTAATTATTATTTGAATTTGCTTGTGATTCATGTTTAATTGGTGATTATGCATATTACTAGTCTATGTGTTATTTGTGACTTGAAATCTTGTGAATGGTATAAGGCTGACTTTGAATGCACATATCTCTCAATATATAAATGGTTTTGATGTGATTCAAATTGGAGGTGAAAGCTTGTTCCAAAAGCTTTCCAACGATAGGTCATATATATGCTCAATTCTGCTGAGAAACGAGAAAGTTATGGCTGTTCTACGAAGCGCTGTCGAATTGGAATTTCACCCGACCGGGTCGGGCGGATTCTCCCCGATCGGGCGCCCTAGCAAATCACGACCGGGAAGATGTCGCCCGATCGGGCGCGAAACGTCGGCCAGTTTAATTTTAATGACCGCCCGATCGGGCGGATGTCGCCCGACCCGATCGGGCGGCTGGGTTTTGACGCGGTTTTGCGATTTTCCAAATTTGATTCTTTTTAGGGTTTTAGATGGAGTATTTTCTAGGGTTTTTGTACGGGGTTCCTTATGTTATAAATAGGACCTCTTAGTGCTCATTATTATTACCACAACTTATGAAACACTTTTAGCCTCTAGAATTTAGGACTTCTTGTATTATTCTCTCTGTTTTTCTCCATCATAGTGAAGAAGCTTGAATCCCCCATCTGTGGACGTAGGTCTAATTTGACCGAACCACGTAAATCCTTGTGTTCTTTTGTTTTTCTTCTTTATTGTTTTGGAAAAATTGACAAGAATAATCCAAACTATTACCGTTCCGCTCAAAATAATCCCAACTATGGGTTATTCTAGAATAATCCAAACTATTGGGAGTACTTTCTCAAAATAATCCAAACTTTTAATTATCCTATATATAATAGACCCAAAAGGGATCATTGAAGGCAAGAAAAATATAAGTTTGGATTATTTTGGGAAGGTACCCCAAATAGTTTGGATTATTCCAGAATAACCCAAAGTTGGGATTATTTTGAGCGAACCGGTCATAATTGGGATTATTTCTGTCAATTTTTCCTATTGTTTTTTCTCATCCTAATTATTTCATTGATTTTGTTCCGCACTAATTAAACTACAACACCCTGTTTCCTAACAAACTGGTATTAGAGCTTGGTTGTTTAAGATCTTAGGTGTTTATAGAACGAGTTTGATTCAATTATGTCAATGAAAATTCAATATTGAGAAATTTGATAGGCAAGTAAATTTTGGCCTATGGCAATTGAAGATGAAAGTCATCTTGGTTCAAAGTGGCTGTCACAAGGCTCTTGAAGGTGCATCCAAAAAGCCTTCGGATATGACGGATGATCAGTGGGAGGAGATCGATTTGAAGGCACTCTCGGCGATTCATTTAAGTCTATCTAATGAAGTTTTGAGAGAGGTTGCCAAGGAGACAACTGCTGCGGGTTTGTGGTTGAAGTTGGAATCACTTTATATGACAAAGAGCATGACCAACCGTCTACTACTCAAATCTAGACTTCATGATCTTAGTCTAGAAGAAGGTAAACCGCTTGAGTCTCATTTAGATGAATTCTTCTCTATTATTATGGATTTGCAAAATATCGATGTTGAGATAGATGATGAGGATATGGCTATTAGGTTGTTGTGTTCTTTACCACCTTCGTATAAGCATTTTCGAGATACTTTATTGTATGGTAGAGATGATTTGAGCTTGCAGGATGTTAAGGATGCCTTAACTCAAAGAGATTTAATTGACAATAAGTTGGTTAATAGATATGCTCAAACTAATGCTTTGGTTGCTCATGGTGGAAAGAATTTTGGTAAGAATAAAATCTGTAACTATTGTCATGTGAAGGGTCATATCAAAGCTGAGTGTTGGAAATTAAAGAAGAAGAATGGGGAAAAGTCCAATGAGGACCAATCCGCAAATAATGCCAACAATGTTCTTGATGATGATCTTGTACTTTAGGGTTACAAGTTTTTGGGCTGCGGTTTCTACGATCTCTTTATGATTGGTGCCCTTTGAGATTTCTTGGTGAAACGAAAAACCGTGTGGATTTTGCTATGGAGTCTATGATAGATTGTTTTTGAGTTTTTTGTAACAATCTTGGTTATGCATTAGATTTTGTTCTAGTTATGCTATTTCTTATCTCAAATTTGGTACTTTTGTGTTTTGTTAAGTACAATTACAATTTAGAAGTTATTGATGTCAATTGGTTTTCTAGAATTGCTTGAGTTTGTTGTTGAGATGAAGAAGGGTTTGAAGAGAGTTTGGTCAATTTGAGTAAACATGTTTGGCGTTGGTGACTTTATACTCTCAATCTAGGCCATGTGATGGTTTCGTATACGGAATTTTGTGTTCGAAGACGCATTGGTACACAATTATAGAAGATGTCCGTTTTCTGGATTGCCTAAAGTGAGTAGGCTTATGGAATTTTGTTTAAGGTGGAGGTTTTATGGTTTTTTTTTGGGTGAGCATCACTTTTGGTTCAAGGTGGAGGTATCTTGATTGATTGGTTTCAAGTCAAGGTGGAGATTGTTATTTGTGACTTGAAATCTTGTGAATGGCATAAGACTGACTTTTAATGCACATATCTCTCTATCTATAAATGGTTTTGATGTGATTCAAATTGGAGGTGAAATCTTGTTCCAAGAGCTTTCCAACGATAGGTCATATGCCCACTTCCGCTGAGAAACGAGAAAGTTATGGCTGTTCTACGAAGCGTTGTCGAACTGGAATTCCCGATCTGGCGCCCTAGCGAATCACGACCGGGCGGATGTCGCCCGACTCGATCGGGCGGCTGGGTTTTGACGCGGTTTTGCGATTTTTCGAATTTGATTCTTTTTAGGGTTTTATATGGGGTATTTTCTAGGGTTTTTTTGTACGGGGTTCCTTATGTTATAAATAGGACCTCTTAGTGCTCATTATTATTGACACAACTTATGAAACACTTTTAGCCTCTAGAATTTAGGACTCCTTGTATTATTCTCTCTGTTTTTCTCCATCATAGTGAAGAAGCTCGAATCCCCCATCTGTGGACGTAGGTCTATTTTGACCGAACCACGTAAATCCTTGTGTTCTTTTGTTTTTCTTCTTTATTGTTTTTTCTCATCCTAATTATTTCATTGATTTTGTTCCGCACTAATCAAACTATAACACCCTGTTTTCTAACGCTATGTATGGTTGTCAATTATTGCTATCTATATGGTATGGCTTAGTTTAGATCATATAGTCAAGTAGTCCCTAATTTATGTTAAGTTTGTGATTATGGTTTAATTTAAATTAGAAAGTAAGTTCAATCTAATTATTGTAAGCTTTTATGTGATTAGAATAATTAGGATTAATGATGTCTCATAGTTTATAATGCTTCCAATTTTAATTCATACAACTTGCGATCATATTTGTATTAATTAGATTGTTTTAGAATCGATTTTGGCCTAGTTCAAAGTTGCTTTTAAGTATGGGAAGATAGGGAGTCTTTGCTATCAAATTCTTTACAGTTAATCTAAGAAGTATACTTGGTTCATTTGTCAAGGTCGACTATTTATCGTACTAGTAATTAAATCTAATAAAACTATGAAGTTGAAATGGTGAATTGTGTCGTCACTTGTAAATAGTAGTTTGTTATTAGTACTTTTAATTAGTCTAAGTAGTTATTTACATCTAAAACCTCCCTTAGGCTCTGTTCTGTTCAACTTATTTTAACTTATTTCAGAAAAAATAAGATAAGATAAGATCATATAAGATAAGATAAGATAAGATAAAATAAAATAAGATGTTAGACACACACAATAAACTATCTTATAAGATAAGATAAGATAAGATAAGATAAGATAAGATAAGATAAGATAAGATAAGATAAGATAAGATAAGATAAGATAAGATAAGATCAGATAAGATCAGACAAAATAAGTTGAATCAAACGAACCCTTAATTGTATATATGAGGATAGTGTAAATAGGATAAATAGTATACCTTTGTGTATAATATTTTTTTTCCACACTTAATTGGATTTTTTAGTTTAGGAATTTAGTAGTCTTTCCGTGGGATCGACCCTTTCTTACCCTTTTACTAGTTGTTAATATTTTTGAAGGTCTAATATAGGTTTTTAATTTAATAAGGTAAACGACACGTATTAAATTTTGGCACCGTTGCCGGGGAGATTTATTTTTTTAGTTCCTAACATGTTAAAGTTTAACTTGGTGTTATTTGTTTTTTTTTTGGTTTGTATAGCTGATTTTAGATTTTGATTATTTTTGTTTCTCTCATAGCTATGCACTATAAAGCTTCACTTACAGATGTATTTAAGATATATTGCTTTGTTTTAGTGTTTTATATTAGCACTTATGATGTGATAAATATGTGTTACTAGTTGGTATTTTTTTTGTCATTGTGCTATAGTCAATCTGCTTCAAGAGCTTTCAAATATGAATGCAGCAGTGGTAGTTAGAGTTTGTAAATACTTATAAATATCCTACAGGTCAAACATTTTACTGCAATAGTACTATGTTTGCTAACTTATAATAGGACTATTTTCACACAAAACTGATAGCTCAATCTTCATAGCTTGCTTATATCAGTATAGTTGTTAATTTTATTGGATTTTGCTGCTGTCAGTTTGCAAGTATAGTGGGCTACATTTCCTCCCTCTCTTTTCATGCTTTGAACTAATCTTACCTTCATTGCACAAGTCACTAAGTCAGTTAGTAATATTATGAATATCAGAGACCTTATATGTGAGGTTTGATGTGCTTGTATATGTCTTAAATCTACTTAGAGAAAGGCTTTTCATATGTGATTGTTGGGTTACAATAAGTACATTGCTTGTTCTTGTCAAAAAAAAAAGTACTGTATGGGTATAACCCAAGTACGTTAGCGGACTCCTGTGATAAGTCCGCGAACGCCATAACGGACGCGAACACTGTAAATAAGGGAATCTTCCCAACTGTCAAAAGCACCACGACCGTACACGTGTAAAAGGATTACGCACCCTGTCAGGTGAATAGTACTTCTATAAATACCCCACTAGTACTATTCTGCAGGTACATTCTCTGACACTCAGAATTCTTATCTCTCTCTCTCTCTCTACTTTCTCTCTCTAAATCCTATTTGGACACGTGCTGACTTGAGCGTCGGAGGGGGTTTCCTCGCATCCCCCCCGAGGGTAGTTCACGTTTGCTTCTTGTGCAGTTATTCACTAGCGGAGTCAAACCCTAATCTTTGGCGGACTTCTCTCAAGACCGCCAACCGTTTCAACACCGAAACAACTTGGCGCTAGAAGGAGGGGGCCTCCCATCTTTGTGAACGCCATCATGGAAAGAGCAAACAATGACGGCCGTGATCCATCAGAGTTTGACGCTGGGAACGTCAATGAGCAGCAAACTCCTGGGAACAATGTGTCTCAGGTAAACACTGGTAGCGGATCATTTAACCTGGCTCAATTAAGTCAATTCTCCCCTGAGCAGCTACAAACTGTAGCGTCTTTCATCCAAATGTTACAAGCGGGTACTCAGCCTAACAACACCCCCACTCCTAATGCGAGGGTTGGTCAACTTCGTAGGCGTATGTCCACCATGAATGGTCGCAACGTCGATGGCACCCCCGTGAGAAGAATGCGGACCTTCAATCAGGAGGGACGCCAGATGGAAAGGCAAATTGAGGACCCAGAATATGAGGAAGTGATACGTGTCGTTTACCGTATAAAATTAAAAACCTAACTTAAACCTTCAAAAATGTTTATAACTAGTAAAAGGGTAAGAAAGGGTCGATCCCACGGAGAGACTACTAAATTCCTAAACTCAAAGTTTAACTAAAAACAATATTAGTCACATAAATAAACTAGTCTACACCATCATTACACTATTTACATAGATGGGGGGTTTAAATAATACGAACTACTAGAACTAAGTAAAAATAAAACTACTATATTATCTACAAGTGATAACAAGCTACCCATTAAGCACATAACTTAAAAATGTTTAACCTTTTAATAGTGAATTTGGGTCAAACACGATTAGTTGCAAACATATATGACAGATTAATGTTAGGAATTTTGGTAGCAAAATTCCCCCTTATCCCTCTTCTCCAATCTAGCCAAGCGAAATTAACGCAGCCCACTATGACTAAATTATGAGTGTAATAGCTAACTTTAAACTAGGCCAAAGTTAACTCTTAATAATCCTACAATCGCTAGTAATTCGCAACTAGCAAAAATTCAGAGTATTAGCATTAAGAACTATCAACCCAATCAATTAAAACACATAGATGTATTAATTTACTTGATCAAATTATACTCTACTTTAAACTGGTATTATGTCGCAAATTCCAATTTAAACTAGTTACTACCCGGATTACGTAATCTGTACTAGGACAAATTATGTAATTAGCATAAGAATACACTGTATACTCAAAAGATAGCAATTAAGCATAAAAATGTAATCTTTACTATCAAGAACAAATATAACTTGAATATCATATCAAGATTCGAACTAACCATGTAAATACTAAAATTCAAAGACCCAAAAACACAATTGAAAAATTAAATAATCCAAGTACAAGATCATAATTTGTGAATATAAACTTCTGGATAAAACTAAAGAGATTGAAGGAGAGAGAAGAACTTATAATTAATCCCCGGAAAATCGCTGCTCGAATTCGGTTTCGACACCTCCGACGACCCCGACTCTCACTCTTCCTCGCTGCACGATGGAGCGGGACGGCGACGGACTGTTCTTCCTCCAATTCAAACCCTCAATCTTTGCCCAGAAATTTCACTCTCAAACTCCCTTTTTTAAATCTCAGAAAAATCGTCCCAGCTTGCTTGCCTCGAGCGTAATTCATTTCAGTAATATATACCTCCCCAAAACAGATTTGGTATTTGATAAAAGATAAAAGCATGCCAAAAGATAGAATCGAATGGAAGTGATATCATCTTGTTCTCTTGATTTGCGGTAGAGAAGGACTAAGTTTGTTGGGAGTACTTGGCGACGTTATCTGCAGTGGAGTCTTGCTGCTCTTCTTCTTTTAGATGATAGAGTTCTAATCTCTTGGTAGTATTCCTAAGAGTCCTCACGTGCAATATAGATGGAAGGAATGCTTTTGATTCTCTCTTTATTTTTTTTTCCTATAATAAGAAAACAACAACTAATTAAGCTAATTATTTGATATCACATAATATGAAAATAAATAGCCACAATTTAAGAAAAGTATGTAAAAAATATAAAATAGCATATAAAGGACAAATATTAGACTAAAATTGTGGAGTAAAAATATAACATATTACGCGCTTATCAAATTCCCCCACACTCAGCCTTTGGTCGCCCTCGAACAAAACACTACTAAAATAAAAATAAAAACTATACTAGGAAAGCAATAAACCTAACTCACTGTCGTAGGAATCACGATTGCACTTAGCATGTGCAACAAGCCCTTTAAACCCCTAGGCTACCCTAGTGGACGAGTATGGTCTCGTGAGGATTTTCAGATGGCACACCCACAAAGCCTTATTAACATAGGTTGTCAAACCAATTAGCAAACATGGATAACTAAATGCAAGACCTAATATACCACCTCAATTTTCTTTGTCGGAAATAACTAAATTAGATAAGTACACTACAAGAAACTAAAATGTTTTAAGTTAGTCAGAAAAACGTTGAGAAAATGTTAGTGGAGATGTCATACTCTTAGTGTTTAAACAATCGAACTATCAAATCTCATAATACTTCATGAAATAATTGTTATCTTCACAACTCAAAAATATCTAGCATGAATCCACAAATGTATGCGTATTAAGTTCGATAAATAGACCCTCACCGGTATAAATGAAAACACTCAACTCTCATTTGTTTGGGGTTAAATAATATTCACTCAAACTTATAACCGAGTCGACTCAAAATGAAGTATATTTCTATAAACTTGACCATCGTCTCAATTCTCCACTTGAAAGTGACATAATGCATAAAGATCAAAAGGTCTTTCAAAAGGTTGTAACGTGGCTAAGGTTAAAGGTAGGAATAATATTTAGGAATGTGGAGTTAATTAGAAGCCAAGCTAAAGGGAGCAAAAATACATGACTTAAGATGTTCCAATCACAACAAACTCCATTTATACATTCAACATCATACTCCAACTCTTTTTTTTTTCTTTTCCTATTATTCACCATATCCTTCACATGTAATTCAATTATAACACTTATATGGATATTTCATAGCATTTTCACCCTTTTTTATGATTTTCAAACATTTACTTTCTTTGATTTTTTTTTTTTTCAATAATACTTTTTTCATAACCCTTGTTTTCTCTTTTTTTTCAATATATATCTCTACCATAACGCAATCTTACAATACAAACTCAATATATAATAACTCCCCTTAGCCAAGCTTGGGTATAATCTGTAGAAGGCCGCAAGTTTGTAATGTATGGTTAGCAAATAAACAAAGGATTTAAGGCTAAAAAGGGCTAAACGAAGGGAATATTATATGAAATAAAATCTCTGAGGCTTAAAAATATAAAAAGAACGCCTAAATCATTTCTTCATAGCATTTGTCACAAAAGTCTCAAAGAGTACCAAGTCAAGTTCAAGAGCCATACTTCACTGAGGAACTATCACACAAGAAAGAAAATAATGAGACTGATGCAGATGTGTCAGTCTAATAGGCTCAAAAGCTCACATGGTTTTGGTCTATTTATCTAGCCAGCTTATTTAAGAGAAGCAAGATAGTTTCTTTTCTTCAATTATATTATGAATATCTCAAGTTCGATTATCCGTTTCCAATTATATAACATTCCCAAAATCTTTTATTTCGAAAAAATTTTATTTTATTTCATAAACAAGTTAGATTAGAGTTTCTTATCAACTTACTAATCGCCATTCCTTAGGAAGTTAAGAGGTGGAAATCCTAAATTAAGTGCAAATAAAGTCTATAACTAATGCAAACATTTTTTTTTTGTTTATTTATATATATTTTTGTAACTGAACAAAATAAAAAAAAAATCTATAGAAAATTTGGCAGCACTTCCCCTAAAACAGGACATATCCCAATTTTTATAACTATGTCAAAACCTGTTTTCCAGCATATTAATCACATATTGCTAAATTTCCAGCTCAAAATTGAAGATTTTCATAATCCCCCCACACTTAGAATCAACATTGTCCTCAATGGATAATAAGTTAAGAGATGGAACAAGAAACTTAGCTGGTTATTGAATGATGGTGATGTAGTTGTCACGGAATCACAATGTGATAATTGCCTACGAACGTCAACGCCGAGTATATACTAGCACGTTGATCCATGAAGTCCTGCCAACATAGTATAACAAACATACGACTGCAATGTGACGACATTAAAGTGTAGCAACATAGTATAAGTGCTAGCTATTTAGCGAAATCACAATAGAATGTTGTACGCACACATATCCGTATTAGCAAGAATATTGTAAGCAGCCTCTATATGAGGGAATATTGCGAATTCTAATTGCAGAAGTCAATAACTAAAGTAACTAAAAAAAATTGAAAGCAAAAAGTGTAACTTGGGTTGCCTCCCAACAAGCGCCTTTGGTTCACGTCGTTGGCTCGACGTACGTCCTATTTCGTTTAGAGCTTCTCAAGGGAGATTTCTTCTATGCCCAGGACCTGTACTTGATCATAAAACGGTTTCAACCTGTGACCATTAACCTTAAAAACTTTATTAGTATCCAAACTCTTAATCATAACAAAGACCATGAGGAAAAATTTCGATCACAAGAAAGGGTCCAAGCCATCGAGATTGAAGCTTTCCAGGAAATAATCGTAAACGAGCATTATATAACAAGACCTTCTGTCCAACTTTAAATGTTTTCCTAGCTATCATTTTGTCATGGAAAGCCTTAGTCTTTTCTTTATAAATCTTAGCATTTTCATAAGATTCTAACCTTAATTCCTCTAATTCAAGGAGCTGCAACTTTCTATCTTTTCCAAAGATCATCATAGTCTAGGTTACATTGCTTCACTGCCTAGAATGATTTGTGTTCGATTTCTACAGGCAAGTGACACGGTTTACCAAAAACAAGTCTATAAGGAGACATGCCTAGCGGTGTTTTATATGCAGTTCTATATGCCCATAACGCATCACCTAGTCGAAGGCTCCAATCTTTCCTATTTGGGTTGACCATTTTTTCGAGAATAACTTTTATTTCCCTATTAGACACTTCCACTTGGCCACTGGTCTGCGGATGATATGCAGTAGCTACTCTATGGGTCACATGGTATTTTTCAAGCAAAGCACCAAACGTTTTATTACAAAAGTGAGTCCCTCTATCACTTATAATAGCTTTAGGCATGCCAAATCTATTAAAAATACGACTCTTAACAAACTTGACCACTTGTTTTAGCATCATCGATTATTGTAGCCTTTGCCTCTACCCATTTAGATACATAATCAACAAAGAAGAATGATGTATACATTACCAAAAGAAGAGGGAAAAGGCCCCATAAAGTCTATACCCCATACATCAAATATTTCACAAATCAATATACCAGATTGAGGCATTTCATTCCGTTTAGATAAATTTCCAGTCTTTTGGCAACGTTCACATGACTTACAGTTGAAATAGGCATCTTTATAAAGTGTACGCCAATATAAACCACATTCAAGAACCTTATGAGCAGTCCTTTGAGGACCAAAATGTCCTCCACTTTCAAGACTATGACAGAAAGTAAGAATCGAAGCATATTCAGATTTGTCTACACATCTCCTAATTACTTGGTCAGAGCATGATTTCCATAAGTAAGGATCATCCCAAAAGTAATACTTTGAATCAGATTTAATCTTTTCTTTTTGAGCTCTAGACAAAGTAGGAGGGAATGTGCTAGTCACCAAATAATTAACAATATCTGCATACCAAGGAGTTTCAACATGATGCATTGAAAGTAGTTGTTCATCAGGAAAGAATTCGGTCATTAAAGGCCAATCATCTTTAGGAACAATTCTACTAAGGTGGTCAGCAACGAGATTTTCAACACCCTTCTTATCTCTAATTTCTAAGTCAAACTCTTGTAACAAAAGCATCCACCTAAGCAAACGAGGTTTTGATTCTCTCTTTTTCAAAAGATACTTTAGAGCCGAATGGTCAGAATAAACAATCACATGTGTGCCTAGTAAATAGGGTCTAAACTTTTCCAAAGCAAAAATAACAGCATACATCTCTTTTTCAGTGACAATATAATTGCATTGGGCAGAATCAAGTGATTTAGAAGCATAATGGATCACATACGATTCTTTATCTTTCTTTTGACCTAAAACGGCACCTATGGTCTTATCACTAGCGTCACACATGATTTCAAAAGGCAAAGTCCAATCGGGTGGTCGAATCACAGGTGCACTAGTCAATTTTTCTTTCAACTCATCAAAAGCCTTTTTTACATTCATCATTAAAGTTAAAAGTGGCATCTTTAGCAAGCAAAACACACAAGGGGGATGCAATTACGGAAAAATTTTTAATAAAGCGTCTATAGAAGCCAGCATGCCCTAAAAATGATCTAACTTCACGAACACATGTAGGATATGGCAATGAACTAATGACATCTATTTTAGCCTTATCAACCTCTAAGCCCTTAGCACTTACAATATGTCCAAGCACTACACCTTGTTCTACCATAAAATGACATTTTTCAAAATTCAACACAAGGTGAGTTTCAACACATCTTTTCAAAACACGAGACAAACCATGGAGGCATCTATCAAAAGAATCACCAAAAACAGTAAAATCGTCCATAAACACTTCCATATCTTGTTCAATCAAATCAGAGAAGATACTCATCATACAACGCTGAAAAGTTCCAGGGGCATTGCACAATCCAAAAGGCATTCTCCTAAAGGCAAATGTACCAAAAGGGCAGGTAAATGTGGTTTTATCTTGATCTTCAGGGGCTATGGGTACTTGAGTATAACCAGAATAGCCATCAAGAAAGCAAAAGAATGATTGACCAGCAAGTTTTTCTAGCATTTGATCAATGAAGGGCAAAGGGAAATGATCTTTTCTAGTAGCTTGATTAAGCTTCCTATAGTCAATGCACACCCTCCATCCATTAGACACTCTAGTTGGAACAAGTTCCCCTTTAGCATTTTCTACAACGGTTATGCCACTCTTTTTAGGGACCACATGAACAGGACTTACCCATTGAGAATCAGAAATAGGATAAATCACGTCTGCATCTAACCACTTCAGGATTTCCTTTTTAACTACCTCCATCATGGAGGGGTTTAACCTACGTTGAGCTTCTCTAGTGGGTTTGGCATCTTTTTCAAGAAAAATTCTATGCATGCACAAGGTGGGACTAATTCCTTTTATGTCAGCTAAAGTCCACCCTATAGCTTCCTTGTGGTCTTTTAGCACATTTACCAATTTATCTTCTTGAGAGTGATTTAGAGCATTTGAGATAATCACGGGGTAGAGTCTCATTATCACCTAAATAAACATATTTTAGATGCGAGGGTAGTGGTTTCAACTCTAATTGAGGTGCTTTAACAATAGAAGGGATTAGTTTAGGCACAATCGATGGCAAAGAAAGGTCAAAATCATCTTTTTTTAGCATTATGCGAATCAAGATTAGCCACATCGACACAAGGCTACTAAAGAATTAGACATTTTAGTTTCATTAAAATCATCGGTCTCAAACAATTTTTCACACCACTTATCAAAAACTTCTCGTGCCATCCAATCAAAAGCATCAAAAGAATCAATAGAACTAACATTATTGATATCACTTGGGTATCTCATAGCATCAAAAATATTGAACTTAATTATTTCACCATCAAATTCCATTGTCAAATTACCCTCATGAACATCAATTTTAGTCTTAGAAGTTTTCAAGAAAGGTCCGCCTAACAAAAAGGAACATTATCGGTTCTATCACCCATGTCAAGTACATAAAAATCAGCAGGAAAGACTAATTCATTTACTTGAACCAATACATCTTCTAAAACTCCAATGGGAAACGCATTCGACCTATCAGCTAACTGGATAACAACATCAGTTTTAGACAAAGATCCCACATTTAACGTATCATAGACGATTTGGGCATAACATTAATCGAAGCTCCTAAATCTAGCATGCATCTTTCAAATTTCGAATTACCAATTTTGCAAGGAATAGAAAACATGCCAGGATCTTTACATTTAGGGGGAGCTTCTTTTGAATCACAACTTGAAATATTTTCCCCATACTTACCTTTTCAAAAGGGCGAAATTGTCTTTTGTTAGTACAAAGTTCCTTAAGAAACTTTGCATAACGGGGGACCTGTTTAATAGCATCAAGTAAAGGAATATTGACTTCAACTTTCCTAAAAGTTTCAAGAATTTCATTGTCAAGAGCCTCTTTCTTTGCTTTAGCAAATCTGGAAGGGAAAGGGGGCACATCTTTAAAACGAGAAACATCAATTTCGAAATTAACATTACTCTTTCCTTCATGTTCTTTTCTACTCTCTTCTTCTCCATTTCCCCCTATATTAAGTCCATCATGAGGTTTAACTTCTATCTCTTTTTCAATCTCCCGACTTTTTACCTTAGGTTCACTCAACTCTTTCCCACTCCTAAGGGTCACAGCTTTGGCATTTTCTTTTGGGTTAGGTAGTGGTTGAGATGGTAGTTTACCTGAAAGTTGAGTTTCTAGGTTACTTAGAGAAGTACAAATTTGTCCTATTTGAGTATCTATGTGATGAAGGTGATTATCAGTTTTCTTTTGATACTCGACTCCATGGTTGTGAACTTGTCCTATTTGAGTTGCAAGTTGCTTCATCATGTCTTCTAAAGATGGGCCAGAAGATTGGGGTGGAGGGTTTTGTTGACCAAATTGCCTAGGTTGATTAGTTTGTGAAAATTGTGGTCTAGTTCCATACCTAAAATTTGGGTGATCTTTCCAACCTTCATTATAAGTATGTGAATAAGGGTCATATTTTCTTTGACCGGAAAAACCTCCTAAGGCATTAACATCTTCAGTTTGCAGAGTCGGACAAGCATCAGTAACATGAGAAAAATCAGAACATATACCACATACTCTAGCTTTAGACTCATTACTAACAACAATTTTAGACACTAAAGTGGTCAAAGTAGCAATTAGTTGAGCATTTTCTTGCAATTGAGATTTTACACCACTTAAGTCAATTTCATTTACTCTTTTAACGTCATTTCTAGTGCTATGTTGTTGAGTGTTTTGGGCCATGTTAGCAATTAAATTCCTAGCTTGAGTTGGTGTTTTGTCTACTAATGCCCCACCACTAGCAGCATCAATCATACCCCTATCATTAGGCAACAATCCTTCATAAAAATATTGAATCAACAGTTGATCAGTTATTTGATGTTGTGGACATGAAGCACATAATCTTTTAAAACGTTCCCAATATTCATAAAGTGATTCTGAAGCATGTTGTCTAATTCCACATATTTCCTTTCTTATGGATCCAATACGACTTGCGGGAAAGAATTTTTCAAGAAAAGCTTTTTGTAAGGCGTCCCAGGTCGTAATGGAACCAGAAGACAGAGTATACAACCAATCTTTAGCTAAATCATGTAGGGAAAATGGGAAAGCATGCAATCTTACATGATTTTGTTGAATTCCTTCAGGTTTCATAGTTGAACAAACAACTATAAATTCTTTTAAATGTCTATGAGGATCCTCACCTGCGTTCCCATAGAATTTGGGAAGAAGATTAAGAAAACCTGAGTTCAGCTTCAAGGGTTTCTCCAAAGTTGGAAAAACAATGCAGAGAGGTTCATCATCTAGCTTAGGAGCTCCCAATTCCTTCAACGTTCTCTCTTCACCCATCTCTGAGTCTTCAATTGGACTATCTTGAAAGATGTAGAGTAATTTCTCAGGACTAGCTTCGTTTAGAGTCTCAATGAACTGATGTATTCGCTGAAGTTTGGTTGTAGTATCCAAATTCATGCACCTGAAAGTAGAAAAGTCACGAAGTTCAGGGATTGTTAATGCAATGTGATCTACTAGGTAGTAAGTGAAGTTATTTACAAAGTCAAAGTCAAAGTCATTAAGTAATTCAAGTTCTTTGCAGAATGTTTGTGGTGTGAGTAAGCTAGTTTAAACTGTTGATGGATGTTGAAATTAACAATATGTAGTTCAGATAAAGCATAGATAAGAGTAGCAAGCAACTTGTAGCCGAAACACTAAAAAGCCAGGTGAATAAATAATAAAAAAAAAAAAACTAATTCAGCTTGAGTACGGGAATCACTTCAATATAATCTGCTTCCAAGTTAAACATTTCATGAAAAAAATAAAAAAAAATCAGCTTGTTTATCTTTTATAAACATGATGAGTAAATCCATTAATTCACTTCTTAAGCACATAATCCATCTTCTTAAGTTCAGTTAGTTTTTAGAATTACTTCCTAATGGTCTGAAACTAAACAAGAGAAGGCATGGATGCAATTTTACTCTTTAACTGAACTTGACCCATTACAGAGCATTTGCATAAATTATAGTTTTGTGACACTTCTCTAGTACTATGATCTCGTTCAATAAAATTCAGATTAAAAACTTACCACACTAACCATTTTCTTCCTACTTAAAGTTCCATTTTAAAGCAGAGTGGTAAGGATATTTTGTGGTATTGCAAATGGTAGATGTCCCCTGATTCCTTTTTTGTTACTCTAAAGTTTAGCATAAAGTTCTGACATCATTATTTCATACTTTAGACTTCACTATGACACAAAGTGTATTTAAAGTAGCTAGAGTGCTAGACTAAACTCCTAAGACATATGACTTAGAACATGTTCTGGAATATAAATAAGTGCAACTTTTAGGCATGGAACAGTAACTTACATACATGCAGCAAGTTACTTATAAAACACATTTCAGCACAATTTGAGCACATCAAGTATGTCCATCATGAAGTTAACAATTTATCCATGTTTTTAAACACATTCAGATTCAAAACTCGTTCTACAGTATGCAGAACAGAAAAATAAAACATAGTACTATGATGTGGTTCTCATTTTAGAAGGGCAGGTCACTATAAGTGCTCTGAAATAAAAATGATTTCTCAAACAGAGGACTCATTTTTGCAGGTGGAACACAGTTTCACACACTAGTAAGATGTAATGACATCCACTTTTTATTGCATTAGAAGTCTTATGGTGTAGAGAGCTAAGGTGACAAATATACTACCAGCAAATATAATGCAAGAAGCTGAACAAGCTAATATCATACAAAAGAATTATATACACATATGATATTGATATATTATTATACTGCACTATAGGATGTCACTAGACTAGCAGACTATACATTCCACTAATCATCTGAGTCTCAAAGCTACAAAAACATTAGGTAGCTAATTCTAACATGGAAGTATATACATTAAACACTACATACTACATACTACAAACTAAGGATTAGTTAAACTTATGACATTGGAAACATATGAATAAATTATCACAAATTAGGTAGTGAAGCTGTGAACAAATTGATTTCAGATTTGATGAAGCTACCATTATTCTCAGGAGCTTCAACACATATCTAGTGGTATATGCCATTAATCTTTCTAACTTCT
Source organism: Beta corolliflora (assembly GCA_947648045.1). Taxonomy (NCBI): domain Eukaryota; kingdom Viridiplantae; phylum Streptophyta; class Magnoliopsida; order Caryophyllales; family Amaranthaceae; genus Beta; species Beta corolliflora. The sequence continues at coordinate 268,264 of CANSZD010004062.1, read as the reverse complement.
TATTAACATAAATTAGGCCTACATGCCAAGCTTACTCAATAATCGTGAAACCGGGCAAAGATATACTTTTAAAGGTAAGCTCAATTTTTAAGCACATGAATAAATACTACCTAATTCACATAAACGTTATGTGCATGATGGAAATCAACTAGATATAGCTAGATAAAGAGAACTCGTGAAAGAACTAGAATTCTCGGTGACTAGAATACTAGCATATAATCTACATCCTACAAAAAGATAAACTTTGGATTTAAGGTAAATTAGACAATAAGTCAATTTTATATAAAGAACTTTAGCAAGACGCAAGGATGTACCGCTCATAATATTTCACTTACTAGATCAAAGATAACATTAGCTTAAAATAAGCAAGATTGGGCTAAACAAGATTATACCTTGCAAAAATTTGGCCAAGAAACAAGGGATACTTATTAGACCCATCTAACATATATAAGTTTATCTTCCTTGAACTAGAATTCAGTAGATTGTTGAGCAAACACTTTAATTTACATCTGAAAATATATGAACAGGACCACAAGCGGGTTGGATAGTCTTAAGCATGATGCTTAGTCACTGCTAATGTAAAAGTTGAGATAGCATAAAAGTGCACTTTCATGAATTACTCTAGCTTACCTAGAGAGGACTTTAATGATGCAAGCAGCTATGGAAAGTTCAACTACTTATACAAGCTCACAGATTTAAACCACATGATAAACAATGGCATAGATAACATATTACTTTATCTAAGCACTACTGCACGAATAATGCTAATCCTATAACAAAACTGAAGATGTAAATTCTATGTAAGAGTATGCCAATACCTTACCTTAGTAAAAATAGAACAGTAGCTATACAACCTCTAAAAAAAACATGCAAGAGTTAAACTAGTCAATGAGCAAGAAAGAAACAACCAAGCACATAGTACGCAAAAACAAAGATCAGGAAACATACTATATAATAAGAAATATCCAACTCGCCCAATTAGACTAGACAAACCAAGATGGCAAAGTTTTTTTTTTTATAAAAAATAAATCTACAAGTATAATTTCTAAGATAATTTAAACTTTGACATTAAGATAAAAAAAATCTCCCAGAACGGCGCCAAAATTTGATACGTGTCGTTTACCGTATAAAATTAAAAACCTAACTTAAACCTTCAAAAATGTTTATAACTAGTAAAAGGGTAAGAAAGGGTCGATCCCACGGAGAGACTACTAAATTCCTAAACTCAAAGTTTAACTAAAAACAATATTAGTCACATAAATAAACTAGTCTACACCATCATTACACTATTTACATAGATGGGGGGTTTAAATAATACGAACTACTAGAACTAAGTAAAAATAAAACTACTATATTATCTACAAGTGATAACAAGCTACCCATTAAGCACATAACTTAAAAATGTTTAACCTTTTAATAGTGAATTTGGGTCAAACACGATTAGTTGCAAACATATATGACAGATTAATGTTAGGAATTTTGGTAGCAAAATTCCCCCTTATCCCTCTTCTCCAATCTAGCCAAGCGAAATTAACGCAGCCCACTATGACTAAATTATGAGTGTAATAGCTAACTTTAAACTAGGCCAAAGTTAACTCTTAATAATCCTACAATCGCTAGTAATTCGCAACTAGCAAAAATTCAGAGTATTAGCATTAAGAACTATCAACCCAATCAATTAAAACACATAGATGTATTAATTTACTTGATCAAATTATACTCTACTTTAAACTGGTATTATGTCGCAAATTCCAATTTAAACTAGTTACTACCCTGGATTACGTAATCTGTACTAGGACAAATTATGTAATTAGCATAAGAATACACTGTATACTCAAAAGATAGCAATTAAGCATAAAAATGTAATCTTTACTATCAAGAACAAATATAACTTGAATATCATATCAAGATTCGAACTAACCATGTAAATACTAAAATTCAAAGACCCAAAAACACAATTGAAAAATTAAATAATCCAAGTACAAGATCATAATTTGTGAATATAAACTTCTGGATAAAACTAAAGAGATTGAAGGAGAGAGAAGAACTTATAATTAATCCCCGGAAAATCACTGCTCGAATTCGGTTTCGACACCTCCGACGACCCCGACTCTCACTCTTCCTCGCCGCACGCATGAGCGGACGGCGACGGACTGTTCTTCCTCCAATTCAAACCCTCAATCTTTGCCCAGAAATTTCACTCTCAAACTCCCTTTTTTAAATCTCAGAAAAATCGTCCCAGCTTGCTTGCCTCGAGCGTAATTCATTTCAGTAATATATACCTCCCCAAAACAGATTTGGTATTTGATAAAAGATAAAAGCATGCCAAAAGATAGAATCGAATGGAAGTGATATCATCTTGTTCTCTTGATTTGCGGTAGAGAAGGACTAAGTTTGTTGGGAGTACTTGGCGACGTTATCCGGTAAGTGGAGTCTTGCTCTTCTTCTTCTTTTAGATGATAGAGTTCTAATCTCTTGGTAGTATTCCTAAGAGTCCTCACGTGCAATATAGATGGAAGGAATGCTTTTGATTCTCTCTTTATTTTTTTTTCCTATAATAAGAAAACAACAACTAATTAAGCTAATTATTTGATATCACATAATATGAAAATAAATAGCCACAATTTAAGAAAAGTATGTAAAAAATATAAAATAGCATATAAAGGACAAATATTAGACTAAAATTGTGGAGTAAAAATATAACATATTACGCGCTTATCAGGAAGTCATCCTAGAAACTGAGGATCTCAACAATTCTGAAGATGAGAATCAAAGTCGTTCTCACCGGGAACACAGCATCAGTGGCGCAAGCAATTATTCTGCTGGCGGGCACTTATTGATCAAGCCTAAGCAGTCTCCTTTCATTCCAGAAATCTTGAACCACCCCATGCCGAGAATCAAGATGCCGTCCTGCAAGTATGATGGCACCTCAGACCCAGACGATCATGTGGCCGCTTACGAGGGGCACATGTATTTATACACTCAGGTGGACGCTATCTGGTGTAAGGTTTTCCCATCTACTTTGACTGGGATTGCCCAGACATGGTTTAAAAGCATCAGGGCTGGTAATGTTTCTAGTTTTTCTCAGCTTTCATCTATGTTCAGCACTCACTTCGTGAGTAATAGGCGCCGTGAGCGCATAACTGGCGAGTTGTTATCTATCAAGCAGAAGGAAAATGAGAGCCTACGAGATTTCGTCGGCCGTTTCAATGCCGAGGCGGTCACCATTCCCCGCCTTCAGCAGGACGTGGCCGTCTTAGCTTTGATGACCGGACTGAGGGAAGGGTCCGCGTTTAGAAGTTATCTGGACCGTAAAACCTTCACATCCCTTGAGCCAGTCTTGAGGAAGGTAAACGATTTCATCAGGGGGGAAGAGTTTGACAAGGCCGCAAGCAGCCAAAGTCGTGAGCCGGAAAAGAAGAAGGATGATAAGCAGAAGAAAGAAAAGGGTCACGAAAATGATCGCGGCCGAGATGAGAGGAAGCAGGAATCAAATGTGGTCAAGAAAGGAAAGGACCGCGAGAGGAATGACCGTGAAAGGTTCGAATACAAAGATAAGTTCGATGCGTATATGCAGCTCACGACCTCGAGAGCTCAGATATATCAGATGAACAAAGACAGTGATAAATGGCAACGTCCAAAGCAAATGTTTCATAAAAATCGTGACAAGAACAAGTGGTGTGACTTTCATGGTGATCACGGTCACACTACCGAGAATTGCAGGCACTTGAAGGATAACCTAGAGGATCTGATAAGACGGGGTTACTTCACCCAATACAAGGCTCAATCAAAAAACGGAGACGTGGTAAAGCCTAATAACCAGAATGTGCAGTCGCGGATTGTCGAGATCCATGTTATAATTGGCGGTCCAATTCATGGTGGCAACGTCAATGGGGCCAAGGCAAGCCTGAAAGAATTCAGGCACCAGGTCAATTTCAATGAAAGCATGCAATGGAGAAGGCCGCCAGTAATGCCCGCCATGTCTTTGACGGTTGAAGATGCAAAGCATGTCGTCTACCCTCATGATGACCCTCTGATGGTCACACTGAAAGTATCAAACTGTTTAATCCACAGAATCCTGGCAGACGGAGGAAGTTCCTCAAACATTCTGTACTTCTCAACCTTTGAAAAATTGTTGATTGGCCGGGAACATCTGAAGCCTGTACGTTACCCAGTGATAGGTTTCACGGGGGCGTCAGTGATTCCAGAGGGCCTGATAACCTTACCGGTCAGAGTAGGGGAGGATGAGAGCGCCAGGGATGTGATGGCGGAGTTTTTGGTGGTTGACGTGCCTGGAGCTTATAACGCAATTATCGGATGCCCTTTCATCCATGACGTCCAAGGAGTTGTGTCAACTTATCATTTGACTATGTTGTGCGTTTCCAATCTCGGGACGACAGTAAAGTTGAGAGGAAATCAAGAGATGGCAAAATCATGCTATCTAACAGCACTGAAGCAACCGGCAAGGAGAGTGCCGGTAGAGGATTTGAGTCCGCCAACTCGGAAACAAAGGCGAGCTCAGAGGAGAGCTCTGGCGAATGAGGAAGGATCCGAGAAAGGGGGTGAGGAGATGGATGTTTCAATGGAAGAATTGGAATACAGGCCCGACGATACGCCAAGGCCCAAACCGGACGGAGAAACAAAAAGGGAGATGCTGGAGGAAGATCCGGCAAGGACAGTAGCTGTCGGAACAGACATGGACCCAAAGGTCAAGGTCAACTTGGTGACTCTCCTAAGAGAAAACACGAACGTCTTCGCGTTCTCGGCGGATGAGATGCCGGGAATAAACCCGACCGTGATGGTACATCGTCTAAATATTGACAGCACTGTCCGACCTATCAAGCAAAAGAAGCGAAATTTTTCGGCCGAAAAGAACAAGGCCATAAAAGAGGAGGTTGATAAGCTATTGGCAGCTGACTTCATTGAGCCATGCGACTACCCAGAGTGGTTGGCCAATGTAGTCATGGTAAAGAAAGCTAACGGTCAATGGAGGATGTGTGTGGACTTCACGGACCTCAACAGAGCCTGCCCGAAGGACTGCTATCCATTACCAAGAATTGACCAGCTAGTAGACTCTACTAGTGGTCACGCACTGCTCAGTTTTATGGATGCATTCTCGGGTTATCACCAGATTAGTTTGCTAGAGGCCGATAGAAAGAAGGCAGCATTCATCACGGATTGTGGCGTGTACAATTACAAAGCAATGCCATTTGGACTCCGCAATGCAGGAGCAACATACCAAAAGCTGGTCGATAAGGTGTTCGCGGGTCAGAGGGGGAGAAATATCGAAGCATATGTTGACGACTCCATCGTCAAAAGTAAAACTGACCGCGAACACTTGGGCGATTTGAAAGAGACCTTCAGAACGTTAAGGAAATATAAGATGAAGCTCAACCCAAAGAAATGTGTCTTTGGGGTGAGAGCAGGGAAGTTTTTAGGCTTTTTGGTAAGCAAAAGGGGGATTGATGCAAACCCAGACAAAGTCCAAGCCATTGTCGACCTGCCTGAGCCAAAAAGCGTCAAGGATATTCAAAGGCTAACAGGGAGAATGGCGGCCCTCACTCGATTCATTTCAAAATCAGCAGACAAAGCTTTGCCTTTCTTTGCCCTGCTAAGGGGGAATAAGAAGTTCGAGTAGGGAGAGGAGCAAAGTAAGGCATTCCTGGCGGTAAAAGAGCATTTGAAGAAGCTACCCACCATTACACGGCCCGAGACTGGACATATTACAACTGTATATCTGGGCCTCGCCGAAGACAGTCGCGGCCGTATTGTTGGTGGAAAAGGAGAAGAGGCAAAGGCCAATTTATTTTATCGACCACATTCTTAACGGTCCCGAGAGCCGTTACAACTGGTAGAAAAAATGGCCTTGGCGTGGTAATAGCCGCCGAGGAAGCTCGAGACCATACTTGACCGTCATCCCATCCAAGTTTTAACCAATCAGCCGCTAGAAAAAGCGTTACAGAAGATGGATAGTTCAGGCCGCTTACTGAAATGAGCCGTTGAATTATCGGAGTATGATATACAGTATAAGCCCAGGACCGCTATCAAAGCACAGGCCCTGGCAGATTTTATTGTGGAAGCCTCATATGAGGAAGAAGAAGTGGAGCAAAAAGGAAATCAGCTCTTTGGAAGTTAATCTGGATCTTCCACATTAGCGGATCACAGGGGCAAGAATAGTGATGACCAGCCCCGAAGGAAATTCATACCAGTATGCCATCAAGTTTGCTTTCCCGGTGTCAAACAATGAAGCAGAATATGAAGCAGCAATTGCTGGCCTGAGAATGTGTTTGGCAGCGGGTGCTAAAAAAGTGTTTTTGAAAACGGACTCACAGTTGGTGAGCGGCCAGCTGAGAGGAGAATTTGAAGTCAGAGAGGCCAACATGCTAAAATACGTCGAAAAGGCCAAGGAGTTGATAGCTCAATTGAATCATTTTGAGATTCAAGCGATACCTAGGGCCGAGAACACGAAAGCGGACGCATTGTCCAAGTTGGCAAGCTCTGACTCATTCAGCATTGAAAGAACCGTCACGGTGGACATCTTGAAGGAGAAGAGCATAACGGAAAAAATTGTGACCGTTAACAGCATAAACCAGCAAGGGGAGTGGTTTAGCGAGCTGGTGGCATATAAGTTGACTGGGACGCTTCCCAGTAATCCTTCGTCCGCTAAGAAATTGAAGCGACAAGCGAGCTGGTACGTCATATACCAGAATGAGCTATACAAGAAATCATTCAGTTTACCTCTGCTTAAATGCGTAACCGCATGGGAATCCGCGAAGATCCTTGAAGAAATACATGAAGGTATATGCGGCAACCATATTGGCGGAAAGGCTTTGGCACTTAAGGCATTAAGAGTGGGATTCTATTGGCCAAGTATGCTGGCGGATGCCCAGAGCTACGTTAAGAGATGTGATAAGTGCCAGAGATACGCTCCCGTCATTAACAGGCCAGTCAACGATTTGCAAACTATCCTATGCTTGATTCCGTTCGCTCAGTGGGGAATGGACATCGTGGGACCGTTCACCACAGCAACCGGGGGGAGAAAGTTCCTAATAGTGGGAATTGATTACTTTACCAAGTGGATAGAGGCGGGCGACAAAGAAAAAAATCAAGGCAAATCAGGTCAAGAAATTCATCTGGCAAAATATTATGACAAGATTTGGGATCCCCATGGCTATCGTCTTTGATCATGGCGTCCAATTCGATTGTCGTCCTGTACAGGCCTTCTTAACATAATTTCGGGTAAAATTTGCATACTCAGTCGTTTGCCACCCTCAAAGCAACGGACAAGCAGAGGCTGCGAACAAGCAGATCCTAAACGTCTTGAAGAAGAAGCTAGATGAATTCAAAGGAGGATGGGCTGATATGGTACCGGCAGTGCTATGGTCAAACAGAACAACGGAGAAGGAAGCAACGGGAGAGAGCCCATTCAAGTTAGCCTTCGGCGCAGAAGCGGTGTTGCCAGTAGAGGTGGGGTTACCCTCTTACCGGATCAAGCACCAAGACCTGCAAAGGAATGACCAGACCCTTAGGGAAGACCTAGACTTTTTGCCGGAAACAAGGCTCATGGCAGAACTGAGAGCAGCCGCTTACAAAGATAGGATCAGCAAGGCTTACAATAAAAAAGTCATGGAGAGGCCATTAGATGTTGGCGACTTGGTCCTTCGCAGAACAGCGGCCACTGGAAAGGCGCATATCGAGGGAAAGCTGACTGCTAACTGGGAAGGTCCCTACATCATAGCTAAGAAGATTTCTCTCGGTTCTTTTATTTTAAAGAACATGGACGGCAAGGAGCTTAAAAATTGTTGGAATGCTAGCGTCCTAAAGAAATACTATGTTTGAGTTATTTAAATGTAATAGGCCGAGAACCCCCCTTGATACATAAATAATACAAGCTACCGTTCGCAGTTCATCATTTGCCATTGTTTTCATGCTCGAAGTACGTAAACGGTCATATGACAGACCTAGTACAAATCAAAAGCCATATGACAGGCTCGAAGTGCATTAACGGTCATATAACAGACCTAGCACAAATCAAAAGCCATATGACAGGCTCAAGTGCACTAACGGTCATATAACAGACCTAGCACAAATCAAAAGCCATATGACAGGCTCAAGTGCGCTAACGGGCATATAACAGACCTAGCACAGATCAAAAGCCATATGACAGGCTCAAAGTACATAAACGGTCATATGACAGACCTAGTACAAATCAAAAGGCAAGTGTGTTAACGGTCGAGAAACAGGCCCAGCAAAAGGCAAAAGCCACGAACGTTCTAGGCGTATTCATGGTCGCACTATGGACTAAATGTTAATCAAACGGATTAATACATAAGAGACGCTAACAAATATTAACGGTCATGCAACAATCGTATAAGGATTAGAGCGTTAACAAAACAAGATAACTAAAACGCAAAAGTACTTTCCATAGAATAAAAGCTACTGGCTTGGCGGCCAACTACAACAGAAAAATGATGGCGGCCAACAAAAGGCTTTCAGTCGGAATCAAGTACTTTCAAATTAAAAACACAAATTCAGTTTACAAACGCCAACATGGGTCGAATAAAGTGTTGATCAAAATATCCAAAATGTTACAAGCTATAAACTATTAGAAGAACAAGAAGAGCTGAGAGAAGGCCGCCAAAAACTTCAAGAAGGGGGGGCACCCTGATTTATCTGCTCCGCCAAGTCACAAGGATCCGCATCAGCTATGGCATCCTCATCAGCAAACTTTGGATCCCCCTCGAAAGGCGTGAGGTGTTGGCCGGTAGCATGAGCATCTTCAATTACATTCCAGTCAAATCCTGGAATGGTCTTGCATACACATCTCATAGCGGCCGCCCACCCGCCATCGTACCTCTTGTGGAGTGCCGTCACGTACTCATCTGATTGTTGAAACTCAGCAATAGCCATGGCCCTAGTTTCCGTCTTGGCATCCAGTACGGCAACCTCCCTTTCAGTGTTAGCGGCCTCCAGAGCTTTGGTCAATGTATTAACATTTTCCTCAGTCTCTTCCAACAAAGCAGCCCTTGGCCTTAGGGTTAACAGCTCATCCTCCAGAGGCTGCAGTGCTGCTGTCTTGGCCGCCAGCTTATCTTCTGCCTCCCCCAGCAGGCCTTGGCAAGTCTCAAGTGATTGCTTGTAGCTGTCCGCCAGCTTCTGATACTCAACGTACTGCTCAATCAGCTCAAGAGCAGCATTGTTGGCCTGCGGAGAAGAAAGGAGAATGTAAAAAAAAAAAAGACAAAATATTACAGCAAGTGAGAAAACGTACCACAAGCTGGTCGTGAGCCAACCTCGCAGCAGGCGTCACTAGAGAGCCTGCCGGCCTATCCAATGGCAGTTGCATGTCTTTCAGGATACGGTAGGCTAGAATGCCACCGTTTTCAGGAATGTCGGCATACAACGACTCATCTTCCCTGACGTCCCAGTCAGGTTGATAAATCTTGCCAGAGACGACAGGTCGGCGAGCAAAGGATGCCGTCACAGTATCACTTAGAGGCACTTCCTTCTTCTCGATCCACTCGTGGTACCGAGAGAAGATGCTAGGAGACAAGCTGGACAAGAAGCTGGGCATGGTGATGAGCTCGCGGATCTTCTCGCGAATACTGGAATAAGATCCAGATAGCCAAGTCGCCCAGCTGTGCTGACCGGGGCCAGTGGTCGCGACCTCGCCACGATCTTGGCCCGCAGAAAGAGCGTTCCCGTCCACGTCCTCAATATGGACGACATTCCTAGCAGAGACAGAGGCCGGAGGATCCGCTGTAGCAGGCCTCTTATTAGCAGAAGTATCCTCTGCTGTCGGCTCACGTTGGCGCCTCCTTGTCCCACTACCCCTAACGACAGGTCGTGAAGTAGAAGACCTGAGTGGGGCAGTAGAGGAAGGCGGGCCGCCAGTAGCAGCAATACTAATACCGCCACGGCCTGGAGTACGACCGGTATGTGTGCCGCGAATACGGCGAATGTTCTGGGGACCGTGACGGTTTCCCCCTCTACGGCCGTTTACAACGCCGTGCACGGTCTCAGGACCACTAGCAGGAGCAGTTTGCATGTTGATGAGCGGCTCTAAATCTTCGGAGACACAAAGGGTCTGTAGGTCTAATTGATCAAAGCCTGCACAAGACAAGGTAAAGTTTATTTAAAAATAAAAAAAATATCGGACATCAGACAGACCAGTCCGATAGCAGTACTTACCATTAGCATGAGTATGACAAAGCAACATGGCGGACAGCTGTTGATTCCCCAGGATATACCTAGAGTGAGGGAGCCAATTTTTGGGTTCCTTGACCATAACTTCCCTCCCGTCCTCATAAGTAATCATGAAATCTTCAGTGTCAAAGAAGTCATAGGCTGCCCTCTCATCATCGGTTAGCGGAACCAAAGGCAAGTGCTCCATGTGCGAACGCGGCTCGGTGAAGTGACGGCGCACCTGGATAGTTCTCGAGCACTGGAAGCCAAAAGAAGGCATCCCGCCCGGCCCTTCAATCCAAGTAGCTTTTGGTTGAACCGTCATCTTCTTATCGGCCGTCATTAATGACCACCACCCCGCTTGACGGGCAGAACCATTTCTTTTCAACCAGTGGAGATGACGGAATAAATTCGAGTTTCAGGGAAGTCCAAAAAGCGGATCGTCCCGATATACGCAATCAAATTTCGGACCGCTAAAGGAGTCCAGTTGGGCTAAACAGACGTTGAAAGAGTTTAAAATCCTCACCAAAAAGGAATCCAAAGGAAAACGTAGCCCAAACTCAAAATGATGAGTATAAACGGCCACATGACCCGGGAGGGCATTCCGTTACAATGGAACCCTCGAAAGGAACCACCGGCCAATAACACGCCCTAACCGAAATAACGGTCGGCGACTTTAGGGTAACCAAGGTCAAGGGCATCCTGCCGCCAGGGTATTTCAACCGATAACGGCCCTGCACACTCATCTTCGGACAACCATAAAGCATTCGTGCCAGGAGCCTCAACGTCCTCTTCAACATCTCCTTCCGGCACATTAGAAGTTACATTAACTCCCCTCTCGTCCGTGCGAGAACTTTCTCCAGTCACACGCTCTGACAAGGGCACACTGGTGCCAAGGTTCGCGGTTGTAATATCCGTAGCGTCTTCGGAGGCGCGAGCAACGGGGGTGTTAGGAGCAGACCGACGGTGGTAAACGGACTCTTGGTTGGCCATAACGGTCGCAATATAATCACTGTCGTCACCTAAATCAATGACAGGCGGATTAGCGGCCATAGTTTCGTGTAAACGGTCATAACAATCAGCCGTTACTTCAGCCCCTGCGTCCGCCATGCAATCCAACCAAGCATGCTCTCTTAAAGGGGCAACATCAAGGCCAGAAACGGCATCAGCTGGCGGACTCCTAAGGGACCGTCTAGCAAGGATCTGATGCCTAAGCTCCCTAAGCGTCTGTCTATCACCGCTTTCCCGGGCGACCAGATATCTCCTAGTCAAGTTATGCTCCTCAGGAGTGGCGGGGTCGTTAAGGAACTTAGATCTCATTTCTTTTTCTCTCTCAGCTGTTAAAGGGATGTCCGACAACAACCTAGTTCTCCCCACAGGGCTAGAAGGCTAGAACTGGAAGAAGGCTCACTATCGGCCAGGGGGGAAGAAGGTTCACTTTCGGTCATAAATGCATCACTAGGGGTATTCTGGCTATCAGACTGGTCCGCCATGATGAAAATATAAAAAGAAACTTTAAGCTTGAAGAAATGAAGAAATACCTGGAAGGAGCAAAGTCGCCGGAGAAAGACAAAAGGCAAGGAACGAAAAGTTGCCGGAAAAAGGCGAGCGAGAATTCCAAGGAGTGAAATGGTGTAGAAAAGCCCGAGCTTGAACGAAAAAACCACCGGAAATGCAGAACTGTCGCCGGCGAAACTCAAACTCAAAACCTCAGGAAAAACCCAGAAAAACTTCGTCAAAAAATAACGAAATTCTTAGTATTGTGAAATCGGAAAGTAAAAACTAAGAAATTTAGTAACTTTTCGGAGCAATCTGAGCGAGAAAAGTCAGTTTCTGAGCAAATGGAGTTATGGGTATGGAGGTTCGTGAGAGAGGAAATGGCAAAGGAAGAAGGAAAGCTTGAGAATGATAGAAAAATTCGGAAAAAGGATGAATGTTGTCCATATATACAGCGAATGAACGGCTGAGATTGAAAGAACCTTCCAACTCCTCTCCAGATTTCCGCTAGGTGTCACAGCGAGGTTAAACCTTAATAAAGTAATGGGCGGGATTTTCAGAAAAGTAATCATTAACTTTTTGAAAATTTTCAACTCCCTACGACGACACGTGGCACCCAACAAATTAACTTCTTCAAAAAATTGAGCACGGCAACAATGATTCGCGTCCACCAACAACATCATTAACGGTCAAGACCCCAAATGATGCTGGGGGGCTAGTTGTATGGGTATAACCCAAGTACGTTAGCGGACCCCTGTGATAAGTCCGCGAACGCCATAACGGACGCGAACACTGTAAATGTCGTCTATAGCTCTAACAAGTCAGTACATCAACATGGTCCGACAACGTTCGCGGTCGCCCAACAAGACAAAATAAGGGAATCTTCCCAACTGTCAAAAGCACCACGACCGTACACGTGTAAAAGGATTACGCACCCTGTCAGGTGAATAGTACTTCTATAAATACCCCACTAGTACTATTCTGCAGGTACATTCTCTGACACTCAGAATTCTTATCTCTCTCTCTCTCTCTACTTTCTCTCTCTAAATCCTATTTGGACACGTGCTGACTTGAGCGTCGGAGGGGGTTTCCTCGCATCCCCCCGAGGGTAGTTCACGTTTGCTTCTTGTGCAGTTATTCACTAGCGGAGTCAAACCCTAATCTTTGGCGGACTTCTCTCAAGACCGCCAACCGTTTCAACACCGAAACAAGTACATTGTTTGTTTTTGGCCAAATTCTTTGCGAGCTATGATCTTCTATAACTCAACCTAGCTACTGAAATGTATTTTTATCAAAGCTGGTTCTTAGAGGTTCTCTGTATAGACTAGTGCTTAAGGATAAAATATAAGTAGGGGTGTCTAATGTCCACTAAGTAAATTATAAAGTCAATTAGCAAAACTCTAATAATTGAAGAAGTTGCTTCTATAATATTACAGCTAGATTGATGTTGTACATATATGTCAAAGGCATGGAGATAGTTGCTACTATTACTTTGTTAACCATTGATTAGCTGTCCTAACTGATCAGAATCAACAGAGAAGAATGTTATATAAAATGGGTTGGGTTGCATTTCAAGATAGTATATGTATACTCATGCTTGTCTTATCTCTTTTGGCTATAATGCTCTTTAGCTGCTTTTCGGATGACTTTCTAGTATATTTCTTAGCTTTAGTAAGCTCTAAGTATTATGGGTGTTGCTCTTATAGTTTAACATTTACTGAAACAATCATTTGCTCTCTCAAAGTTAGTCAAAAGATGTGATTATTCTACCTCTAAGCGTATATGGCAAATTTAGAGAGCAGCAATAGAATTAAATTAATGGGATTACTCTAGCTAGCAACTTGTTTTCTCACTTAAGCAGTAGTGAATCCTTTTGCTTAATTTCATGCCTAACTACAGAAGCAGACTGATCATATATATTTGCTTAGAACTGAGTCAAACCATGAATTTGATTAAAACTATATAAGATAAATCATATATGAAAACATGTCATATGATGAGCTAATTACATGCACATAAGTTGAACGTATGTTCAATCATGTTTATCAAATTCACTTATTATTTGTTCTCCTGAAATTCTGCTGTAATGTTTTATTATGATCCATATGTAGGTGTGTGCTCTATGTGTCTTAAATCTGATGTTATTCGTTTTTAGAGGTTGTTTCTTCCATGGTTTTGCTAATTGGTTAAATTTTAGGAAGCTATTGTTCTATTTTGCTAGGGTAAGGTGCTGAGTTATTGACACACTAATATTTTTATGTTCAATTTATAACCACTGCAAAACTAGCATTACTCGTATACCACTGCATACATGAAGTAATTTGTCTTTATGCAAGTTATCTATCATGTGTCGAAATCTATAAGCTTATATCTTTAGTTCCACTCTCCATAGCTGCTTTTCTTCTTTAAAAATTTGTGAGTCAACCAATACAGTGAGCAACTCAAAGAAGGAAGTGTGTGGTCAAATATGAAATTTCAAAAATATATGATGCTGCTGTTTCGAAGTTATGCACAATATATGGATTGCAGATTTACAGAAAATAATGTCTGGTATTACTGGATTATATAGTTATCAGATTGTGTGACTAATGTGTTTATGCTACCTGATAATTGAAACTGAAACTGAGAGATAAAACGATTTGTGATGTGCTATTACCTATTGTATAAACTGCCACGGTATTTATCTATATGTGCTCTTCAGCCATAAGTAAATAATCAGGTAATCGCAATTTATTGAATAAGGTAGTATGTACGTACACCTTGCTTCTCACTTATTCACATTACATTCTGTGTGTGTGCAATTTTATTTCTGCTTCTACTTAGTAATTTGTTTTTGCAGGAACCTTTTTATACATTAAGCTACTGTGAGGATATTAGACTTTGAAAGTGGTGCTTGTCAAGGAAGAAGAGTTGTGCTTATCAAAGTAGTGAATTTTCAAAACAGCCTTGCTTCCACAAGTTTTCACTCACCAGGCTGTTTTCTCTCCTTCTATTATTTACTTTGCTTTCTCTTTTAACGCATCTTAATTTCGCTCTTTCTTTATTCACACATTGAGGACAATGTTGAGTTTAAGTGTGGGGGGAGAGTTAATACTTTTGTTTTTTGATGTGATAAAAAAAAATTAGAAAATTTAAACTACATTCTAAAGTGTTGCCGATTTTCCTATAGACTTTTAGTTAGTCAATATAAAAAAAAATGAAATAGAAAAAAAAAATTATGTGCTTTTGTTTGCATTAGTTTTTAGGATTGTTGCATTTAAGTTAGGATTTCCACCTCTTAATTTCCTAAGGAATGACTATTAGTAAGTTGATAAGAAACTCTAATCTAACTTGTTTTTGAAATAAAATAAAATTTCCCGAAATAAAAGATTTTGGGAATGTTATATAATTGGAATATAATAGCCAAACTTGAGAGATTTATAATGCAATTGAAAAAAAAAATTATCTTGCTTCTCTTAAATAAGTTGGCTAGATAGATAGACCAAACCTTGTGAGCTTCTGAGCCTATTAGACTGACAAATCTGCATCAGTCTCATTTTTTTTTTTTCTTGTGTGATAGTTCCTCAATGAAGTGTGGCTCTGGAACTTGACTTGGTACCTTTTGAGACTTTTGAGACAAATGTTATGAAGAAATGATTTAGGCGTTCTTTTCATTTTTTTTAGCCTCGGAGATTTTCTTTCATATAATATTTTCCTTTGTTTAGCCCTTTTGAACCTTAAATCCGTGTTTATTTGCTAACCATACATTACAAACCTGCGGCCTGCTACATATTATACCCAAGCTTGGCTAAGGGGATTTATTATATTGAGTTTGTATTGTCAGTTTGCGTTATAGTGGAGACATATTGAAAACAAGGGTTATGATCAAATTGAAAAAAATTATTGGAGAAGAAAAAAAATCAAAGAAAATAAATGTTTGAAAGTCAATGTAATAGTGATGTGAAATATCCATATAAGTGTTGTAATTGCATTACTTGTGAAGGATATGGTAATAAAATGAAGAAAAAAAAGTTGGAGTATGATGTTTAATGTATAAATGGAGTTTAATTTGTTGTGACTCGAACATCTTAGGTCATGTATTTTTGCTCCCTTTAGCTTGGCTTCTTATTAACTCCACATTCCTAAATATTATTCCTACCCTTTAACCTTAGCCACATTACAAACATTTGAAAGACCTTTTGATCTTTATGCATTTTGTCGCTCTCGAAGTGGAGAGAATTGAGACGATAGTCAACTTTAAAGAAATATACTTCATTTTGAGTCGACTTGGTTATATGTTTGAGTGAATATTGTTTAACCCCAAACACATGAGAGTTAAGTGTTTAAATTCTACTTGTGAGGGTCTATCTATTGAATTCAATGTGCACGAAAGTGTAGATGAGCCAATTATTTTTGAGCTCTGAAGAAAATCATTTGTTCATGAAGTATTATGAGTTTTGATAGTTCGATTGTTTAAACACTAAGAGCGAGTATGACATCTCCACTAACATTTTCTCAATGTTTTTCTGATTAACTTAAAGTGTTTTAGTTTCTTGTAGCGTACTTATCTAATTTAGTTATTTCCGACAAAGAAAATTGAGGTGGTATATTAGGTCTTGCATTTAGTTTCTTTCTAATATCCATGTTTGCTAATTGGTTTGGAAACCTATGTTAATAAGGCTTTGTGGGTATGCCATCTGAAAATCCTCGCGAGACCTTACTCGTCCAAGGGTAGCCTAGGGGTTTAAAGGGCTTGTTGCACATGCTAAGTGCAATCGTGATTCCTACGACAGTAAGTTAGCTTTATTGCTTTCATAGTATAGCTTTATCTTTATTTTAGTAGTGTTTTATTCGAGGGCGACCAAAGGCTAAGTGTGGGGGAATTTGATAAGCGCGTAATATGTTATATTTTTACTCATAATTTTAGTCTGATGTTTGTCCTTTATATGTTATTTTTATATTTTTACCTATTTTTATTAAATAGTGGGTTGTTTATGTCCATGTTATATTTTATTGAATAAATAGCTTAAATAGTGTATTAATAATTTTATTATAGGTACTTTACCATTTCATATTTGGAAGAGGAAGACCACAAAAATAATCAAGAGAAGAAAAAGAAAAAAAAACAAGGGGAAAAGAAGATTAAAGAGCAAAAGCTACGTGAATTTTTGTGAAGTAATGTAACACCCCCAAATTACTCACTTTTTAAAAAAAATTAGTAAATAATATTTGAGTAATTTAGGAGTATTACCGCCACGTGACTAACACACTTTCAGCAATCAACTACAAACTAACAAACACTAGAGGAAAAAAGCTCAAGGGCTGCGGTCAAAAGGGGCCCAAGGGCTGCGTTTTTTGACCGCAGCCATTAGACTAGCAGCCCTTGGCATTTAGGAAGGGCTGCGGTTGTTAACCGCAGCCCTTAGCTCGTTAAGGGCTGCGGTCAAGACAAAAACCGCAGCCCTTGTGACCCAAAAAAATAAAAAAAAATTTTTTTTTTTTTTTGCATTTTTTTAATCCTAAATGTTCCCAAACAGTTATATATATATAAAAGTATCATTTTTCATTACGAATTATGTTTTTTATACAAAAATAATAGAGAAAAAAATACGAATAAACATACATGAATAAACACAGGTTCATGGGGCTTTTAACTTTTGCCATGTTTGTAAAGGTTGGAGATTGACAATGGTCCAAAAACTAAGCCCAGTCATATTCAATTACAGATATCCGTGCAGGTTGCCACTGTCCAAAACCAGCAGTTCGTAACCGCTCCATCACATGCCTTCAACTTCTTTTTTATGTTTCTTGTCCATCTCACTCATGGTATCAACCCACTTTATCTTCTCTTGAATTGTCAGGAGCAAGTTGTCCGAAGTCGACAACCTATAATTTATTCAAAAGGCTCCCATCAAAAGTAGGCTTACTCAAATAACAAAAGAAATCTCCAATCATAAACAGCGATACTTATGTACCATACATTCAGTTTACTACATAGATGTATGAAATTCATGTTTAAAAAAAAAGTGAAGCATTGAATTGGATGAAATCTGACTAGTTAAAGGAGTTACGAACACCATATATAAAAATCATATCATTATAGAATATAAAGTAGTCAGGGTGTAAAAAGTAATGTGGAAAGTGGAAAAGGGCAACCAGTAAAAAAAGAAAGGCACAAATCATCTTACCTACAACAGTAACAACATCACCCAAGCCGCAAGCTTTCATAACATTGAGGTAAACTAATCAACTCCTTTTTAACATTTTCCATAACATTGAGGTAAACTAATCAACTCCTTTTTTTCATAGTTCTGAGGGAGTGTAGGAAGAGCAGACGTAGTTGTAATTCTGTTTCAAACAATCAACATATGCATTATCACTGTTCGAAGAATCAATTATTTAATTAGGTGGGGATCGGTACTTGGTAAGAACTTCATCTACTAAATTGACATGTTTCTATCTTATAGCTTTCATAATTCAGTTTGTGTCGGCTTTATATTTTGGTTTTACCCATAATTCTAGGATGTTGTATCCATTAAGTTACGCAATAAATGGATATTGGTGGACATTCAAATATCTCTCTAAATAAGTGTTGCGAACAAAGTTCAGATCATCAGATTTCCAACTCGGCATCTTTGCGAATCGCAACAAATTCCTAAAGACGTCGTAGGTGTTGCTACTCTGTTACTCTATTTTCTTTATCATAAACAATTAGATTTCAGATAGGGACACTTGTGAAGCCACCTCTGATCCTACCAATTAACATAGCAAGTAATGATCATGAGCATGACAATGTCTGGCATCGTTGGAAAATTGGACATTCGTATTAGGATAGATCATGTATATGGATGTATAAAGTCTTGTTAATTGGATTAATTTTACAATAGCATAGAGTTTTAGATAGATAGATCAAGCAATTAGAGTCTTAAAAACAACAACTTGACCATGGATCAAACCATTAAAGCCCTAAAAACAATCACTTAGATGCATATTAGGCCAAGAAATCCCACAAATATCAATAACTAACTAAATTCACCAACTTTAAGTATGAAGTAAACAATGATGGCAAAAAACAATTAAACAAAACCAACACCATGATCCCAAAGGGGCCAACAATGCCCATACTAATTCCTCGAACAATCATCTTCAACTAAGGGGGAAGAGGGGAAAAATAAGGTTCATCCTCGAACAATCAACTTCGGATAAAAGGGTTTCAATTTCTAAAACATAATTCGATTAAAAGCAGCACAAAAAAGAGAAAGAACAACACATACCTTTTCTCATACTCTAGAGATTAATACAAATCAATATATAACGCCTTGCTCTAATGAAGTTAACCCCTACAACGCCTGCATCGAAAACAACCCCAATATTCAATCAATTATGTTTAGTTCAACTGAAAGAACATATTCAATATCACTGTCAATTTTTAGTTTTCGAATCCGAAATTTAAGTTTGTACATTATAAGTCATATACTAGTTAACTTAATAATAACTATACACTTCTGAACTTGTTGGCTCTAAAGTCTAAACTTAATTTACAAGTCTTACTCAATTTAATTAAACTTGTTTCTTGAAATAAGACAAATTAAGGCGAGGGGAACAAAGTCTAATCTTAGGTTGTACATTATAAGGCATATACAAGTTAACAATATGACAATGCTTGCCGGCATCAAGAGAAATTGCAACAAAAGAACAACTATAAGGTTAAAAAAAACTACTTAAACTGAAATATAAACTATGAACATGATAGTAGAAGAACGTGCTTGACCCGTATCAAAAATATATAAAAAGTGCTTCTACAATCACCAAGGCCGTTGACCCGTATTGAACAAAAAGAACCAATAAATTCAATGTAGTTCTAATTTTAAGAACTCAAAAATCAAGGTGCGATTTGTTTGGTATATCTCTTATTTCATACAGATTGGAGATGTTCTTTACATTACTATGCACACAGATCAAGCACAAAAACTCCCAGGGAAACAATAAAAACTATAGTGACGACCAAGTATTGATCACACGGGAGTCAAGACACAAGAGTAGTAAAGGGGATAAAGCAAATCATAAGGAAACAATCAAAAACATAATTGTATACCCGACTCTGTAATAACTAAAAAAATAACATAATTGAACACTTCGACCAAAAGCTTGCTTAGGCACGCAGTCAACACTAAAAGACTTGAACAACCGAACCGAGATCATCAAACTAACCCAACCCCCCCCCCAAGCAAAAAAAACTTAAATTTGTCTTGAAATAACTTATGCGTTTCGAATATTAGATACCGATAACTATTAGAGACTAATTTATCAAATAATTAGAAACAAAATTAAACAACTTAAACATTTACCAACACCAAGAAGAAATCAGTTCACAAAATAGAGAAGAAGGCACGCACCAAATCCCTAACACTAGCATCAGCACCGCGGCGGCAGAACCAACAACCAGCGGCTGACGCGGAGGCGAGCAGCAACCACGGCGACCCTTGCGAACATCCAACCCTTGCGAACCCTAAACCCTCGCGAGCCCTCCCCAGCCAACCACCAACCGGCGAAGAAGGATAAAAGGAGAGAGATGATGCGGTGAGTGGTGATAGACGAAAAAGGGGATGTGGTGGTGTGAGCGACGAATGTTCGTGGTGGTGTGAGCGACGAATGTTCGTGGTGGTGATACGAGAGACGAGAGACGAAGGAGACGAGAGACGGGAGACGAGAGACGAAGGAGGAGAGGGGGTGTGGTGGTGTGAAGATTTGTGAGAGGATGGAAACCCTAGCCACCGAATGAGAGAGAGATAAATGTGAGGTTTGCTCACTTTGCTGCCTACCCGTTCATTTAAATGTGGCCCAGCCGCCCAGCATCCCAGCGAGAATTAATGATAATTTACTAAAGGGCTGCGGTTTTGGGTTAACCGCAGCCCTTGCACCACAGCCCTTGCGTTTTTTTCCACTAGTGAAAATAACTTGCCGTGGAAGACTTTAACCAAAAATAATAATACTTCTTTATTAATAAAAGTAAATATTGTCTCAAACTCAAAACAAATAAAACACCCTAATCTAGGTGAAGATCCACTTATTAGTATGCTCCCATGCACATCCAAAATTCACCTGCAAAACTGCTTACCAAATAGTTAAACAGGGCAAAGCCAAATAGGAAAAAAGGAAATACGCGTCAGTATAAAACTGAGAACGTAATGTACTAGATAAGTAACACATTTTCTAGTTCATAACAATTTATATTTTGGAAAAACTCCATCACTAATAATTCAAGAATAACTTTTTAAGAATAAACTCTTTCCAAATAACTTGGATTAAATTAATCTTGAAAACAATTCATCTTCTTATCTCCCCTTCCTTTTCCTAAGTGTGCATGGGCGGACGCGGATGTGTCGTTGTGCACCGCACCCGGCCAAAGATAAAATTTCTCCTACTCTCTTTTACACTAAGATAGTATAATGGAAGTAGGGGTCGTATCCACAGGGAAACAGGGACGAGTTTAATACTTAGCGTGATTCAAAACCTAGATTAAGCTAAGGGCCGAGAAACCTAATTACAAAGGGGGGTTTCAAGTAGATTAACGAACAAACTAAAACTAACTAGCATATAAACAAAATGAGAAATCAATTATGGAAAGATCTTGAATTCGATTAACATCCACTTCAATTCATTATCGATCCTTGAACCTCCACTCTAATTATTTCCATAATTATCTATTGTTGAGAATTAATCTCGCATTCTCCTTATTCTTAGTTGAATAGCACGATCAGTGTGACTATAAAACCCTAACTAAAGGATAACCTAGTCCGATCTGCGTCTAAGTTCAATCCAATAGCAGCAGTAAACACAGAGAACCAACAGACCTGCTAATGTCATACACGCGATAAACATTCAACAGTTGATTCAATTTCCCTAAGAAATAACCAAGAAGATCTGCATCTAAGTTACTCCCTAGTTTGCTACCAATTGATAAAAGAATAAAACAATCCGATTCTATTCTTAAATCTAGCATTATATTAATTACACAATCAAACTAGTAATGTTCCTAGCATAATTATGCAATAATCATAAAGTATAATCATAGAAATTGAACCATAATCAAGGAAAATAGATAGAGAGGAAAGATCTCACAATAACGGTTGAAGCTTCATGTTAATTTATTCAAGAACAGTTCAAGCTACAATCCGATAGCAAAAACAAAATCCATAGTTGAAATCCCTAAAAACTAAACTAAGAAATGAAAACTAAAACTAGGAAATGAAGAACAAAGACTAAGAAATGAAGAACAAAGAGAAATGAAGAAGGAAAGATGAAAAGAGAATCATGAAGAAGGAAGGATGAGGAGAGGAGTATCCTCTCTCTCTCCTCAAGCTTGCTACTCCAAGGCCTACATTTCAGCTCTCCTCTTCGTACTCCTCTTCGTCTCCCCCAAAAGTTAGGTTTTAGGAGGCTTTTAAACCCCGCACAAAATCGTGGCCCCAAGCCGACTTAAGCGTCGCGAGTCGCGCAACTAATCGCGAGTCGCGAAGGGGACTCTGCCATCCCGTACAAAATGGCTTGGCACGCAGGTCGCGAGCCACGACAGGCATCGCGAGTCGCGAGGGGCAGGGGGCGCGAGGTGCGACAGTCCTCGCGAGTCGCGAGCCTGCTGCTACTGGGCAGGCATGCGATGCTAGGCGGGCTCTCGTGCTGTGCGATGGCTGGCGTCCGAAGCTTGCGTGCGATGGCTGGCATGCTGCTTGGTGGGCGGACGATGCTTGTGTGGGCGATGCTGCTGGGCCTCGCTGGGCTGGCATGGTTCGCGAGGCAAGCATGCGGTAGTTGGTGGAGCTTGGTTATGCGATGATGCTAGGATAGCACATTGTCGTCAACTCATAACTTGCTTCCGTGCCACCAAGCCATGGTGTTGAACTTTTCTTGAACACTCAAGGATAACTTCAATTAAACATCGTTTAATTCCGTTTCTCCTTAAAAGCTCGGAATCTAGAACATTAACACTCATTAACTCACAAAACCCCGAACTTCCGCTAAGGTTGATTTATATGCGAACGTTAACAATTACGAACAAATCCCTTAGCAAAGTGCACCTCAAATATCACAAAAACATAGTATAACTTGAGCGTATCAGTGCACACCCCCCAAGCTAGTCATCCCATCACGGATCTATATCAAGGGGTAACAATAACTGTCAACAAGTGGACTTTGAAGCATAAACCCTTCTTGATGTTAATCAAGCGGTAATAATAATAATATGACTTGTAAGTCATGAATAAACCTCCTTTTCTCATAAACAACTTTTTGAACTTTCAAAGTTCATAAAAACCAATCAACCTTTCCTTGTAAAAATAATTTAATTTTCCAAAAAGGATGACAAAACTTTTATATAAAAATGATTGATAAAATCATTCCTTCTTTCCAAGAGTGAATAATAAAATATTGTAACCATTTTAAACCAAATTTCTAAACCAATCCAACCATTAAATCAATAAACAACTTTACCACATAAAACCACATTTCAAAAGATCTAGTTACATAACTTACTTTGATCTTGCACAAAGAGTATACTAGTATCTCCACTTAGTCTTAATCTTGAACGATCTCCTAACAAACCAATAATATAAAAATCTAATAAGTAACTTATCACATGAACTTAATCATGAATTTAAACATGAATAACCTATCATGAGCATAATATTTTTGAGTAAGAAACATGGAAAATCATTTTCTTAACCGAAAGAAAATTGGAACTTGAATAAGAAATACTTCCTCCGTTCCAAAATAAGTGAAACACTTCTCTCATTTATGTGAGAGCTTTTTGAGACAAGTGTTTCACTTATTTTGGAACGGAGGAAGTATAAAACAAGAATAGATAAGAAGAGAAAGAAGAACCTTGAAGTAAGAGAGTATGGATTTTTTAAAGTTTTTGTGTGGAAAAGTTGGCTTAAGGTATGGGGTATTTATAGGAGTAGAATAACTTAATTTCCAAAATTAGATAGTTTGTAACCTTCGCCATAAATTAGGAGATTAAACCAATATTTGTAACCTCCATCATAAATTTGGAAGTTTTAGGAAACAAAACCACCTCCCCATTTACTAGAATCCCGTCAAAAAAAATGGCTCAAAAAAAATTTTTTTTTTCCCCCAAAATTCATTTCCAAACTTTTTTTTTTTGAAAACTTATTTAATAAAATTTTGACAAGGATTTAAAACCAAAAGCTTAACAAATCCAATTTTGGCGCCATCTCCTGCCAAAATAATTTTAAAATGAGTGAAATTACTAAAATACCCTTTGCTTAATATATTTATTTTTCACTTGAATAAATGCTAAAAATAGTGGGTATTACACGTAAACCAAACCCCTACATTCTATCTTCCTACTTCATCAACCAGCAACACCATCAAAAAGATAGAAATAAACCCATCTTTCTTCCTCATTCATCCATGCACACAAAGAAGATGAAGTTTTATCTTCTCATCCAAATCCTTTGGAAAATTCTTATCTATTCCTCTAACCCTTTCCAGATTTACATGAGTATATATTACCCATATTCTAACGCCAAAAAGAGACACGCATTGTAACAACCCATAATTTTGCTCCTAGTTTTTCCGCAAAAGTTTTCCCTAAAACTATTATTTTCTCTAGATTAATGATTTTTATTCTTTATACTTTGGGAGCCGAATTATTATTTTATTATATGGTGTGTTAATGTGTGGATTATATTTATATTTATAATATAATTTATTAGAATTATTTTCATTATTAAGTATTTTCAAAGTTTAGGCGTGATTTAGGAATTTATCGATATGTCGTGTGACGGACTTTTGTTGCATGGATCCTTGTTGATTTGGGCCGAAATGTTTTTGGTGGTCTTGGGCTTGGACAGCCGGCCAAGGAGAAGGAGAAGAAGAGCTTCTCTTCCTTCATTTCTTTTTATTTTCTTTTGTGACCATTTGTAGTTTTGTAACCCCCATAACCCCCCCCTAATCATTTCTCCTAAACCCTTCATTTTTCCTTGCCAGAAAATTCTGATTTTTTTTATTAAAAGAAGTTCAGCATCATTCTCATTTAACCCTCACCGTTTTCAAGAAAAGAAAGAGAGAAAAGGAAGAGGAAAAGAATAGAAAGGTACAACCCGGTTTTTCCTGTCACACCTTCACGAAAATAACCGTAGCCGGAGATCTAACCGTTGGATTGTCTTCAAATTTGGACATAACGTTTACAACATCTTGTTCTTAACTTTAACCGGAACGATTTAGAATCCGATCTTTTGATCACCGGAAATCATGGTCGGATCAGAGCAGTGCGAAACAAGAGTTTTCAACGTTCAAGAAGAAAATGTCTAGTGACTTGTTGCTTCAATTCTCGTTCGTTGTGCTTTGGGGTTAGAAGAGGAATTGGATTGTATGCGTAAATCTTAACTATCTCTTTAGACTCAGCTCTCCTCCCGACGTTCCAGGTAACTAGTAGTTGTCTTAGAACCATAGTGATTAGGGTATTATTCGGTATTAGATTATTACGCTAGGAATTATTTAAAATACTTTTTGAGTGAAATTATTGACGAAATTTGACATGAATATACTTGATGCATGCTATGTGAATACTGTGTAGAGGAAAATAATTTTCGTATTGTTTTTGGTATTTAGTTGATTTAATTGGTGTTTTGTGCGTTTTTGGCTAAATTGCATAATAATTATTGAACGAATGTTAAAATTGATGAAATTATTTTTCTTAGATCATGTTACATACTTAGTATGTATTTCATGCCTTGGAATAATTTTTCCTACTGTTTACTGGTTTATTTAATTGATATATCTGTTTTTGTAATTTCGTTTCTGTCAGTATATTAATCATGAAAATTATTTCTAGAGGCCGGTAAATTCATTTCTTTGAATATTATGTATTTCCGTGAGTTTTTGCATGTTATGTAAATTTTTGATTATTTTTGAGCGTTCGTTTATATTTTTAGTTATTATTTTGGCTTTATTGAGTAATGTGTATATTAACTGTTAAAAATACTTTTGGAGTCTGAAAATTATAAATAAAAATTGTACCATGTCAGTAGAGCTATTAGGGTCATATGATAATTTTTATGTGATTTTACTGCTTGAACTTAATAGTTTAATAATTATTATTGGGTTTTTGTTGTGAAATTGAGGATACTCTTTTAAATTATTTGAGAGGTTGTTAATCAGAAATAATTCATAATTTATTATATTCTGGGTTGCTGATTTTCAGTAGGATGCAGTATGTATCATTGGGTAACCATATGTTTATGTTTGATTTATGAAAGAAAATGATTAATTGTTACTACTCTTTTAATGAATAAGTTTTGGAGTTAATTGGTGATGTATGTTTGATTGAATTGTTGGTGCTGTAAAAACCAGTTTAATATCATTGTTGATGTTTAGAAATGTTCAACTGTTTATTGTGGGAGACATTTGTTGAAAGTTTGTAAGTTATTATTTTAGAGGAATTATGAGGAGTTGTTTTGATGAATTATGGGTGTAAGGCCGGGTGGCATCCCTTTTTGATGAATATTTTAAGATGAATGATACTTGGATTATATGCATGATTGTATTTTGAGATAAGAATATCCGGTGGGATAGATGTAGTCCCCGGTGAAGAACATGCCAACCACCTGGTTTGCGAACTAGGGGTACACTTGGGTTAATTGTTGTCGTCCGAGAGGTCAGGGAGTTCTCGCGTGTTCTACCCCGCACGGGAGTTTGGCCATTCTTAGACACGGGCAAGGGGGGAACGTAAGCCCATAGATCGACTCGGGAGATTGCGATCTGACAAACCTTAGGAAGTGATTTGCGAATCACTGGCGTTCGGTTTCTAACTCAATAACTTGTTGTAGTTTTGATTTATTATTATTTATATATTCTAGAATTGTTTCACTCACTATATCTTGTTTACTTATTTTTGATGATCACTTGTTTTACCTATGAGCTTTATGATTTTTATGTGCATGCTATTGATGTAATGATTGCATGATTTTCCTTTCTTAATAATCTAATCTGAATCGTGCTTTGATTGCTATTGTTCTGGGAGAACTGCTAGTTACTCCCCACTGATTGTGGATGTTTGTTGATATATTTTGCAAGTGTTGTTGATGGGATTCTTCTTTGGTTTTGGGTGCGGGTTGTGATGTGAGCATTAAAAAGTTAGATGTTTTAGGCCTAGACTTTTAATTAGTTTGAGAGTCAGTTTTCTCTTTTAGTTATTACTCTAATTAATTTAAATTATTTATACTATTTACTTATTTTGGTTTATCACTTAGTTATTTAAACACATTTCTTGTAGTAGTGACATTCCCAGAAGACGATGTTTCTGCCATCGTCCTATTAATACTATTATTATTTCTTTCTTTTCCGCTTTGAAATTCTGGGGTGTTACACGCATAATTTAGCAAAGAAATACCGCGTAAGTTGAGCGAGAGTTTGATTGAGTTCGTAGTTGGGTAATTAGCAAGTGAAGGAAGTCATTGAAGGGAAGCTTAGTCTCGAATGCAAGGTCGAACAAGAGCCACGGTGAAATGCGGGGTCGTAGCCAAGTTTTGTACGGTGTTCTTGGGCACTTATTCATGAGTTCTTCTCTTACTTATTATTCCCAATTGCTATTCTTTCAAATTACTTTGCTATTTTATTAGATTCTTATTGTTAGTATGGTGAACTAGTTTAGATATTATTATCGACTTGAGTATTTTGCCCATTAACTATTATTTGAATTTGCTTGTGATTCATGTTTAATTGGTGATTATGCATATTACTAGTGTATGTATGGTTGTCAATTATTGCTATCTATATGGTTTGGCTTAGTTTAGATCATATAGTCAAGTAGTCCCTAATTTATGTTAAGTCTGCGATCATGGTTTATTAAATTAGAAAGTAAGTTTAATCTAATTATTGTAAGTATTTATGTGATTAGAATAATTAGGATTAATGATGTCTCCTAGTTTATAATGCTTCCAATTTTAATTCATACAAGTTGTGATCATATTTGTATTAATTAGATTGGTTTAGAATCGATTTTGGCCTAGTTCAAAGTTGGTTTTAAGTATGGGAAGATAGGGAGTCTTTGCTATCAAATTCTTTACAGTTAATCTAATAAGTATATTTGGTTCATTTCTCAAGGTCGACTATTTATCGTACTAGTAATTAAATCTAATAAAACTATGAAGTTGAAATGGTTAATTGTGTCATCACTTGTAAATAGTAGTTTGTTAGTACTTTTAATTAGTCTAAGTAGTTCTTTACATCCGAAACCCCCCTTAATTGTATATATGTGGATAGTGTAAATAGGATAAATAGTATAATTTGGTGTATAATATTTGTTTTCCGCATTTAGCTGGATTTTTGAGTTTAGGAATTTAGTAGTCTCTCCGTGGGATCGACCTTTTCTTACCCTTTTACTAGTTGTTAATATTTTTGAAGGTCTAAGATAGGTTTTTAATTTAATACGGTAAACGACACGTATCACATATAATTAATAAAAAATTCCAGCAACTTATAATATGTTTAAAACCCTTTAAACCATACTTTTTCATAATCATAAACATTAGAGTACTCAATTTGCATAAACTATAATATAGTACTACAACTTCCAACTCATAAAACCCTAAAAATCCATGCTTTGATGCTTCAAACCTTAACTTAAACATAATTAATAAATCTGAAATTTAATTACTTTACTATACAAATCATATAATCTGAAATTTATATTTAAATCATCAAAATTAAAAACTTTAATCATGAAAATATTAAATCAATCCTTAAAACATAAACTTAACATTAAATAATATAGAGGAGGAAGAAATAAACCAAGAAAAAGAGAGGGAGGAGGAGGACGCCGAGAGGGGGAGGACCACCGGCGGCTGTTGCTGCCGGCTGCAGGCGGCGGCGACTAGGCGGCTGGCCAGAGAAGCGATGGAGAAAGAAATCGGGTGGAGGGAGGAGGAGGCCGAGTGAGGGGAGAGAGAGAGAGAGAAGAGGGAGAAAATTAGGGTGAGTGATTTTTAGTGTGGGAATTTTGGGTTTACATTGGGTTTATATAGGTAACCCCTTGTGGGCTTAGGGAAATGTGGTTGGACTTTTAAAATCAATGATTGGGTGCTTGAGTTGAGTTGGGCTCCTCTAACCCATTTTTAAAATCCTTTATACTCCAACTCAAAAATAATTAAACTATTAAATAACTTTCAAAGTATGACTAAAGAAAATATTTGATTCCTTAAAAACATTAAATAATCCCTTTGACTTTAAAATAGTCAACACCTTAAGAAATTAATTATTTAAATACTAAAATATATATAAATATACATTATAATATATATTTATAAAATTCACAAAATTGTGGGGGATTACAGTCTACCCCTCTTAAAAGAAGTTTTGTTCCGAAACTTGGCACGAAAACCCTCACAGTTTCAAAATTTGACTCCAACTTTCATTTGGAAATACTTGTGTCATAACGTTTGCACACTTTTACCAACTTTAAAACCACTTGTGTTACTCATTAACATATTTTTCCATGCGGAGAACCAATTTATTTTGCCCCAACATGTGCAAATCGCTAAAATAAGCATGAAAATGCATAAAAATACCATAAAATAAGGCAAAAAGTGCGAAATTCTATTGAATTCTACCCCCTTAAAGAAAACGAGTTACGCCCTCGTAACTCACCTCAATGAATAACTCATGATATTTCTTCTTCATTTCATCTTCGGCTTCCCACGTTGCCTCTTCGGATTCATGGTTAGACCAAAACACTTTCACAATATTCACATCCTTATTGCCCGTACTACGCACCTTTCTATCCAAGACTTTCACAGGTCTTTCCTCATACGTGAGGCTACTATCAATTTGAATTCTTTCGGGCTCCAAAACATGATTCTCATCAGGAATATATCTCTTAAGTTGAGAAATGTGAAACACATCTTGCATCTTCTCAAACTCCATTGGCAAAGCCAACTTATAAGCTACCTTCCCAATTCTTTGCAAAATCTCATATGGGCCAACATATTTAGCACTTAATTTGCCTTCTTACCAAATCTCATCACTCCTTTGGTCGGTGACACTGTCAAAAACACCTTATCACCAACTGCGAATTCATCTTCACTTCGCTTCAAATCAGCATAACTTTTCTGCCTATCTTGAGCAGCTTGAATTCTAGCTTGAATCAACCTTACATTCTTAACGGTCTCCTCAATAAATTTCGTCTTCAACATTACATTCTCACTAAAATCATTCCAGCAAATGGGACTTCTACACTTCCTTCCATACAATGCCTCAAACGGAGCCATCTTGATACTCGCATGGTAACTATTATTATAGGAGAATTCAATCAAATCCAAGTGATCTTCCCAACTTCCTTGGAAATCAATCGTGCACGCTCTCAACATATCTTCCATAGTCTGATTGGTCCTCTCAGTCTGACCATCGGTCGCAGGATGAAATGCAATACTCATCTTCAACGTTGTTCCAAGATTCAACTGGACCTTTTGCCAAAATTTCGAGAGAAATCTCGAATCACGATCTGAGATAATGTCTGTCGAGACTCCATGCAGTCTCACCACATGCTTGATATACGTCTTGGCAAGTTGCTTCTTCTCCATGTTTCTTTGATCGGCACGAACACGGCAGACTTCGTCAGATGGCCCACGGTAACCCAAATAGTATCATTGCCATTTCTCGTCTTTGGCAATGTAGTCACAAAGTCCATCGATATAGAATCCCACTTCCATCCAGGAACCTCTAAGGATTAAACCTTCCCCATTGGTCTCTTATGGTCTATCTTTACTTTCTGACAGGTCAGACACTTTGACACGAACTCAGCGACTTCAAGCTTCACATTCGGCCACCAATAAATCTCCTTAAGATCCTTGTACAACTTATCACCCCCAGGGTGCACAGAATATGGAGTATTATGCCCCTCTTCCATAACCTTCCTCTTAAGCTCTTCACACTTTTGTGGTACACGCCACCATCCTTTGAACCTCAAGCTTCCATCATCATGAATCTTAAAGTCAACTTCTTTGCCTTGCTTCATCTTTTCCTTAATCTTATCTAGGCACTCGTCTCCAACTTGACCCTTTTTGATCTCATCGAAAATTGACAACCCCAATGAGAAAGCACTCAATCTTGCCTCGATCTCCCCAGGATTTAAAATTTCTAGGCTAAGCCTTTGCATATCTCGGTACAATTCCTCAGGAACTACCAACGCATTCACGCTATGGCTTGACTTCCTACTCAAAGCATCAGCGACTACATTCGCCTTTCCCTCATAATACTGGATATCTAGGTCATAGTCTTTAATCAATTCCAACCATCTTCTCTGTCTCATATTGAGATCCTTCTGGGTGAAAATGTACTTCAAACTCTTATGATTAATATAGATCTTGCAAGTTGCCCCATATAGATAATGTCTCCAAATCTTCAGGGCAAAAACAATAGCAGCTAACTCTAGGTCATGGGTAGGATAATTAGACTCATACGGTTTCAACTGACGCGATGCATACGCGATCACCTTCCCATTCTGCTGCAGAACACATCCCAAACCATTCTTCGAAGCATCACTATACACCTCGAGTCCTTCATTTCCTTCAGGTAGGGTTAATACAGGTACGGAGGTCAAACGCTCCTTCAAAGTCTGAAAAGCTTCCTCGTACTTCTCACTCCACTCAAACTTAGACTTTTTCTTCATCAAATTAGTCATCGGCCTCGTTATCTTCGAGAAATCTCTCATAAATCTCCTATAATAGCCAGCTAATCCCATAAAACTCCTAATATCTGACACATTCTTCGGTGTAGGCCACTCACTAACAACTTGAATCTTTGCAGGATCCACATACACTCCTTCTTTTGACACATAATGACCCAAAAATGCTACCTTCTCCAATCGAAACTCGCACTTAGAGAACTTTGCATACAACTGGTTCTTCCTAAGCGTCTCCAAGACTATCCTCAAATGCTCATCATGCTCTTCTTCACTCTTTGAATAGATCAAGATATTATCAATGAACACTACAACAAACTGATCCAAAAACTCATGGAATATCCTATTAATCAAGTCCATGAATATAGCCGGAGCATTGGTCAACCCAAACGGCATCACAGTAAACTCATAATGACCATAACGCGTCCTAAACGCAGTCTTAGGTATATCCTTATCAGCTACCTTCAATTGGTGATACCTCGAACGCAAATCAATCTTCGAAAACACACTTGCTCCATGCAACTGATCGAACAAGTCATCTATCCTAGGCAAAGGATACTTATTCTTAATGGTCATATTGTTCAATTCCCTATAATTAATGCATAATCTCATACTTCCATCTTTCTTCTTCACAAAAAACACAGGAGCTCCCCAAGGTGACGCACTAGGCCTAATATAAACTTTGTCCAATAACTCTTGCAACTGCGTCTTCAACTCGCTCATCTCAAGAGGTGCCATTCTATATGGTGCCTTAGAAATAGGTGCAGTACCAGGAACTAAGTCTATGGTGAACTCAACGGCTCTCTTAGGCGGCATACCAGAAATCTCGATTGGAAACACATCCATAAACTCATTCACGATCGGTACGTCCTCAATCTTCAATTCAACCTCTTTACTCTCATTTTGCACACTACAGAAGAATAATTCACACCCTTTCTTTACCAACTTCTTCACTTGCATTGCAGAAATGACCCCAAAATTCTTAGGCTTCCCAAAACGTCGGTATGAAATTAACTTCCCCAAAGAATTTCTCATCACTACCTTCTGAGCTTCACAATCTATCTTAGCCTTATAGAAACCTAACCAATTCATCCCCAGAATAACGTCTAGGTCTCCCAGATTAAACTCTATCAGATTAAAGGAAAAACACAGTCTCTTATCTTCAGAGCTAAGTCTCTATACAACTTAGTACACCTTATAACTTCCCCACTAGTAGACCTGGTTATTGGACAGGGTAGCCCAATGACTAAAGGGTTAGGGTCAAATTTACAGGGCTTTTATTGGACAGGGTTTTATTGGGCAGGGTCATTATGAGGGGCCAAGCAAAAAGAAACCCAATAATTTTGAAAAATAAAATAGGTTTTGTAAAAATAATTACATATTCGGATTCGCATTAATTTATACTCACTTTTGGCTCTTTTTGTTCCTTGTTTTTCTTACTCGTTAACCGGCCCGCCCATTATCGACCCGCTATCGGCCCACTACCCATTTGGCCCGACCCGCTATCGACCCTTTATGAGGTGACCCTCTTTTGACCCGACCCGCTTCTGACCCGCACCGACCCTGACCCGACCCACCCAATAACCAGGTCTACCCACTAGGTATACTAATAGGCAAGTCAATTACTTCAAAGTCTACCAACCCCAAACTCCTAATAACGGACGACGAAATAAACGAATAGGTCGCCCGAGAATCAAATAACGCTTTAACGAGAACGGAGTTAATAGAAAAAGTACCAGAAACTACGTCGGCAGATTTCTCAGCTTCATTGCGGCTCATCACGAACAGCTTACCCGAAGCTAATTTGCTCTGGCAGTTGTTGTTGTTCTCATTAGCCTGCTTACTGTAGCTTCCTTGATTGTTCTGCGACCCCATAGGCTTCGACCCTTGGTTGTTCGCTTGGTTGAATCCGGACCTTCCTTGACTACCATTCCTATTATCATTCTGCTCTTTCTTTTGCTTGGTGAAGCACTCAAACTCTCTATGCCCCTTCTTTTGGCAGTAATGACAGGTCACTAGATCTCCTTTACAGTCTCTACCAGGGCGATTTTTGTTACATCTCTTGCAGTTGTAACTCCTCTCAGACTGGCCCTTACCATTAAAGCCTTGGTCATTCCTTCCTTGGAAATTCTCATTCCCATTCCTATTCTTTTTAAAGTTCCCCTGATTTTCACCATAATTGAAATCTTTTCTTTTCTCGCCTACTACAGCATTCTTCTTATCACGCCTCGACTGAAGACCATAAATATGGGCAGCTCTCCCATAAACAACATCTAAAGACACAAAGGTCTCACCACCTAACCCCAATTGAATTTCCTCAGTCAGACCTTGCTCAAATCTCTGAGCCTTTAGCTCCTCAGTAGCTACAACTTCAGGTGCAAATCTAGACAATGCTATGAACTTGCTATAATACTCAGAAATGGTCATAGTTCCTATCCTAAGGTTTATGAACTCCTGAGCCTTTTGTTTTCTCATAAATACAGGGTAAAATTTTCCTCTTAAAGCAGCAATAAAGTAATTCCAATTAAACCCTTCCACAGCACTAAGTCCATTTCCATTTCCTTTCCACCATAAATCGGCCTCATCTTTCAAATATAACACAGTCTGACCTACTTTTATATCCTCAGGACAATTCACAGCCCCAAAAATCTTATCGAACTCCCTAATGCAGCTCTCTTAGAATGTAGGGTCAACTTGCCCCTTAAAGTACGGCGGCTTAATCTTAGCTGATCTCTCAAACATATCCCTTGCAGGATCAAGACGATCACTCCTTTCTTGAGTCAATTTCTCTGCCAATAGGCGAATAGCAGAGGCTAAGGCGTTATCGTTGTTTGCCACTCTACTTCACGACCTGAAATTTAACGTAAATCTACTTTAGGTTTCGATTCACAACTTACTTACCATTCTCTACGAAGGCATGAATTCGACTTGATCATACAAGATCACATCACAATAAAATTCTATGGATTTATAATCGTGCCAATTCAATCACTATAAACCATACTCAACCATATACTCATTCATGAATAAACATTCACATCACCAATATATATAAGGATCAAATAAAATTAATCACAATAATAAAATAAAATAGTCCCCATTCGTGTACTAAATAAATTCTTACTCAACTTGAATAACTAAATAATGACTTTTATTCCTCAAAACGATGATAATAATATTCTTCCAATCCACAATAACCATACTTATTCCTCAATGAAGTAAAGATACTAAAGAAAAGAAGTTTAAACTATTGTAGCTTAGCTACTTATTCAACACTACTAAACTTAGAACATAAATAAATACTCTATGGAGTTACATT
Source organism: Beta corolliflora (assembly GCA_947648045.1). Lineage (NCBI taxonomy): Eukaryota > Viridiplantae > Streptophyta > Magnoliopsida > Caryophyllales > Amaranthaceae > Beta > Beta corolliflora. The sequence continues at coordinate 233,582 of CANSZD010004062.1, read as the reverse complement.
ATCCTTCCTATCCTTACTTTCCTTGTACTTCTCTGGAGTGAACACCTCATCTTCAAAGTCTTCAATGTCCTCACTGTAATAGTAATAACCTGGATTTCTAGCTCTAGTAGATCTTCGAACCCTTTTTGGTTGAGGTACATCCTCGTCCGACTCTGAATCACTATCACCAACCAGATCAGTCCTCATAATAGCATTGTAGATGTCCTTTCGGGTATGTCCTCTAGCATGATCGAACTCATGAATGACCTCATCGTCGCTATCAGGGATGTCTACTTTCAACACACGACGCATAACAACATCTATGGTAGTGTAGCTCTCACTATCAGACTCCATATCGGACTCATCATCACTAAGCACAATAGGGTTGGAGTAGCTTCCTACTCGGGCAGCTTAACTATCAGACATGTCTAGTGGTTCTATAATAGATGAATACGATATCTATAAGTACATAATGCCCTCACTTAGCGTATATTCCCAATAATAAATAATAAGCAAGAATAAATAGATAATTTAAAGCTAAGAATAACATTAAACAGTTAAGCAGGTAAGAAAAACATAAACATGCTAAACTAAATATTTAAATGCAGACATATAATATTTCTATCTTATATGCCCTTCTTATTCTACCCATCTCTCACCAAATTAATAAAATAACTAAAATAAACTAGAAGTACTAAAATAAACAACTCATCATTAAATATATAAATTTGGAAAAATCTAAAAGAATCGAAAAAAAATGAATAAAAAAAAAATTCGGACTTAGAAAGAAATTTTGAACCAACTAAAAATTTCAAACGAAAAAAAAATATTTTCGAATCCTTTTTGAAGTTGAAACATGTTTTGAATTTATAAAATGATTTAAGCACAACAAATAAGTAGGAGCTTGTTTTCTATGAAATTCATTTTAAGTAACTAGGCGCCTAAAAATATAAGATTGGCACGAAAGGCTAATAAAACCTAAGCTCTGATACCACTTTATAACACCCCGCTAATTCTCTATTTTCCAAAGTACCTTTTTAATATAAAACTTAGATAATTATCAAAGCATTATCGCCCCTGTGATAACGTATCGGCTTATTCAGAATTTTGCATCGGAAATAAATAATTAACTTTGAAAACTTACTAACTTAGTCAACCATAAGTCAACTCCAAAAACCAAACCAAAAGTCAACCAAACCAAAGTCAACTATTCAACCATAACTAAAACAAAACTATAAAGTATTAAAGTTAAACACAAGCTCTCCACGAAACCCGAACCCACGATGCATCATCTTCAGACCTGAAATGGTCGATGCTCTATTGATCCTGAGATACTACTCACCAAACGGGTCATCACAGGATCAATAAGGCACAACCATGATCGACATACACAAAAACACGCAATCAGCAAAGCTAAGTACTACATACTAATGAAACCTAACATGATACTAATAACATTAACTCAATGATAAACAATGATATAATAAATAACAGATTGACTATACTGAACTAGACTCCAAAATCAATAGATTAATTATAATTAGATTGAATAGGCAATGGAAAGAGTTGTCCAAACCAAACCAGTCTTCAATTTAGAAGACGAAGTATGGGCGCGACTCCGTACTCCCATGACCAACGATATCGAGGTACTAATTGAAATAGAATAGGACACGGTGATCAATCTGGTCCCAAGAAAAGTCATGGGCTACCACCATGTACTCCAACTCATACTAGTCCAACACTTCAGACGTGCACAAGTCTAAAGCTTATTGCTATTCACTTTCCACTTTAAGTTATTAATAAATTATTTACTCGTTGAGACTCACAAAGTAAGGCAACCAACATACATAAATAACATGGATACACAAAAGCTTCCATTTTTATCTTAGGATTAAGTAGTGTGATCATACAACTCAAATAATCCAAGAGTAATTCCATTAATTAGTTTAATAACCAACCAATATTCATTTTTTGATCTAAGTCAACAATCAACCAACCTTTCCATAGGTGAATATCCAACTTACCAAATAAGGCCCACGGTCCTCATAAAGTAAATATAATTAATAATCCAAAGGGAACAACATGATCCAATAAACAATATAAATATTAATCTCTCATGTGAATTAATAAAATAAAGTTCTCAATCCCACATGCTTGCATCAATCATCCAAACAAACATATTATAACCAACCTAGGCAACATGCTTCGCACAACGGCATAAAACATGCAATTCCACTTGAATATAAACTACATATGAACTATAAAAAGTTCCCTATACATGATACTACATCAATCCTACTCTTAGGACATGATACTAGTCTACTAACACATAGGTATGTACGTACTTTGTGTAGACAAAACGAGAGGCAACTTTCACAACCTTAGAAGTCGCCTAAAGAATATTCTCCGCCTACCAAATACCAACATAACCAAGAATCAATACTCCAATAAATTTCCAACAACTTTAAAATATTCTAAACCCTCTTTAAAAGTGTTTAAAATCTTTCTTAATCATTAAAACTCCAACTATTAATGTCTCCTAGTATAGTACTACCATACTAGTCATTAAAAACCCTCAAAAATCATACTTTGACCTATAAAACTCCACCATAAGCATATTAATAAAAAATTCCAGCAACTTATAATATGTTTAAAACCCTTTAAAATATACTTTAACATAATCATAAATATTAGTGTACTCAATTTTCATAAACTATAATATAGAACTACAACTTCCAACTCATAAAACCCTAAAAATCCATACTTTGATGCTTAAAACCTTAACTTAAACATAATTAATAAATCTGAAATTTAAATACTTTACTATACAAATCATATAATCTGAAATTTATATTTAGCATCAAAATTACAAACTTTAATCCTGAAAGCATTAAATCAATCCTTAATACATAAACTTAACATTAAAAAATATAGAGGAGGAAGAAATAAACCAAGAAAAAGAGAGGGAGGAGGAGGACGCCGAGAGGGCGAGGACCACCGATGACTGCTGCTGCCGGCTGCAGGCGGCGTGGCTGGGCGGCGCTGCTGGCCGGAGAAGCGAGGGAGAAAGAAATCGAGTGAAGGGAGGAGGAGGCCGAGTGAGGAGAGAGAGAGAGAGAGAGAGAGAGAAAAGAGGGAGGAAATTAGGATGAGTGATTTTTAGTGTGGGAATTTTGGGTTTACATTGGGTTTATATTGGTAACCCATTGTGGGCTTAGGGAAATGTGTTTGGACTTTTAAAATCAATGATTGGGTGCTTGAGTTGAGTTAGGCTCCTCTAACCATTTTTAAAATCCTTCATACTCCAACTTAAAAAATAACTAAACTATTAAATAACTTTCAAAGTATGACTAAAGAAAATATTTAATTACTTAAAAACATTAAATAATCCCTTTGACTTTAAAATAGTCAACACCTTAAGAAATTAATTATTTAAATACTAAAATATATATAAATATACATTAAAATCTATCTATGTAATTCATAAAATTGTGGGGGATTACAAGTTTTACTATATAAATGGTCCGGTTTTTGTGAAAAACGGATCAGTTAATGAGTAATTGATCCGGTTTTCAACCACAGTTGACTTTTGTCAACCGCTCCAGGCACAACTGATCCGACCCAAAATCGAATCAATAACCCCTGTTTTGACCGGATCCGAAGATGTTTTTTCCACTAGTGAACTCCTTTTCCAGCTAGCATTGCCAAATACAGCCAAATATATACTAACTTTAATTTTATTTATTTACTAGTTTGTAAGAGAACATGTCATCGATTAAAAAGAAAATTTGCGAGAAACTACCTTATAACATGCACTTTTTGTAAGAAATTACCTAATAAAAAAAGTGAGGCATAAAACTGCCTGATCGATGACTTTTTTGTGACAAACTCCAGTGGGTTGACTTTTTTTGGCTTTCACCCACGTATTGCACTTGATTCTATGTAATATACCCTTTTTGCGCCTTTTCCATCTCTCATGTTCCCTCTCTTTATGGTGTGATTCTTCACCTTCCCTTCTCAAAATCAACCGTTCTTCCTTTTTATGGGGCACAAAATTGAAAAAGTTTGGTCTTACTTAATTTCAGATTTTAACACCGAAGATCATCTTATTAGATTCGTCTCGATATGCACTTTCAATATATCATCTTTTTATAATTTTTAGTAATAGGTAATTGAAGATATTAATGGTTAAACTTGTCCACTTACAAGCGTGAAAACTCAAATATTGCAATTAATAAAGAACGGATAGTATTTTATAATTTAGTTTCTTGCAAATTTTCGTTAATTTAATTGTTGATGGGTTATTCTCAATTATATACTTTTAAAATATTAACTTTTTAAAATTATTTTAGTCCAAACTGCGTATTGACGAACGGTGAATTTAGGATCTTATTAGCTTCGGTGAGTCACCTAGAAGTTTTGGTTCTAATTATTTAGAATTATCCAATTGGCAATTAACAAATGTTTTTTAATGACTCAATGGAAAGAGATAAAATTTACAACTTTTTACTCCTTGCCTTAATATAGGTCCCTCATTTGAATTGGTCATAACTTGTGTTCTCATTGATGGTAAACTAATCAAATAATTTTAAATCCAAATCGAATAATTTTAAATGATGAATGCTAACACAATTAAGTTATCAATCTAATCTAATCTAGGTTAGCCCTTAACTCCATCTCGAGCTAAAAGTGACAAAGGGATAAAAGGTAATGACCATTGTGCCTACTAATAAAAAACAATATAGTGCTTATGTTTTAGTGTCTATGTTACCTGTTATCGTTTTATTATTTCTCCTGAAGTCTCCAAACATAGCGTAAACTGTTAAGAGTCGTGCAACTATTGAGAAATGATGAAGTTTATATATTTATCTGTACCAAAAAGTTGTGTAGCAAGTACTCCTAGATCCTAATGTCTATCAACAGTTGTTGCCTTTTAATCAGTTTTACGAGTTAAGCATAAAGTTGAGCCCCAGGTTTTGGTGTTTTTCTCCAATTGGGGACTCAAGTTTTTTTTTTTTACCAATTCGGTACTGAAACCAATTTGGACAATAATTATAGCTAATCCCTTTGGTTTAATTCCCTCATAAGACCCCAAATCATAAATTTCTCTCTCCTCTACCAAATTAAGCCCCAAACCACCACCACCCCTCATCCGACTAGCAGTCAACCACCATCACTGCCCTGTTGTCCCAAGAAACACGACTCAACCCTTTCCCTCATCCTCACACTCATCCTCTCACACCTACCCACACTCATGCTCACTCACCCTCGCCTGAGATCTCGCTGGACCTCCAGTCAAGCCCACACCACCACCAGCACAACGTGAGTCCCCCAACACCCTCACACCACCATTGTCGCATCTGCAACATTTCTCCCAGAAAAACGAAAAAAATGAATAAATAATGAAAAAGTGAAAACGAACACCAACAACAGCAGAAAATGAACAACCTCAGCAACAATGGTGGATTGGTGGTGGTTGTTGTTCGGTCTTCTCCTTAGGTGGTGGTAATTGCTCGAAATTCTCTCTCACCACCTTCTTCTTTCGTTTGGGTTGCTCATTGATTTGGGTTGAGTGCCGCCGATTTGGTTGTGGTAGAGGTCGACGGTTGGTGGATTGGTGGGTTGTGTCATGGTGGGGTTGGATTTGGTGTTGGTTTGCGGGGTTATGCTCGGGTTTAATGTGGGTTTTGGGGTGGTTAACGATGGTGGTGTTGGGTTTGCTGGAGTGGTGAAGTGAGGTGGTGAGGTGAGGTGGAGCTTGGTCGGTGTTGAGGTGGAGTGGTGGCCGGTGGTTGTAGCTAGGTGTCTGGTGGTGGTTGTTTTATGGCAGATGGTGTTTGTGTGGAAGAGAGAGAAAGGGGTGAGGGGAGGAGAGAGTTGATTAGAGGCGATTATGGTTTAATTGTGGTGAAAGGCAATCAGAGTACTCAATTGGTGAAAAATAAAACTTGAGTCCCCAATTGGTGAAAAATACTAAAACTTGGGGCTCAACTTTATGCTTAACTCCAGTTTTACAGCCTATCTATTATAGTATTCTATGTTCCAACTTCCAACCGTTATTGGCTTGCTTAGTTGCACATTAAATCGCTACATTACTCGCACATTAAATCGATAACTTAAGATCAGATATCAGATTATCAACCTGCAACATCCCTTTTCAGCATTTATCCGTGGCCCATGGAGGAGTAATAAATTTCTACTTTCTAGAAGTGATCATATGCCCCAATTGCATGTAACTTAATAAATATATTACGGTTTTTTCACGATATACCCCTGACAAATTGAAAAATTCACCATATACCCCCAATGTTTCCGATATTCACCATATACCCCCGAGTTTTTAAAAATGTGCACCAACTACCCTTTTTCCTAACGGACGTTAAGTCGATGTTTGCATTATTTACAACTTTGCCATTATTAACCTAATTAACCCTCCCTCCACCCTAACCCCTAAACCTAATGCCCTAATTAACCTAACCCCTAACCCTAATGCCCTAATTAACCTAACCCCCTAACCCTAATCTCCTTAACCCTAATGCCCTAATTAACCTAACCCCCTAACCCTAATCTCCTTAACCCTAACTAATTAACCTTAATAAATATAACTCTATATCTCATCGTCAAAACGACATTTTTTGAAAAAAAATGGACGCCACCGACGTCCCTTAAGGGACAGGATATTCGAGAAGCCCATCAAAACGAGTACCAATACGACGGTATTCTAGGCACGCTTCCTGATGCAATTTTAAACGGCCGATCTCACTGCCAAAACGACTTTTCTGAAAAAACGGACGCCACCTGATAGGCGTGTCGCGCACCTAACAAAAATAAATAACCTAACTGATCCTCCTAACTATGTAGTAGGGTAAGTCAGAGTCGATCCCACAGAGAGAAAGTTGTTCTATAATTAGCCCTTATATAATGGTAAGACTAAAGAAGATTATATCAATAATAATGGTGGAATAAACTATACTAATCAATATCAAAATAAAAGACTCTAAAGTTAAGTATCCCCACTAGCATGAATTAATACAATAATAATTCCTACCCCAACTAATCATTTAAATGCTCACAAGGAAAAGTACACCCTATAAAATACCATAAACCTCTCCCGAGTATCTATGGCTTCTCTAATATGCACTCAAGCCTACTCCCGTGGAATCATGCAAATTAAAGACATTAAATGCGGCACTCTAACTTCCTAACAATCCATTCTACCTACTCCCGTGGAGAATTTCATATCCTTAATTGAAATACCCAAATCCGTCAAAACCCAACTCCCGTTGTGATCAAGACAAAGGAATCATAACAATACTAGTTATCCCTAATCTAGTATTGGAATATGAACAATCAATTAAGTAAGAACAATTGAACAATTAATTTGGGAATTTAAAGAAATAATCATGAATTAATTAATACTAGGGTTCAACCTAACCATAGATAAAATAACTACTCAAGCATAATTACAGTAAATAAACAAACTAGAGAACAATAGTTAAACTTCATAATAGAAATTAAAGAGAAAACAAGAAGAAAATAAGTACTTGAATTAATGGAAGAAAGGTAGAGTCTTGGAGATTAATGAAGATCTACAAGTTTCTCTCTCTAACTTCTCTCCGAAACCCTAAAAAGTGTATGCACAAAACTCTCTCCCCTACATTAAACAAATAAAAGAGTATTTATAACTTCCTAAAATAATAAAACCGCCTTCGCAACACGCGTCATGGAGCAGACCAACACGGACGTGTCAATAATGACACGGACGTGTTGACCTGTAACCATAAAAAGTAATATACGAAAATAAGCTACTGCCTTGAAGAAATCAGAGTGACACGGACGTGTTGCCCTGTAATCGTCAAATTCCCCGACTCAACTTCGAACAGCTATAACTTTTGATACGTAGCTCCGTTTGGCGCATGTAATATATCGTTGGAAAGATCTTCAAGTCTAGTTTCCAACCCTTTTGAAATCACCTCATTATCATGTTTTTGTCAAAAGTTATGAGTAAAATGATGCAGAGGTATCATATTTCGCACAAGTACACAAAGTCCTTTGTATCTTCTTCAATTCCAATCCGTTTTGGGCACATGATATGTCGTTTTGAAGGTCATACAAGTGCCTTAATCATCATGTCCTTATAAAGGAGTCCAAAGTACCTGAGATTACATCAAAAGACCAAACAACCCGTGAAAGCACCGTAGCTTATAAAAAGGGACCTAATATGCATAAATGCAATGTAAATGCTCTAATACTACATGGAAATGCACCCTAATATGCAACTAAATGATGTTATAATATGCACTTATCAAACTCCCCCAAGCTAAACATTTGCTTGTCCTCAAGCAAACCAAACTAATTCACAAGGGAAGAGTAAAATGAACTTTTATACCGGACTAATACGTTCAACCATTCAATCTCCAAGACATGAAATTCGGGCATATGAAGGATATTATAATTATAAGATTAGACTAAGATAGACCACAAATCGCACCTCATATAAATTAATGTAATCGCAACTTGACTCACCATGGCAAACCACAAACCTTCCCCCAAGCTAGACTCAATTAAACTCGATGAACCTCACTTTAGTCGAGCACACTTTCTTTCATGTGTTTATAGGTTATGAAATTTCCACTCAAACATATACCAAGTCGACTCGAATGAAGTATTCTTCTTTAAACTTGACTATCATCTCATTCTCCACTTAGAAATGACGAAAGCATGCATATAGATCATGAGGACTTACAAAGGGTTGTAGCGTGCGTGGCTAAGGTAAGGGTAGGAAATATATTTGGGAATGTGGTGCTAAAAGCCAACTAGTGGAGAAAATAACAATTGAACATCTATGGCCATTAGATGCAAACGCCACAAAAACTTCTACTAGAAGTTCAACAGCACATTGCCAATAAATCAAGATAATACCCATCCTTATCAACTCCAAGAAATTTCATTCACCTTTTATTCAATCTTTTTTTTTCACTTCTTTTTTTTTTTTCAGAATTATCTTTCTCAACTTCTTAATTATTCTTTTCATTTTGCACTTTCACACTATAATCTCAAGCATTTTTTTTTCTTTCAATATATTTTCTTCCAATAATTACCGAAAAACCACAAACACAAGCTCAAACACATGAACTTTAATGCTACTCCACTTAGCAAGGCTTTGGTAGAGAAATCATAAAAGGCTAGAGGCTTGTAATGTAGGTTGATCAAGAGAATGGGATATCAAAAGCTCAACATGGGTTAATTAAAGGGAATAATATATATGAAAAGAAAAATGTCTGAAGGCTCAAAACAATGAAAAGAACGCCTCAATCATATCAACACATGCATATGCCACATAAATCTCAAAGAGTGCCAAGTCAAGTTCAAGAGTCATACTTCATGAGGAACTATCACACAACAAAAACAGAAGACTGATGTAGATGTGTCAGTCTATAAGGCTGAAAGAATCCTCACTGGGCTTATGCTTACCAAGTAAAATCAAGTTTTTCTTAGGGAATGTCAACCAATCTTACCACAAACCATTCAAGTTGCAAAACAATCGTACCATGAAGCGGTCAATGAAGTCTAACTCAATCTTGTAAAATTTAATTATAATATCCAAAATATGCCCAAATCTCATAAATTATCAATCTCATAAGTTAAAACATATATTTCCTGTACTTATGCAACAAAAATGCAAAACTAAACTAATATGCTCCTAATACTAAGAAAGCAATAAATCCTAACTCACTTTCGTAGGAATCACGATTGCACTTAGCATGTGCAACAAGCCCTTTAAACCCCTAAGCTGCCCTAGTGGACGAGTAAGGTCTCGTGAAGGTTTTCAGAAGGCATACCCACAAAGCCAAATTAAACATGCGAAAATGCAGAAGAAGAAAAAATAAATAAAGAACCTGAGCGATAATATGTGCAAAGTTATGACCCAAAAAGTAAATCCTCCCCCAAGCTAAATAACACATTGTCCTCAATGTGACAAATAAATAAAGGGAGGAGAAGGGAAAGGGAAACATCCACAACCACATAACAGGATCAACTTCCTCAATCACACAATCAAGTTAAACCAAAATAAATGGCAAAAAGAGATATGACTCTCAAAAACTTGAAGAGAGAGAAAAGAAAGAGTATACCAAAAGTGTCGTGGTGAAAACCCTTATTGAACCTCCTAACAGAGCATAAGATCAAGTACCTCGAAATTAACCTCAATGAATAATAGGAACTCAACCCCTGGATCACAATTTGCACAAATTTTATAAGTTAGTAATCAAATAAAAATTAGAATTTCCTAAATCTAAAATTAAAAAGAAGAAAAAGAAGGTTAGAAAACTTGGGTTGCCTCCCAGGAATAGCTCATCAAAGCCTTTAGTAGTTTGTCAAATGCATCTGCATGCATCTCACAAAAAAGTAAATAATATACAAAAGAAAATATAAAATAAATTAGTTCTAATTCTCTACAATACCTGCAAAAAGGAAAATCAAAGAAAAAGTTATGTCCACAAGAGAAGGAAGAAAAAGAAAAATTATTAGTCTTTTTACATGACCCAATAGGTTGGGAAGAAACCGAATGTACATCAATCACATGATCACAGAAGTCATTCAAAGAGGGAGAAATAAGGAATGATGGAGGATATAATATAGGGAAAGAAGGAATGAGGTCAAGTTTTTGTGAGAAACGAACATGAGACTCAAAAACAGTAGGTGGAACCGATAAAGACTCATGAATCACTTCACTCTCATCTATAGACTTCTCCAAGAAAGGTTTTTCAACCAAGGGTTCTTCCTCCTTTAAAATATCCATCACATTGATCTCTCCTATAATTTGATCATCAACCCTATTACTCTCATTCTCTATATAACTCGCATCATCATCATCATAAATATACTGTTCGGGATGATGAGAATTTTGAGTAGAATAATGAAATTCATATTGGGGTGAGGGGGTGAAATCATTCACTAAAATCACATCACAAGATAAAATATCATGAGAAGTAGAGTGACAATTAGAACAATAAGGAGGTGGTGTAATGTAAGTTTGGGGTGAAGGAATTACTCTAGCAGATAAAGACATCTCCCACTCATAAGTATCCCTAGCCAACCACTCAATTAAATCCCAACAGTAATCAGGAGATTGGAATAGAAATCCTCTATTAGACATAGCTTCTACCACCATCTTAGTTTCTTTATTTAACCCCTCATAAATCACTAGGCACATATCCCATAGTTCAATCCCATGATTAGGACCAATAAAATCACCAAGTCTATGATAGTATTTCCAAAACACTTCATTCTCATATTGAGGAAAAGAAAAAATTGCTCTAGAATTACTAGCATATACATGGGGTTCACAAAACATATGAGGTAATTCAGGAGAACTCATGCAAAAATTGGGAGGATTTTGATGTGATGCATCAAAACTGTAAACATGAGAATCCCAAGAATTATGACTATGTTGCCTAGCAAAAGAATTATCCCCATCATCAAAATAGCATGACTCCATGATACGAAAAAAAGGAAAAAACAATATATTCACAAAAGAAAGGAAAAAAATATATATATACAATCTAGTCTCACCAAAAATAAAAACTAAATAAAATAAACTATCTCCCCGGCAACGGCGCCAAAATTTGATAGGCGTGTCGCGCACCTAACAAAAATAAATAACCTAACTGATCCTCCTAACTATGTAGTAGGGTAAGTCAGAGTCGATCCCACAGAGAGAAAGTTGTTCTATAATTAGCCCTTATATAATGGTAAGACTAAAGAAGATTATATCAATAATAATGGTGGAATAAACTATACTAATCAATATCAAAATAAAAGACTCTAAAGTTAAGTATCCCCACTAGCATGAATTAATACAATAATAATTCCTACCCCAACTAATCATTTAAATGCTCACAAGGAAAAGTACACCCTATAAAATACCATAAACCTCTCCCGAGTATCTATGGCTTCTCTAATATGCACTCAAGCCTACTCCCGTGGAATCATGCAAATTAAAGACATTAAATGCGGCACTCTAACTTCCTAACAATCCATTCTACCTACTCCCGTGGAGAATTTCATATCCTTAATTGAAATACCCAAATCCGTCAAAACCCAACTCCCGTTGTGATCAAGACAAAGGAATCATAACAATACTAGTTATCCCTAATCTAGTATTGGAATATGAACAATCAATTAAGTAAGAACAATTGAACAATTAATTTGGGAATTTAAAGAAATAATCATGAATTAATTAATACTAGGGTTCAACCTAACCATAGATAAAATAACTACTCAAGCATAATTACAGTAAATAAACAAACTAGAGAACAATAGTTAAACTTCATAATAGAAATTAAAGAGAAAACAAGAAGAAAATAAGTACTTGAATTAATGGAAGAAAGGTAGAGTCTTGGAGATTAATGAAGATCTACAAGTTTCTCTCTCTAACTTCTCTCCAGAAACCCTAAAAAGTGTATGCAATAAAACTCTCTCCCCCTACATTAAACAAATAAAAGAGTATTTATAACTTCCTAAAATAATAAAACCGCCTTCGCAACACGCGTCATGGAGCAGACCAACACGGACGTGTCAATAATGACACGGACGTGTTGACCTGTAACCATAAAAAGTAATATACGAAAATAAGCTACTGCCTTGAAGAAATCAGAGTGACACGGACGTGTCAAAAGTGACACGGACGTGTTGCCCTGTAATCGTCAAATTCCCCGACTCAACTTCGAACAGCTATAACTTTTGATACGTAGCTCCGTTTGACGCATGTAATATATCGTTGGAAAGATCTTCAAGTCTAGTTTCCAACCCTTTTGAAATCACCTCATTATCATGTTTTTGTCAAAAGTTATGAGTAAAATGATGCAGAGGTATCATATTTCGCACAAGTACACAAAGTCCTTTGTATCTTCTTCAATTCCAATCCGTTTTGGGCACATGATATGTCGTTTTGAAGGTCATACAAGTGCCTTAATCATCATGTCCTTATAAAGGAGTCCAAAGTACATGAGATTACATCAAAAGACCAAACAACCCGTGAAAGCACCGTAGCTTATAAAAAGGGACCTAATATGCATAAATGCAATGTAAATGCTCTAATACTACATGGAAATGCACCCTAATATGCAACTAAATGATGTTATAATATGCACTTATCACCACCAACCACCCTTAAGGGCACGAATTTCGAGAAGCCCATCACAACGAGTACCAATACGATGGTATTCTAGGCACACTTCCCGATGCGATCTTAAACTGTCGATTTCACCGCAAAACGACTTTTTAAAAAAAAAACGGACGCCAGCGACGATCCTTAAGGGGAACGAATTTCGAAAATCCCATCATAACATGTACAAATACAACGGTATTCAGGGTACGCTTCCCGACGCGATCTTAAGCGGCCGACCTCACCGCCAAAACGACTTTTTTTGAAAAAAACGGACGTCACCGACGATCTTGAGGGAAACGAATTTCGAGAAGCCCATCAAAACGAGTACCAATATGACGGTATTCTGGGCACACTTCCCGAGACGATCTTAAACGACCTATTTCACCGCCAAAACGACTTTTTTTCAAAAAACAGATGCCACCGACAATCCTTAAGGGACACGAATTTCGAGAAGTCCATCAAAATGAATACCAATATGACAGTAATGTGTCAGTGTTGATAGTGGAGGAGAGAGATGGGGTTTTTTTTTTAAGATTAGGGGTAATTAGGTTAATAGTGGCAAAGTCGTAAATAATGGCAAACGGTGAGTTAACGTCCGTTAGAAAAAGGGCATATGGTGAACGTTTTCCGAAACGCAGGGGTATATGGTGAATATTTGAAACATTGAGGGCATATGGTTAATTTTTTTAATTTGTCAGGGATATATGGTGAAAAAAACCGAATATATTATATTCCGTTTTTTTCGACCATTTGCTCTTTGCACGTTTGTCAACCTACAACTTTGAATAATTATATTTTAATTAGTTTAAAGTAAAAATAAGAAAAATTGATATTTTGAAAATATTTATCGAGAGGAATCCAACAAGATCCCACGTGACTATATATGTATTTTCCTTATATATAAATAATACAATATGGTCAAAGTAAAATTTGTAAAAGTGTCAAAATTAAAATGGTAGAATTAAAAAACCAGAGGAAATAGCGTTTTTAGTTTCTATATTATTTTGTTGCTTTAGTAAAAGTACTTCTTCTATTTTTAAAGTTTACATTTGCACTATTCACATACTTAGGCTCTGTTCTCTTGGATTGAATAAACCTAAACTAAACTGAACTGAGCTGAATTTGTCTGAACTGAACTGAACTGAACTGAATAAACCTGAACTCGACTGAACTGAACTGAATAAACCTGAACTGAACTGAATTGAATGAAAACTGTGAGAGGATACTAACTGAACTGAACTGAATAAACCTGAACTGAACTGAACTGGATTGAATTTGTCTGAACTGAACTAAACTGAATTTTCATTAATTCAGTCCAAAAGAATAGAGCCTTATTTTGACCATATTCTTTAATTAACACAACCTCCGTTTCTTCACATACTTATTTTGACCATATTCTTTAATTAACGGGTTGACATGACTTACCCGGTTAATTAAATGAGTCATGTTAAGATTGATATTTTCCAACCTGAAATTAACCTGCTTTGACCGTTCAATTCATTTACATATGTATTTCCTAAAAAGATGTGTTGGAATTAGTGTAGATTTAAGAAATACTAATGGTAGAACACATTTACTGAAAAGAAACTCTAATACTTTTAGGTGAATTTATTGTTGAAAAGTAATTAGTTGTGATATAAATTTAATTGTATGAAATATATAAACGGGTTAAATGGTAACCCGTTTAATAGATGGGTTAGATTTAGACTGAGACATGTTCAACCCGTTCATTATCAACCCGAATGTCAACACAAATCCGTCTTAAAGCCTTAGTTGTGAGACCCTCCTTCCACCTCTTTAACTGAGGTCGAGAGGACTCGATTCTCGTTCTTTGCAAAGAAAGAGTTCCCCAATTACCCCCTTTCTTTCAGTCCACGCATGGAGTATTTATTACGAAATGTACGTAATTACGTATACAATAACATAAATTGTTTTTCCTTGCTGGTAATTTAGAATTTTTTTTAGTGGTATTGGTCAGGATTAAAAGAGGGGTGGATTTGGCGGCATATAAAATTACAAAATACAAATATATTGATGTGATTAGTATAGGGACTATATCGTAAAAATGTTTTTGCTAAAGAGGAAGCGCCAAATTGTCGTAATTATAAACCATTGTCAATCCCTTAAAAACCATATGACATTTATGACTCCATATAATTTTATTTGGGGTCAGAAAATTTCCTCACAAACTATATACTTAACAACAATCTTATCTGCAGAAAATCAATCACCTAGTTTTTTTTTACACCACTTTTATCTCAAAATTTTCCCTAATTCTCTAAAGTCGAGCTACAATAAAACAGATTATCCTCTGTTTTCTTTCTTTCATTTTTGACATTTTCCGGCACTTTTCACCGGAAAATAATGTTACCGGCGTTGAAAAAACATAATCACTTCTACCCTTCTCCACTTTCTACCCATGAAGAAGTTGTTAACCAATCTGAGCTCTTCTTTGATACACTCAAAACTCTCCATTCTATGCTGGGCACCAGATTTATGTAGGCCATGCCATTTATACAATTCTAAATTCCCGTCCTTAACTATGTAGCATGGAAACGGTTGGGATTTCGAAAATAATGGAAACGCCTCCAAAACAAAAAAAACCTCATTTTTAGAGGTTTCCGTGCTTCATAGATTTTTAATGTGTTATGTGTTCCCTTGTTTTTTGTTTTTGACAAAATTTTATTTTTTTCATTATATATATATTTTTTCTCTTATTCTAACTTATGGGATTCATTTGCAAATTTTCACTGCATGACAGTTTTTTTTTTTGTGTTATTTACCAAAAGGGTACCAGTGATTGGAAGGAAGGAGCTAAATTTGCATGTTTTATATGTGGAAGTTACAAATAGGGGTGGTTATGTCAAGGTTGATAATAAATATATATTTTGAACCCCCCCCCTCCCCTTTTTTTACCCAATAATATATTTTTGATGTTAAAGAGACTTTTTTTTGTGTAATTACAGGTTGTTTCAGAGAAAAGATGGAGAGAAATAAGCTCAATTTTCAACTTTTCTCCCACCACCACAAGTGCTTCTTTTGTACTGAAAAAGCATTACCTTAGTCTCCTCTACCAATATGAACAGGTTTACTTCTTTAAGTTACAAGGCCCTGTTGTCGCACCTCCTCTAGCAGGTAAATCAAAAAGGATTGTTTATAACTTGTTCAATTGTTCTCACCTTAGAGTGTATTGGAAAACTAGCGTTCCTTCAAAAAACGAAAAGGGTTTTTCTGTAGTGTTCTCTTGTATTTTTTGAGGTTCTACACTGTATGTTGTATTTCGAGTTTTTAAAAGTTTTAAAGCCTTGAAGTTTAAAACGTGTACTTTGCTGACGTTAGTAATTCCGTTAGTTATGTAACAACAATATTTTATACTATTATTAGTTAATGTAATTACAATAAACACATTGTTATCTAACAAAAAATTAGGATCCCTTTAGTTGTATTTGATTTCTTCATCATTGAAGCAACAAATCATTAATCACCCAATTGCAAAACTTGAAGGGAATATTAGACTATTATGTTAGATTGACAACATGCAACCCATTAATTTCAACTAATATTATTTTTGGTCGAAAAATTTCCTACTCATTGTTAATCCTACGTTCATTGCATTCAAATATGGTGGTAAAAGTTTTCAACAATGTTGTTGCATACAAATACTAACGTTGAGTAACGGCGAGGGTATCATTGAGATACAAAGTTTTGGGATACTCTTGAGAACTTTTTAAGAATTGAAGTATAGCTTAAATATCCAAAAAACACGGAGTTACACCAAAAGAAAACAACATTTTTTTTTTTGGTAATTAGGAGCTACAATTAGAGCTTAGAGGTGATTTTCTAAATAAAAAGCTCCACTTAGAATTTGAAATTGCACTTAAGTTAGGTTCACTTCATCTTTAAAAAGTTTGCAACAAATAGTTAAGTTTCAGTCCTTTCTTGTAGGTCCATGCCCCTTTGGTCATGATGTTGGTGGGTTTACTGGGTTAGATGTGGATGATCATGAGAAATATGAACCTAAAAGAGTTCAAGATTCGGTTAATGAAGGTAAATTTGAAATGTATTCTTTTTCTATAAGTTTGTTAAATAACGTCCTTTTCTATAATATTCTCTTTGTGACTAAACAATGTAACAATTTGACTTTTATATTTATAAGGACACAATTTTGATCATTAATATATATAATAATCTATTAGTTAAAATATAAAAAGGTTAATATTTTGATATTACTACCTCCGTCCCTAAGTAGAATGTCCATTTCTTTTGGGCACAAGTATTAAGAAGAAATCATGTGTAGGACCTTAGTTGTATTAAATCATAATTAAATATAGAATGGGAAAGTGGGTGATATTATAAAAGTTGAAAGCAAAATAATATTTTAATTGGTGGACTCATACCAAATAAAGAAATGAGAAATCTATTTGGGACAAACATAAATGGAAAAATGGGCACTCTATTTAGGGACGGAGGGAGTTATTTTAACATTGATCCAACAACACTTTACATGATACCATTCTCTTTAGGGTATGTTCTCTTCGGCATAAAACAACTGAACTGAACTGAACTGATTGCAACTGAACTGAATTGAAATGAACTGAATTGAACTGAACTGAACTGAACTGAATTAAATTATAACTAATAGTAATGATAATAATTTAGGAACGGAACTGAACTAAACTGAACTAAACTGAACTGAACTGAATTGAACCGAAGCGAACCGAAGCGAACCGAAAATAAGGTTTGGGAGAACGTGCCTTACTTATTAGTAAAAATTAGTATGTTGACAATCAATATCTTTAATAATTATTAGTTAAAATTATAACAAAAAAATTTGATATTTTAATATTATACTTTATATTTTAAACAACAATATTTTACATCATAATATTTGCTTTTTGCTTATTAGTAAACAAAAGTGATCTGAATTGATATATGAATATTCCTAGTGTCAATGTCTTCTACTTTATTAAGAGATTTTTTGGTGCTTAATTAAGAGATGAAGTAACAACTATGAAATCATGAACCAATTGAGAAAAAGCCACTCTTTCACAATAGGTCAAAAAACAAAAGGTACCCACAATTCTATACAATTACATCAGTGACAAGTTCATCACTCTGCAGATTCTGATCCCTTGAGCATTTTAGCGGTAGGAACAATTCATGGGAAATTCGACTGCGGTTATCTAGTCTCTGTTAAACTAGGACAAGATCTTCTTAGTGGTGTAATCTACCATCCTGTAGACGAGCCACGTCCTTCCTCCTCCCCTGCTGAAGAAAATCTTAGCATGGCTCTCGTTCCTTACGATCCGAGCACACCTCGGAGATCATCAGCAAAAAGAAGGCAGCGTAAGAGGAAGCGTTGGGGCCGAGATCCAAGCCACCCGAAACCCAACTGGAGTGGCTACAATTTCTTCTTTGCAGAGAAACATGCATTACTTAAGTCTCTTCATCCTAATACTCGAGAAAGGGAGTTCACTAAGATGATTGGAGAGTTATGGAACAATCTTAGCTTTGATGAGAGAATGGTGTGTCTTATTATATATGGTTTATGTATTGGTATAACTTACTTTGATAATCTTATAATTTACTAAACTTGATTTCATGTTTTTTTATGTGTAGGTATATCAGAATATTGGGTTAAGAGATAAGGAAAGATATAGGAGAGAATTACAGGAATACAATGCGAAGTTAGCAGCAATTAGAGGCAACATGAACAACTCATAATTTGCAATATCCTGATATTGATGATTTTATCCTCCCTGACTGCAACAAATAGTTTTTTTTTTAAAGAGAAATTTCATTAATTGAAGGCCAAACGGCATCTACAATAGGTATTAAAGAAAAACAAGATACAATTAAACAAGGCTAAATCAAATTCGTCTTCGAATAAACTACAATGAACCAGATCGAGCAATACAGCGCAACCCTCTTGCATTTGCTGAATCAAGCAGCTATTGATGAGGAAGTCTATCATTCTGATATAGTTTGGGAAGAACATTCTTGATCGAGTCATGTTGAACGCATCCGAAATTCCAATACCTTCATGTTGAGTCTCAAACTTCAACCAATGAGAATAATTTCTCATACCTAAAAACAAAAAAAAACCATACTCACAACTCCTATAGGGGAGAAGGAGATTTCCAAAACGGAAACTAAAAACCCCATAACAGGGTTTGAAAAAAACTCATAAAGAAAGACTAATTTATTAAACAAAACAAGAAAATGAATTAAAAACTGAAAATAAAAAGGGAAAAGGGGCTTACCATGGATGAAATCATCCATGGTAGCCCCTAACTGATAAAAAAGGGGTAGGGGAGGCTAGGGTTTGAAAGAGAAAGAGAGAGGGATAGGGGAGACCCCAAAGTTGAACTTGAAGATGCAGGAATTTTAATGTTTTGGAAATGACTGCAACAAATAGTTAATATTACTACTTACTAGCAAGATTGCAATATCCTGATATTTGATGATTTCATTCTCCTTGACTGCAAGTCTGCAACAAATAGTTAATATTAATAACAATATTTGTAGGTTGCATCTAGGAATACACTACGTCGTGGCTCTTGTATGTAGGTTCATTTTTTTTTTGGTAACCATTTTTTCCTCTATAAAACTTAATTAAAATCAATAGAAAAGTAATGACTATATATGTTTACATCATCAATCCTTCCATTAGAAGCCAATTTTATTCACAATACTCTAACTTTCTCGAATTTAAGATTACACTTCATTAGATTGTGAACAAAACAAGAAAGCTTTAATGAACTTAGAGGTGATCAAATAGCGGGCCGGACCGCCCCCTAAAAATTTTGCCCATTAGTCGGACCGGGCCGGACCGAAACTCGGGCCAAATTTTTGTGCCCAACGCCTGTTTTTTTTTGCCAAAATAGGGCCGGACCGAAATTTAGACTAAAAAGTCATTTTTGGTTTGCCCAAAACTCGTCCCAAATCAAAAAATAATCGGGCCGTGCCCAAAAACGGACCAAAAAATTCTGCCCAAGCCCGAACATTTTTCGGGCCGGGCTACCTTTGATCCCCTCTAAGTGAACTTGTCTAGATTTAATTGCCCCCCAACCCTCTATATATTCATCAATTCCAGGTTTTGCTGCAACATCTTCAGCTTTCTTCTTTTTTCTGAAGGGAAATCTTCAACTTTCTTAAAAGCTTGGTTGACATTGTGCTTTGGAGTTGACATTAGTTCCCTATCTTCCTTCACATTTCTAACAATATATGTCGTTGAATGAATTCGATCTTCAATTCTAAGGATTGCGAGTTTTATTATTAGGATCAGGATAGTGAATGATGAATTAAAGAAATTTAATTGTTCCCAAGTTCATGTGATGGCTTTAGGAGTCATCAGACTTCAAAAAACATCTTGTGAGGGCACTCCCATTTGATCTAAGGCATGTATTGACCTCCACAAATTTTGAGTTTCGGCCTCTTCATCAGGTTAAACTCAATACACTCTTTATGCAGGGTCGTATGAAGTCACAAAAGAAAGTCACTTCCTTGTTAATTCAATCTGTAAAATTTCTGGAAGATTTTTCATTTCAAGGGCATTGAGATTTATCGTCTTGTGAACATATGGTTCTACAAGATGAGATGTGGGCAATCCATCTTTAGAGATCGTCTTTGCTTAGAATCTCGACAATCTCCATCACACTACAACAACTCTTTTTCAGCAAGAAATACGTGCTAGTCCCACCGAAAATCGCCCAAGAGGAGTTCCTTTTGCGAATTTCATAATATCCTATACACGAAACTTTGGACTGGTAAAGTAACAAAATGGTTTACAACTTCTCTATCTATATAAATATATTAAAAGGCGTTCCTATTAAAGGAACGGTGCCACGTGACACTCTTCTCAAGCTTCTAATACACATGTTTATAATCTCATTAAAAAATATTAACAATGTGTAGTTACATACTAGGATCCGAACACATGACCTTTGAAATGAAATGTGAGAGTTTGACCACTAATTAATCTATTACAATTTCCATGCTTAATGTTTCAAAGTAAAACATAATAAAGTCTTATAATTATATGTAATTATAAAGACATAGACAAACTTTTAGATCTTTAACACTTTTATTATTAAGTAATAACATTCTCTTACCCTAATTCCATTGAAATTGTTATTTTTATCCCCAATTCCTTGGAAGTGTTT
Organism: Beta corolliflora; assembly: GCA_947648045.1. Classification (NCBI taxonomy): domain Eukaryota; kingdom Viridiplantae; phylum Streptophyta; class Magnoliopsida; order Caryophyllales; family Amaranthaceae; genus Beta; species Beta corolliflora. Next base: position 212,267 of record CANSZD010004062.1, on the reverse strand, counting down.
TATAAACAACTTATCATGCCATAACGTCCATTTTCTAATTTCGCACTAGACAGAATGTTACAAAAAACTAATAAAATTAATTATGAAATTTATGAATAATAATATATTTGATAATTGTAACTGACCCGGGGCATCGCCCGGGCCAAAATACTAGTTTTACTTTATATGGTGTGCAAGAGCTAGTAAAGCTCAGTTCAATGTTAGTTTATCATTTGCTTATCGTTTATTTGGATGTACTATCCCTAGTTTGCATTATAATTCAGGTTTCTAATGCAAATTTTATTGATGTAAAAAGAAATCACAAGCAAACAAAATTGTACGATTCGGATTTTTTAAGAGGCTTTTTATTTGCTTTTGCATTTTTTTGTTGGGAACAGTGATTATATAAAAAAAAGTATCAATATGCTAGCAAATGATAGATATAAAAAAGGGTAACTATAGATGGAAATTGGTGACCATATAAACAAAATGGGTCACTATGTTTAGAAAAATTAGACATAAAAATAGAGTAATTATTGGATAGAAAGGGTGACTATATGAAAAAAAAGGGGGGTCACTATGTTAGAAGATAGTAGAAATAAAATATAAGTAACGGTAGGTTGATTATGAGAAAAAAAAAGGTTACTACAGTAGAAGGGGTAACTTTCATCATGGTAATTGAATGTAAGAAGTGGGGACTATATGAAAAATAAGGTTACTATGTTGTAGCATTAATAAGAGAATAGTAACTATATGTTGGACAGAGTGACTATATGAGAAAAGGCTACTATATTAGAAAATGATAGATATAATAGAAGAATAAAACATTACATACGATTTAACTTTTAAATTTCATTAAAAAAAGTACAAATAGTAATTTAATAAAACAACACAAATCAAACTAAAAATTGAATCCCTAATTACGAAAATTTAGATGATTTCATCGAGGTAATCAGAAATAAATATTAAAAATGGTGCTCCAATAGATGATATCATTGCATTCCGTTAGCAAATGAGTATGAGAGAGAAAATGAGGAGAAAAAGAGTGATGAGATGATAGAGATCGGAAGACAACAAAGGTGAGGAGAAAGACAATGCTGTAGAGAAAGTGAGGAAATAATATTCTTTTTTTGGGTAGGATTTTTGTTTGACTTCAATGGCACGTGTGGGCTTTTGGTCCATACTAATATTAGTGTAAACCAAGTCCACAAAAGTGAATAAAATTAGGAACACATTAGCTTAAAGTTTTATAAAGCCTGAAACAATATTTTTTAAGGGTTGGGGGGTTCCTTAAGGAGCCACAACCTGCGCATATGGGTAGTGAAGGTAATTGCCTCCACTAGGCTTCCCACGTTTCCTCTAATTAGAAAGTGTGGCCATAACCATCTCCCTTAATTATAGATGGGGGTGATTACACTCATAACCGCCACTTGGTCCGAATAAATCCACTAAAGGGTAATTATTATCTCATTATAACCAGTAACCACCACAATGGTTACCAACTACTATGAGTCATGAACCCAATGTAATTTGTAAGCATTGATGTCATCCCGCTTAATACTTTACTACTCAAGACCCTAACCCACTCAAGTGCAAGTAGATGTACACATTAGCTAGCTCATCATGCTAGGATTCCCGTACGTCCAAGCTAAGGTCATGTTTGTAGCTTACTAAGGCTTGGTTGTCCTCCATTGGAGAGAATGAGCTACCCCCTAAAAAGAATACTTAACCGTGAGATAACAAATAACCCTAGAGAACACCCAATTGAAAGAGAAGATGAATGAGAGAGTGGTGAAGAGTGATAAAGGGCAATTTTACCCAAAGTAGACTACAACTTAAGATTTCAAGGTTATGTTTAACAACACCTTTTCCTCATGTATTAAAACATTTAATTACCAAAAAACAACAATTAGTTTTGAACAAGATTAAGCATTGGTGTTTATCTCATAGGCAATTCCAAGGTATAAATTGGAAGAAGATTTGTGATAGTATGGGTGAGCAAAGCTTGGAAATTTCAAGCATGGATGAAGCTAAATCCTATCTGAGTACATTACACAACCTTATTCCTAATCTTCAAGAAGGTCAAGTTTATTGGCAACAACGAATGAAGTCTCTTTGGTCATTTTTTGGTAATATTCCTTCGAAACTTATGTATGCTAAACTAAAGAAACGATCAAGACGAAATTTACTCTCTCATATTCAAGGAAAAGATGGTCAATGCATGGATTGCAAATGCTAGTGAAATTCAGACGGAAATTGTTAATTCGTTTCGAGGCATTTATCAAAATTCTATCAATGATAATGTAAGGGATGAGTTGGAGATGGTTCTTAGAGAATTGGATATTCAACCTATATCCATTGACCAATTTCAAACCATCTCCAAACCTTTATTGGATAGTGAGATTAAAGCTGCCATGTTTGCAATTGGCAAGTGTAAATCTCCAGGCATTGATGGTTATACAACCGAGTTTTTTCAAATGCACTGGGATGTGGTGGGCAGGGATGTCATCAAAGGTGTTCAACATTTCTTCAGTACTGGTAATATTCTAAAATCATGGAATAAAACCTTGCTAGTCCTTTTACCAAAAATTGATACCCCAAGCCAACCAAATCACCTCAGACCAATTAGTTTATGTAACACAATGTATAAATGCATTTCTAAGTGTCTTGCTCTCAGGCTAAAAACCATTCTCCCTGACTTGATCAGTGAAAATCAGCATGCTTTTGTCCCGGGTAGGTTGATGAGTGATAACACTATTATATCTCATGAGTTATTTTACTTTATTAACTCAAAGAAAAACAACTCCAATACCTTTGCAGTAGTTAAAGTAGACATGAGTAAGGCCTATGATAGGGTTCATTGGCATTTTATTACTAGAGTGTTAAGAGCGTTTGGCTTTCCACCCTTTTGGATAAATCTAGTTCATCAATGCATGTCAACAGTTTCGTATAACTTGTTGATTAATGGGAAAATATCTGAGAGTATTAAGCCTAGGTGTGGTTTAAGACAAGGTGACCCTTTCTCACCTTATCTTTTTTTTATTTTGCATGGAAATTTATTTAAGAATGTTGTCTCTAGGACAAGATTTGGGATAGTTTATGGGTATTAGTGTTAGTAGACGCTCACCAAAAATTAATCATATCTTTTTTTGCGGATGATGCTATGCTTTTTTTCCGTACTACCCCACAAGCATGCAATGCACTTCTTCCATAACTTCAAGATTTTGTTTAATTTCTGGGGAACAAATAAACCTAGAAAAATCAATGATTAAATTTAGTCCTAATACTTCTTACAATCAGAAAAAATGTGTTCAAGAATATTCTAGGGTTTACCAAGTTGATAATTTTGGTCTACATCTAGGGGTTCCTATAGATATTACGGAGAAAAAGTCAGTTCATTTTAGTTTCTTAGTAGATAAGGTGGGAAAAAAACTTCATGACTGGAATTCCCTCCCTTTATATATCTTTTCCTTCGAAAATAATTTTAATTATCACATTTCTAGTAGCCATGTCTTCTCATATCATGGCTTCCCTCCCAATACCTTTGGGTATCTCGGGGAAAATTGAGTCTCTTTTTCACTCCTTTTTATGGGCGAATAAAGGTCAAAAGGGATTAGTTAGGTTAAAAGGAGTATCACTCAACTCCCAAAAGGTTTGGGAGGTCTTGGAATGTGTTCTCCTGCTATTGTGAATACTTGTTTTTTAATGAAGAATGCTTGGAGAATTTACTAATCTCCAAACCTGTTGCTTTCGAAACTTTATCATGCGCGGGGGAATAATTTGATGCATATGGGGAAGTATAATTCTAAGTCTACACCCTTGTCTTGGGGTTTTAAAGGTTTATATCACGCAGAAATCCAGTTGTTCAAAGGTTGTGTTTTGAAAATTGGTAATGGTAGGTGGATCTAAGTTTTTTCTAATAAATGAATGCTTAATAGAATTCCGGAAGCAAGCAATAAGGTTACATTACGGGAGATACAAAAGTTAAAGGTGTCTGATTTGATCAATCCCCTTACACTTTCATGGAATCACTTGTTAGTCCGTCGTTAGTTGCTTCACTTTCCAGGATGTCCAATCTATTTTGTCTATGGAGCTTCCTTCTCATAATGTGAAGGATTACTTGTATTGGGATGGGCACATTTCTGGCTCTTTCACTATCAAAAGTGCGTATGCTAGACTTTCCAAAGACCGTTTCTCACAAGAGTTGGACTATTCTACTAACCTCTCGCCAAGTATGAATCTGTTTAAAAGTATTTGGCATTTGCCTTTTCCTCCATACTGGAAAGTGTTCCTATGGAAAGTTGTTCAAGATAGGCTTCCCACCAAAAGCAATTTAACCAAGAAAGGGATTAATGTTGATCACCATTGCCATGAGTGTGCAAACTCCATTAAAAACCAAAACCACGTTTTTTAGAGACTGTTTGAGAGCAACTTCCTTTTGGAGCCAAGTTTCCATCTTGCATCCTTCAATTGCATATGATCTGATGAACAACAAGGACTGGATCATTAACCATATCCTGCTATTTCGAAGCGAGAATGGTCGTACAAGTAACAGATTACTTAATTTTACAATTGCATTATGGAGTTTGTGGAATCATAGGAATGAATGTATATTTAGGCCTTTGAATGACCATATGACATTGAGGCAGCGGATGTCGCAATTTCACCAATTTCATGTGAAATGGAGTACCCAACAACGGGTTTTGGGCCTGAGTTTCCTCCACCCTCCAGAAGAAAGTTTGGTTTCTCCTCCAGGTTTTCAAGCTGCCGTTCTAGGTTTACATCAGGAGGGGGCGGCGCAACAAATTATTGTGTTTTGACGGTGCATGGTCAGCTAAATACAAGTCTATGGGTGTTGGGTGGTGCTTGATCTCGAGTAGTTCTCAATTCAACATCCATAATACTAGTATGAGTTATAGAGGGGGAGGAGATTATGGTTATGCTACTTCGGCTTTACGAGCGGAGGCCATTGCTTGCCTCCACGCAATGGAGTGGGCTTCGTCGATCAATATAACACATGTTTCTTTATTAACAGATTCCACTAATCTTGTGCCTATTTTGCAGGGAAATAATCATCCACGTATTTACCTCACATGGACGATAAAAAAAATCCAGGACAAGGCCAAAAGGTTCACCTGGTGTATGGTTACTAAGGTTCCAAGACACCAAGTTACCGATGCAGATTACATTGCTAAGCGGTGCATGACGTCCATGACAGCTTTCTCGCATTAATTTAGTTTATGTTGTTAGTTTGTTTACTTTCTTTCATTCAGTGTAAAAAAACATTTAATTAAGGATTATTTATCTTTAACCACCTTATAAAGTCGAATTTTTCCAAATAACCACCTAATATGACTCGTTTTGTTTTAGATTACCACCAATTGACAGATCTCGTGAGAAAATAATATAAAATATTGTGTTCGTTTTCTGTGACACAGGTCACACGGAAAGCAAACCGTGTGGCCGCGCACGTCACAAGCAAGCAAACGGAGCTTCCTTCCTGACTCTTCGCTTCTTTCCATCACCACCACCTTCTCATCATCATCATATTCATCACCACCACCTTCTTTCCATCACCACCGTCGTTGTGGAAGGCGTCGACGTCATCCATGAGAGAGAAAAGACGGTGAGGTTCACGAGGAGGGATAGGGCGAACAAGAATGGCGTCGACGAATTCAAGAAGAGGTTTCGAACCTGCGTCATCTGCCATGAGATTGTGGTATTCTACTAAGATTTTGTGAGATTTACGAGAAATTGTGAGAATTACAGTTGCAGTGTACCAAGAACCACGAAGACCTTCGTCTTCTGAGCTTACTTCAACAATGGTGCCTTTTTGGAAGGTTTCTTCGTAGTTTGATTCTTCTGCCATTGTTGAAGGTTGAAGGTTGAAGGTTTATGAAGGAGAGAGAAGATGATAAATGGAGTTTTGTGTTAATGGAGTTTTGATGTTAGTTTAGGTAGAAAGAAGAAGTGGGAAAATGGAGTTGATTTATGTCAATCTTTTTTCCACTTCTCCTATATTTGGGGGAAAATCTTGGAGTCTTCAAATTTATCAACTTGTTATCCTCTCCTTCTGTTGATTTTGTGAACTTCCTTTTAGTACTATCTCGTCTGAGACTGCCGGAGGTGTTGGTGGAATGTAATTTCTAAACCTAATTTTAGTTGATTGAGATTTAATTTGTTTTCATTGAGAAATTTGAGTTGATTATTGATGTTTGTTGTAGTTGTTGTTTTGGTGATTGTGGTGTAGGCGTGTAGCTAGTACTGTTTGATGTTTTCAGAGGACAATATGAATGTTTGTCATTGGAAAGATAGATATTTGGATTGGAAAGTACAAATATTGAATGTAGGTCATGAGGAGGGGGATGACATGGTGGTTCCATGGTTTGATCAAAGAGATGGGAGGGAGATTGAGAAATGGTTTGGTGTTTGTATAAAATAACCCTTATAATTACAAAAAGTAACCTATGCTTTTAGTAAAAAGTAACCCCTCAACATTACAAAAAAGTAATCCTTATTATTTGAAAAAGTAACCCTTAGTTTTAATAAAAGTAACCCCTGTTACAAAAAGTAACCCCTGCATAAGTGTAAAATAACCCTATAATAAATGTAAAAAGTAACCCCTTATTTCAGTAAAAATAACCCCTTATAATTACAAAAGTAATATCTTATAATTACAAAAAGTAACCCATAGTTTCAATAAAAGTAACCCCTTATAATTATAAAAAGTAACCCATACTTTCGGTAAAAAGTAACCCTTCAACATTACAAAAAAGTAACTTTTGTATTTGAAAAAGTAACCCCTAGTTTCAATAAAAGTAACCACTGTTATAAATAGTAACCCCTGCATAAGTATAAAAGTAACACCTTAGATTGGAAAGCAATGCGTTTTACTTTTTATGAATAAATGAGATTACTTTAAATATATAATGGGGTTACTTTTTATGAAGGGGTTACTTGTACCTTTATTATGGTTACTTTTTATAAACATTTCAAGCTATTATATAATAATTAGAGTTACTTTTGTGAACATATGAGGTTACTCGAACAAATAAATAAGGTTACTCATACATTTATTTAGGGTTACTTTTATTAACTAATGAAGTTACTTTTATAATATAATGGGTAATTTGAAAAAATATACGAGGGTTACTTGTAGTAATAAATGGGTTACTCGTATGATAAAATAAGGTACAAATAATAATCGTTACTTATTATGAAGTAATGGATTCCTCGTATTATAAAATAATGTTACAAAGAATAAGGGTTACATGTACGTTCAGATACGCTTGGGCTTTTTTTTAAGGGGACGCGAGCATCATTATAAGGCCTAGCTTGGGCTTTTTTTATTAGCTGGCCACGTCCTTGTTTATCAACGTGGTAAGGGTAAAATTATGGAGGAAATGAAAAGAGAGAGAAAATAGGAAAAAATGGGGGAAATAAGAGGAGAGAGAAAATGAGGCAAAAAAATAGGGAAAATGAGAGGAGAGAGAAGATGGGGAAAAATGAGGGAGAGACATAAAAATAAAAAAGAAAGTGTTTGTTTTCTTAATTAAAAAAAAAGGAAAGAGAGAAAGGGGGCACGCGGCCACACCATTAGTTGAGGGTGTGGCCCGCCTCTTTTAAAAGTTTGCATAAAATATTTTATGTGAAAATTGATTATTTCTTCGATAGAATATGTCAAGTGGTGACAATTTAAAATAAAAATAATTATATAAGGTATCATAATAAAAATGTTTATAAGGTAGGGTTTTATAGAGTGTTTTTTTTGAGGGGATTATAGAGTGGTTAAAGTAAAAAGAAATATCAATTAATTAACTACATTTCTATAAGGACAGTTTTTCAAAATGCTAGAATATTTTGGTGCATTCTTTAAGTTTACCTCGTGAAAAATTCCTGATTTAAGTTTCACTTCCTTCAAATCTTATGCCCTCCTCTTTCTTCCCTCTACTCTATAATCCTGCACACCATAACCAAATTTCTTGGAGCAACATAATCAGGTTTGTTCAATTTCCCAAAATCTCAGTTTTTAGATCTGCCATCAATTCGTATACTTTAATCGAACACTTACAATTCTTACGCAACAAAACTCATACTATCAGAATCGCAATTCAACGGCGAATCAAAATTGATCAAAATCATTGGTAGCTGAAATCATCGTCGTCGAAGTCCTTTGGACATGAGTACTCCGGCACTTTCTGGGGTATGATCTCTCTCTTTTTCTCTCATTACTGCAATTTTATTGAATTCAAGGTTAACTAGATCTATCTATAGATGCTTAATCTTCTTTGGCGAAAATTGTGCGTTGCATTTTGATAATGTACTTCCTCCATTTTTTAATAGTTGCAATGTTTTGACTTCTATGCTTGCCAGTATACAACCATTGATATAGTTAATTATCTATTTGTGAAATTTTTAAAAAGTTTAAAATATATAATGAGGTAAATTCAATATCATCTTTCATGTTAAAGTTTATGAAGTTTTATTTGGTTTACTAGATTGATGACACTGGATTCTAGTGTGAATTTGCTTTTGGCTATCTTTTTAATGGCTTTGTCGATTGGGTTGGTTCGGTGGTATGCAGGGCGGGGGATTGTTTACAGGTTTTACAAAGCTGTGCAAGGGGCTTGCTGTGGTGCTTGTTGTTGCTCACATTGTAGTTCAGCTTTTCTCGCCTGCCGTCACGTATCTCGCTCTTATTCCTGCAAGGTACATTGAATGATTATGATGTCCTCGCTTTGATTGGTTTCAATTTGTGCTTGTAGGATTTGGTAAATGCAATTGGTTTCAATGGGTGCTGTAGGATTTGCTAAATGCAATTGGTTTCAATTTGTGCTTGTAGGAATTGGTAAATGCAATTGGTTTCAATTTGTGCTTTTAGGATTTGGTAAATGCAATTGGTTTCATTCTACTGTGGAAGAGATGGACTTTTGTGTGACATTTGAACTAGCACTATCTAGTAGCTACATCCTCTCCGAAGAGCCTTCGAACCTTCCTCATCTAACTCGTACACAAATGTAGTTAGTTCCCTTAGGGTATGCATTTCATTGCAGCCTTTTCTTCTTCTTTCTAAGAGGGCATTCCTTGATGCTTCTTTGCCTGTTTGCTTTGGCTAGGACACCAATTCTGTTCAAAGTTCAATCTGCTAACTGTGATTCGGGTTTTCCATCAGACTTCAGTTTCCAAAGTCGTTCTAAAAGAAAAAAGGCAAGTTGAATCAGCAAACATGAAAAGAAAATTTATACGGATTTTTGACCGTATACCCTTGACAATTCTTTTTATTCACCATATATGCTCGCACATTATAAAATTCACCGTATACCCCTGAGTTTTTATAAAATACACTGAATACCCTTTAGTGACTAACTGACGTCAACTCCTTTAGTCATTTATCCCCAACACTGTCACTAACCCTACTTAACCTCTAACTATCCCTATATTTCTTCATTTATCCCATTTTCTCTCTCCACTAACCCCATTGCTCTTCCACCTTCACCATCACCACCACCACCACCAATAATTATTTTTTTCCGATCACCCATCTCCCATTTTTACCCACCTTCTTTCTTCTATCTGCTACAAACAGATCAAATGAATCTCTCTACACCATACCCTAATTTCCATCACAAAATTACAAAACTTTATCAAATTGTAGCATTGATACTGGAAATTTAAACAAGAATTCTATTCAACCAAATCAGCCGCATAATCTAAATTGATGTCCATAGAACAAATTTGGGATGGTACATTAGCAAAAGGAAGAAAAAAATCTTCGGCAACATCAAGAGCAGGCGGAGGTCGAGCAAAATGCTGAACCAAAAACAGAGAACACGGGTGGTGTGCTGGCTGGGAAGCAGGAGCAAGAAGGCGGCCGGATGGTGATGTGCAGGCAGCATTCACGGGGTTGGCGGTGCTGAGCAACGCTTGCGGTTTCGCTGGATAACTGACCAAGAAAGAGAAGAGGATGCGAGCGAAAGCGCAAGACGTAAGGGCTGGGTTTTTGGTGGCTGCGTGGGTTGGTGCACTGTTGGGACGCGATTGTTGGGTGATGCGAGGTCGGCAAGATTACAGAACCCTTCTTTCTCCTTTTACCAGGCGTACTCAATACCCACCCACTAAATCAAATCTTCATCTTCTATGGCAGGTGTGCAAAGACGTTATTACTACAATAAGAATTTTTGGACTTATGGGGTTGAAGGTTGTGGTGGTGGACGGTGGAGGGGGCTGGTTGGAGAGAGAAAAAGAGGCAAAGAAGTTTGGAGATGGAGAGAGAAAGGAGCTTATTGGTGTTGTTAATGGCAGAGGAGAGAGAAGGAAAGTGGGTTAATAGAGTTAGTAGAGAGAGAGAAAGAAAGTAGGGAGATTAGGGGAGGGGTAATTAGAGGTTGGTAGGTCAATTGGGTTAACTGGGGGTTAATAACTAACGGTGTTAGACTTTTGTTAGTAGTAAGGGTATTCTATGTTTTTTAAAGAATATGAGGAGTATATGGTGAATTTTGAAAAGTGCAAGGGTATATGGTGAAGAAAAGGTATATGGCGAAAAATCCAAAATTTAGAAAACGAAAAATATGGGTGAATTCGATGAATGAGCTTTCTCTAGCCCCCAAAGGGTCTCGCACGTTGCTATAAATCAGCGTAGGGCCAAATCAGCAGCATGAGAACTGTCCTAACCTGCCACCGGTGATTTTATCAAAGCTCTGCTGGAGAAGAAAGAGAGTCCATAGTCATATCTTGTTTTAAGTAGCTGGAAGGTTTACTCTAGACATTGTGGGCGAGAAAAGAAGTGAAGTATATGGTGCTTAATTCTTGTATACTTTTTTTATGGCAATGCGCCAGTGGGGACTGGGAATATAGGCAAAAATCTGAACACGTGACATTAATCTCCTCTAACTTAATGCATCTTGAGACAATGAGACTTCAGTCGTCTATTGATGCTGAAAAGACTCAAACTCTCAATGCATCCGTGTTTATATTTTTGTGAAGGATTAATCTTGAAGATATTACATTCCTGGAATTTTGTTTTCCATTTCAAGTCTCTTTTGCTCCTTGATGAATCGTGGACCATCGTTGTTCTTTCATGAAGCTACGTTTTCAGGAAATGCATATGATCTTGTGTCTTCTTGATATGCATGTGATAATTGGGGTCTGTGGATGCTGGCTTTGGAGTTAAATTATGAGGTTCTCAATAAAATTCAAATATCAAGGCTCAGGCTGAGAGTTCTTCAAATTTCTGATTTATGTAAGTATAAAAGAGGGGATGAGGTAATGTAAAATATATGACTCCAATAGCTGATATAAACTTTGAAGCAACTACAAGATAGACACTAGCTCCAAAATCTTGCTCTAGGCAAGTGATTTACCGAAGGAAATGGTCGTCAAGGTTCAATATTCATTCCCAAAGCTAAAAATTTCTTACAAGGAGATGAGTGTTAGTTTCTTAGCATTGAATTGAACTAAATTATTTGATATATATTGGTAGTTTGGTGAAATATTATTACATAACATGTGTTTTGAACTCACTTTGTGACATGTTGTAGACTTTTTTCATTTTGTTACTTTTTGTGAATGATTTTGTATGTTGGTACTATTTATTTCACAGTTCTGCATATAAGACAACTTTAGCTCATTTTAGTTATTTAGTCACTAATGTTTATCGCCTATTATTTATTCAAAATTGTGTTTACCTGATTAATGAAACCCCCTCATGAATTGTGATCCGAAAAGGCGAATTAAATACATGTTAATGGTGGCACACTATTGAGCTAATGAGCAAAATTAGGTAGTAAATTGCGTTCTTGGATCCGTTTTTCATACCACTACTTCAAGAAAAAAGATTTTGCTCTAATTTGTAACTTTTAAATATTACTTTAATTCTTAGTTTTAAAAGGCGCAAGGCGCACCTAGGCGCAAGGCGCAAAGCGCACCGAGGCGCAAGGCGCAAGGCGAAGGCGCACGCATCCCGTAGGCGAGGCGCACCTTTGGTGCCAAAATACTTAAAAATCATATATGGAAGCATTATAATACTTGAAACAACATAGATATTATATTAAAGACCCATAAAAGGATGTAAGAAAGCATAATTCAACGCTAGAATACCGCAACAAGGCAAAGTACTAAGTAGAAAGAAAAGCAAATGTAATTCAAAAAATATTTCAAAACTAATTAAATAGAGAAGCATGTAAATGAATTTTAAATATAAAACTCACTGCATCTTTGCCTAAGAAATAAAAAATAAACTCACTTCCTAAAAAAAAAAAAAAAAAGAACTTGCGTGGTAAATAAACAAGAAAGAAATAAAAAAAAGAAATAAGAAATATATAACAAAGAAAGAAGAAATAAATAACAGAGAAAGAAAACAAAAAGAAGATGCAAGCAGCGAACCAGAGGCAGAGCAAGAAGGAGAAGAAAAGAAAAACCACCGGCGAGGAGGAGCAAGAAGGCGAACCACCGCCGATCAGAACCACCGCCGACCAGCGAACCACCGCCGACCAGAACCACCGCCGACCAGAGATCCACCGCCGACCAGAGTAGAAAAGAAAGAAGAAAGAAAAAAAAACAGAAATAGGAAGAAGAAAGTAACCCAGAAGAAAAAGAACAGAGAAGCTTACCGGCGAGGAGGAAGAGCAAGCAAGACCGGCGAACAACCGGCGAACAACCTGCGATGACATCAAACCACCGGCGAGGAGGAAAAGCAAGCAGCGACTAGAGGCAAGAGAAGTTTCGAGTTCTAGGGTTTAGGCCAAGGTATGTCGAGGAAGCTTTAAAATTGAAAAACGCTTAAAAAATAAGCGCGTGTCTCACACGCGCGCCTCGGAGCAAAGGCGTGCGCCTGATGCGCCTTGCGCCTCCTCAAAGGCGCGCTTTCCGCGCCTCTGAGCGCCTTTCGTTTTGCGCCTCGCCTGAGCTGTAGGATGCGTTTTTCTTAACGCCTTGGCTCGCCTTGCGCCTAGGCGCGCCTTGGGCGCGCTTTTTAAAACTAAGCTTTAATTCATGTCTTTTAAGTGTTAAATTACTACGATGAAGTGAAAAGTTTTTGCTTTCCAATTCACGTTGTGATTGCCAGGAAATTTGACATTAAATCCATGAGATTGAACTTATGCAACATCACAATTGTTACCGCCATCACGACCTTAACTCTAAAATCTTTTGATGACTCATTACACAATATAGCATTGCCCTCACGACCTTAACTCTAAAATCTTTTGATGACTGATTACACAATATAGCATTACCCCAAATGGTTATTGCTCATTTTTGTAGTTGGGTAAAGTAAATTGCCTAGTGTTTTCAAGATGCAAACTATGGAATATGGTATTAAATTCCGCTACATCTTTGCATAACTACAGCATTGTAAAGCTTTTTAGCTTATCATAAGGCTGCATAGCAGCAAATTTTCTGCATTACCTGAATTGATTCCGTGACTGCTTCCGAGATTCAAAACCATGACATAGGACACAGAGATGGTGAATCGTTAAATAGTTATTGCAAAAAGGCTTAGTACTAGAGTATGGGTCTTTGACAAGACGACCTTATCCTTGGATGTAGGAAGTAGCACAGGTGAAAGACTTGAATAGAATCATAACCTGATGGTGGAGTCTGTGCCATTTAATCTGCCCTGTTCTGCTGGATGATTCCCCCAGGGAATCTTTGACCTGTCTGTGGCATCCTTTAATCTGCAGGATTGCATTGTTTTCCTGATCATTTTTTAAGAATGGACTACTAAGCCCTTGAGCACTTTTTCTTCTTTTGATTTTGGGTTTAAAAAAGGGTAAGGAGGATCACCTTGTAAAAGGGACCCTTAGGACCACCTCCGAAGAACACATAATGTGCTTTAAGTCACAAAACTCTTTGTTGTAGTTGTTCTGATCTTTCTTGGAATATTTAAATTTCTCACTTTAGAAGGTTCAGCGATGAATTGGGATTAGGACCATTTGATATGTATACACCTCAAGGGCCTTCCAGAAGGAAGTTCTCCTTATTTGTAATTTGTATCCTGTTTTATGTCTTAAGTAGCAATGGTGAATATGTTTTGCTCCAGTGCTTGTGCTTGAGCTGCGTGAACATTTAATGCCCATTTTTAATTGTATCAAAATTGCTGGCTGTTTCATTGATCATAGGACAATTCCTTTCGCGTGGAATCTCTTAACAGCTGGTTACATCGAACAGACAATATATGGGGTATGTGCAATTCATTTTCTCCTCACACTTGCTTAATGCTGTAATATTTGTATGCATATATTTTGGACGACTTGCTAATCTTCATGCTTCTTCTTCTTTTTTTTTTTGCAAACTCCAGGTCGTTATTAGTACGTTTGCTCTGCTTTTTATTGGAAAGCTTCTTGAGCCCATCTGGGGTTCTAAGGAATTTGTGAAGTTCATCTTTATTGTCAACTTTCTTACATATGTCTGTGTCTTCATCACGGCAATTGCCTTTTACTATGCAACAAGGCTGGAAATCTACCTGTAAGTGCTGTGAAGTTGTCTTATTATTACTGTGATAGATTTTGCTTTGTTCTTCACCTTTGTGCAGATTATATAAGAACATTGTTTATATATGGCATCTCAGTTCACCTTGATAATCTTTAATTGATTATGAAAAAGAAGAGGAGCAAGTTTCATTTGCAATCCAAAAATTTAAAACCAGCATTTAAAAAGTTTACCTAGTACATGAGTTAGTTGATGAGGTTCAGGCAAAATTCAACACAGGACTGTTGATTTGAGAGCATGGGACAGGTAAGAGTATTTATGAAGGGTTATTAATATCAGTCTGACCTTGATCCTTATGAAAGATGGGTTACATTTGTTGTTTATTTTGAGGAAAGCATTTTTGTTATGATGACCAATTTTCATATTTCATGTTTATACCTTTTGCCCTGTAACAGTCTTAATTCAAACCATTCTGAGATCCTTATGAGTGACTAGTGAGTGCCCACTTACCATGAGGATATACTCTTCCTCACCTTTATACTTACCAGTCTGACCTTGATCCTTATGAAAGATGGGTGTGCATAGTTTTGTTGTCAGCTGTCGAGACATAATGGTTGTTAAAAGAGCTAAATTGTGTGGATCTTGGATGCAGGAGAGTTTGACTTTCAGGAATTGAGGATTGAAATGAATATATGTCCAATTACAGCATTAGTTGTTGCTTATATTGTTAAATTAAATAGGGTCTGTTTGGCGAGTGGAAACGAGGAAGTAAAGAACAAATACTGCATTCTTGCCTCATTCTCATGTATATTTGTTTGAGGTAGGTAGATTTAGTAGGGATGCCGGGCAGCATCAACATGGCTCAAATTGTCATGTTGCCATCCCTAGAGTAAGGCTGGGTTTAAATAGGTGGGACCGTGGGAGTGAGAATGACTAGCTAATACCTTGTAATTTCCTGCTACCTTCACCCTATAACCATCCAATCACCTATTAATTGAGCAAATTTTGAGATCCTTCGTCCTCCAACAACCCTGTTGTAAATCTTTCAGCAAACCATTCTTTTCATGCTTGTCTCTTAAACATAAGGAGATATTTTGTTATGTCGATTTCCACCATTGTTACTTCCATTCTTTTATTACCAAATGAGCCTTTAGAGTAGTATATATGTGAGGAAATAAGTATTTGAAGTATTTATTTACTGTCATTTGTTATAAATTCCTTATCCTAAAGAAAGTTTGTTTACAACATTTTGTTAGGTAATTTTATTGAGAAATATAGGTCTTCTCAATGTTATGGGGATCCTGAAAATCTTTTGATTCTTAGGTCCTTGAAGCCTAGCATGTCATGATGAGTTCTGCCCTTGTGTATTCATTTTGAAGAAGACAATTGGATTTTTCCCCTTTATGTTTCTTCCTCCCCTTATCATTAGTGCACTTCTCGCCTGCATTCTCTTCTTTCACTTCTCTCTTTTCTGTTGCTCACCTCTGTTCTGTTTTCCGTTTGCTCTTTGAATTTTTATCAATCCACTCTTTTGGTTCATGGTCTACATAAATTTGTCATCGTTGCACATGTTCATATCTTCTTTCCACTTCTCATTTCTGTCATTTATTCTATATCCATTTAAGGAATTTGTTAGTTTGATCGTGTTCTTAGTGGATATAGCCTGCAGTTGGACATCACTAAGTTTAATAATGAGTATTTGCGGTGTCCTTTACAGTATACTTTTAAAAAATTTAATAGCTTGAATCAATATGGTAGATATGCACAGTATAATATAAGAACGATTAGTTTTTTTCCCAGTATAGTAGTATAGCTGTCAGATATAATTGATGATGTGTCTTGAAGAAATAGGATCATAAATGCAGCGTATTTGTGCTGTTGCTTTATTGTCATTTTGCTTAATAGCGGCACTTCAATAGTTCGAAAATACGGTTTCGGTCACGGTTGCGGTAACGGTCACGGTGATGCGGGAACGGAGATGATGCGGTTGTCGTATCGCTAAATATTGGCTTAAACCATGAAATATCCCTAAAACCCGCCTAAAATGGGGTTTTTTTACACCTTTACGATGCGGGTAATATCGGTTCGGTAGATTTGAAAACCTTTACGACACGGGCGATACGATACGGTTCGGCCTTGTTTTGACACCATGCACTTGACTTTGATTTAGGTTGACTTGATGGGAAGTTGTCATGCCTCACTTTAAACCTCATCTGATTGCAAGTATAATTTCTTTTAGTCCTACTCTCTCTTTGTCTCACTTTCCATACTTGTGTAGTTTTGTTGCAATGCATCACACCCTCCATCAATACAGACTTGTTGAGTCTTCTTTTTTCAATATTTTTTTCATTTCTATCTCAGATAAGGAGTAGTGGTTTTCATTGTTACCTTTCCTTCTCTATGTAGCTATATGCCAATCTCCGGCTTCCATGGAGTGCTTTCAGGATTTTTGGTCGGTATCAAGCAAATCGTCCCGGATCAGGAGCTTTCTTTACTTGGCATCGTAAAAGTTAAAGCCAAGGTATCACCAAACTTGTGTTATCCTCCTTCCTTCCCTCAAATGAAAAAGTAAAAGACCCCAAGAAAAGCAAAAGAGAGATTGACATACAAAAACTCTGATTTTATCATGCCTTTTGTGTCGTCAAAATGCAGTGGCTACCATCTATAATGATTCTTCTGTCGGTCACTGCAAGCTTTTTCTTGGCAGATTCAGTAGCATACCTTCCCATGTTAATCTTTGGTACATATATGAGTTGGATCTACCTAAGATACTTGCAGAGAAGACCAGAAACTAACTTCAGGGGAGATCCAAGTGATGAGTTTGCATTTGCATCTTTCTTCCCAGATTTTTTGAGGTAACATCATGTTTCATCTATCCACCTCTTGGAAGGTAACTAATATTAAATCACATTATCATTTGATATTCTTCTGCCACGTGAGCATGCAGACCTGTGATTAGTCCTATTTCATCAATTTTCCATCGGATGTTCTGTGGAAGATCTGAAGCTTTTAATGAAGACCAGGGTTATGGCCTGGGAGGGATCCCACTTCCAGGCTCTGATTCAATCGAGGCATCAAGACGAAGGTAATGTATATCCATTTCTCTTTATCAAGTATTCCTCCATGCCGCTGTTTGTATACCATGCAGATGCACTCATCAATTTGCTTTGACTTTTGTGCTTTACATGCAGATTATCCTTGTGTAGTTTGAACTGTACTAAGGCTTGTTTCCTTAATGTGCTAGAAAGATGTTTAATACTATTAATAGGTGGAAGATTGGGCCTCATTCAGTTTATTTGTGGGTATATATGTTAGAATAACACTACAGAATGTGCAGATAGGATTATGGGTCGGGTCTGGGGTGGGTCCAGCCAGACCCCGACCCAAACTCGCCCTAGACCCACGGGGTTTGAAATGGGTCTGAATCTTATTAGGAGTTTCCATTGTTTTTCTAACTCGCGACTTTTTTACGCCCAATTTTTTTAGTTATTAAAATGATAAAAGACCAAGGTCTCAAAATCCTAGATCTGGACCCTTAAAAGTGGGTCGGGTCCTGGGTCCGTGCCCATCCTTGCATAGGAAGCTTTGTTGCAAGAGACTTGATTGATTTTGCTTTTGTTCCCAGACTCTGCTGTATGTGAGTATATAATAGGACTCTACCTTTGTGTACACAAGTACAGAGAACCACATTTTCCAATCCTTTCTTTGGGTCTGAGTTGTGCATAGAGTTGTTTTTCCTATTTAGTTTTATTAGCCCATAATTATTTTGCTGGCATCTGGTCGCATCGACTGCTTATTGCAAGGCTTAGAGTAGCAAACTCTGCACACAAATGCGAGATTGCGCTGTTTTTATTGTTAACATTTAATAGCCCTATTAGTTATGGTAACCCATTCACCCACCTTCTGTTCTTCTCTCATACCCTATTAATCTTCCTCACTCTTTCTTTAAGCCTTCTGCCAATCCCAGATGAAGAGCCTTGCTGGCAGCTGAAAACACTGTTCCCTACTTACTATTCCCTTCCTCTCTGCTGTTCCCTCTCTCTCTCATTCCTTTGTCATTTGGTTCATGCCGTCTGCCAACTATGTGTACCTATTGCATTCTTGTCCTTCCAGATAACATTATCATTGAGGGATTGAGTGTTCTGTAGTAGAATGTACACAATTTATTCAACTGCCAGACATCATGACATGTTTCTCAGGTGCAAACTTGCTTAAATATGTTTCAGTAAAAATAAGTGAAGTTCAGTAAAAATCAGTGAAGTTCTGCAAAAATAACCCAAGAACAGAGCCTAATTAGGTAGTTGCTGTGACTAAATCGTGCTCTCTGTGAATCTGAATTTATCATCTTTTTCTTCCTGAAGTATTTGATTCCTGTGCAGTATATGTACTATTATATTTCCCTCTGAGTGTTTTTTATGTTTGTTTGTCTCTATATCCAGTTTGCTTATTCTGTCAAAGTTATGATAGTTCTTTGAGCCAATCTGTGTTAATATTTCAGAGAAAGAGGTGCTCGAGCATTAGAGGAAAGGTTAGCAACGGAGAGGTTGGCTACTGTAAAAAGTGCAGATGGATCACATATAGATGCCTCTGAGGAAGTCTGAATTTGAATTATGCTATAGAGCTTCACCTGCTGTTGAGTAAAGTGAGTCCATTACTCCATTTTCAGGAACCAGCTAAATGATTGTAGAATGCATTCTGGAGGTGGATCCTTACTTTTGGAGGAGGAAATTTTGGAATTTGTTTGAGCCT
This sequence comes from Beta corolliflora, assembly GCA_947648045.1. Taxonomy (NCBI): domain Eukaryota; kingdom Viridiplantae; phylum Streptophyta; class Magnoliopsida; order Caryophyllales; family Amaranthaceae; genus Beta; species Beta corolliflora. The sequence continues at coordinate 193,112 of CANSZD010004062.1, read as the reverse complement.
TGAACGATAAACTTCATGAACTTTCTGGTTTTCTTGGTTTAATCTTTTTATAGAAATACTTGTTAATATTAAAATCCTTGGAACTTCGATATTATAAAGTCTTGCTGGAAAAAAACCCCTAAATACATGTGTTGGATTGGGTTCTATCTTCGACTGCACAACTTAGGCTATTGCAATATTCCAGCAAAATTAGCGCACGTTTGGTTGACTTCCAACACTCAAAAATATGGAAGTGGAAATTCAAAGGAAGTGAAAAATAGTGAATTTGTTTAGTTGACATGAATACATCATTTATTATCGAGACGTTCTATTTACCACAATGCGGAAGAATCAATCAACTTAACCCTTTTTGAGGTAAATAGAATTTTTCATGCCAATTTTGATGACACATAGAGATGGCAAAAATTGACACAACTTGTTAATCCGACCTGAACCCGACACAAAATCAGTGAAAAGTAGAATAGATAGAGCTTTATCATTGTTGGGTATTTTTGGATATAGCTCTTTGAAGTAGCTTGAAAAGAGATAATAAATGAGGATGGAACACTCTTCAGAGAGTCGTATACCATTTTATATGCTCTTATTTTGCTAGTTAAAGCAATGTAAAACCATTTCCTTAGGGCTTGTCCGTTACTGTGGTTTTCAGTTTTTTGTATTTAAAAGTCATATGATACATGTCCAATAATGGATAAAAAATTAGTCAAACTTATTAGAAACATGATTTTGAAAACTGACAACTAAAAAGTGAACCACTTTTTATGGTTTCTTGTTTTTTGTTTTTAGTTTTCAAAATATTTGAAAACAAAAAACGTTAACGAATAGGCCCTTAGCTTTTTCTACTTGTTACAGTAACTTAAATACTTCCTCCGTTCCAGAATAAGTGAAACATAGGGATTAGGCACAAGATTTAATAAAATCACTTTCAAAAGCCAAAAAGTCATATACCCTTTTCATTATCAAAAGGAGGAGAGAGAAAAGTAAACCACACAAGTTTGTGATGGGTAATCTTGTCATTTTGTCACTTTCTTTTTTTCATTTAAGGTATGTTTCACTTATTTTGAAACGTTCTAAAATAGTAAGTGTTTCACTTATTATGGAACGGAGGAAGTATGTTTTATATGAGAAAAATGTGAATATGGGCACAAGTCAAGTCAATCGTAGATAATTTTGGCCAACAATACATCTAGTTGGGTGAACTACATGCAACCCAAGAAATTCTGCTTAAACTCGTAAATATTGGGCCAAGTTCGGTCAACCATTCCGATTTAATTACTATTTCCTATTTTTTAGTGCTATGCTTACATAATAACTAGTTTAAAAGCTTAGGCTATACCCTGTGTAATTATATTTTTTATTTATTAATATTTTACTTTAGAATTATAACACCAAACTTCACTTGGTTTAGTGGCTAAGACTTTATAAAAGCTTGAAGTCATGGGATCGAATCTTATACCATTTCCTTGTTTAGGAACGTATTTTAATATATTACTATAGATTACTATTCAGCAACTAACCTTGTTCGATTTGATATTCCTTATGTATAAGAAATAACATAGTTAAGTGGAATCTTATTTGATTGTCGGTGTTAAATTTTCTAATTTTTGACAAATCCTAGTTGTCCGCAAGAAAAGTATACACAAAAGTTCCTGAAACTATGCAAGGACTGGCCTTTTGCCTACAATGTCGCTTAACTCATGTTACATAAGGCTTCCTTTCAAGCTCTAGTTATAAATATAATAGCCTTATGAGAGCTTGTTTAAACCATGGAAAAACCGATGCTTTTTTCTCCTTCTATGCTTCTGATTTTGCCTTGCTGCAATGAAAGGTACAAATTGCACCTGCAAAACAGAGAGATGCATCCCAATACCACCTTCAGCTCAGGATTATACAAAAAACAGGACAAAGAACATGTATAGTACTAATGCTGGTGTTTGTTCTGAAAAAGCCAAAGTCACAACTGAGCAGTTCTAGTTTCTACTAGTAAAATGCAACAAGATATTGCAACATCAGCTCTAACATAGAAAACATAGGACTAGAAAGCTGGGCCAAAAAGGGTACCTGTGAATTATTGCGTATGCCAAATTCCTGAAGAGCCACACTTTCATCGAGTAGCTTCTCATTATGATACAAAAGGCAATAATTCGCCCATACATGTTTCCTGTAAAATTCATCATGGAGCACGCTCAGGTGAAGTCAATAGGGAAAATTTACAAAGGAGAGCATGGGAATGGGTTTTGGAGGAAGAAAACTCAACATAGTCCATAGCTCCCAAATTCCACTTTCAAAGGTTCAATTTAGCAAATTTTTACAATGAGCATTTGGTTTAACAAACTTCTGGACTCTGGAGTCTAGTTTTGCATATTTTATTTACTAGATAATTGAGCATGTATTACTCACTCTGACACTCCATACAGCTGCATCAGGCATAAACCAACCAACCAACCAACCCACCAACCCAACAAAGCCTAACTTAACTTTGGTGAGACCAGCTTAGAACAGCAAATCTATAGAAGTGCAAGAAAGCTCAAACCATTTTATGCTGGCTACATGACAGCTAATCTTTTCCTGTGTGCTAACAAATAGTGTCAACCAAGCACAAGATCAGGGACATTTCATACTGAATACAACCTTCAGAAAGATACGTGGTTAAAATTAAATTTATAAGATATAAATTGTGGAGTTCAATTTTCTGAGACTATTATTGAGGACATATAAAATTATAAATACATTTTAACAAGAGCCTGCACTAAAAATCCAGGAACCAGTAAAGATGCAACTGAAACAAATCAAAATGACATTGCTCGGCCACGCAAAGCCAATAAATGCCATCTCTTCTCAATGTCTTTTAGTCACAAAGAAAAATTTATGATGAGAAAATGCACTCTCATGTATGGGGAGTTCCACCGGAATGCAATTGGTTCCAATATCAAGCATCCAATGTAGAGGAGAATATGCAGACCCAAATGGTCATCAACAGTTGTAGATGATATAGGGTTCTATGTTACTTTGACTCTTCATTTTGTCTAACATACCCGTGTACTATGAATATCTTTCATGAACGTCTTATACCCTAAACACTCTCTAATACTAGGACAGTGTCCCCATGGCCGAAATATCGAGTCATAACACTTGAATTCTTACCCAAACTAACACTCGTACTGTGTCTAAGTAACATAGCAAATAGCTATAATATTAAAGATTTTAGGGTAGCACAACGAAGAAATCACCACTGGACTTTCCACTTGTGCTTTAACATCAAATGCAACAAGCAGAGGGATTTCAGTATATCAATAAGTCCCCAATGCAAAACAATGGGTCCTATGCAAGCCAAAGAAGCTCAGAAACTGAGGTAAGATGGCGTTTTTGTGGACCAACTACTATTCATCAATTTCCATATCCACCAATATTGTTTCAGAATTGAGTTTTCTGGGTGGTAATAAATACAAAAATCAGGAAACAAAAAAGAGTATTACCAAGAAATCTGACGATGACCCATCTGAGATTGTTCCATTTGATTAACTTTCTTGATAATAGCCAGCTTCAAATCCTTGACAGTGGCCGAATTCATGACCACCACATCTAGAGAAAATGGTAAAGAATGAATGCAGAGCAGGTGTTTGTGAAAATGCAAAAGAGAAAAGTAAAAGTACCGAAGGAGGTGGAGTCGAGCTTGAGGATAGAGATGCGCATGGCACTGCCGAGTTCGAAGCTGATAAGAGTGTCGACATCGGATAAAGAAGGCTTCTTTGGTACGTCGGCGAGAATGGGGTCGTCTAGCAGAGCTGATAACGTTGAATTCAGCCTTGCCCTTTTCACGTTCTCATTGTTGTATCTTCCTTCACCTACCCAACTTGATGAAGCTGAAACTGAATCCTCCTGTCTCTCACTCCATTCCATGTCTCATGTCCCCCTCTTTCTCCCTCTATCTGTTTGGAGTTTGACTCGTCACTTCCGCACGACGTTCTCGCGAGTCGCGCCCTTTTCTGTGCAAAAATTAGTTTCAACACTAGCCGAGGCTAGTTATAATATCCTTTTTTTAGATGACCCGTTTTTATTTTTGATACTATTCACATATGTTACTTTGACTATCATTTGTGATTTATACTTAAGGAAAAATATAGTTATGTGGGATCTTGTTAGATTCGTTTCAATGTATATTTCCCAAATATCAACTTTTTGTAATTTTTGCTTAATTATAATTAAAGATATAAAGGTTCAAAATAATACATTGGCAACTGTGCCCAGAAGAAACAGGTCAACTAAATAAGACAGAGGAAAAGTAAGGTATTTTTAACTCTTATAATAAGTTATAATAAAGGGTTTTAGGAAGAAATTTGAAGCAAAATAAAGGGGTTCTTTTAGGAAGAGTGTTAGATATGTGAGTATGTTACTTATAATAGTTATGAATTTTGGAGTTTCTTAGAGTGTGAATATCGGCAGTCTGGAGCACCAAGTCTGAGCGCAGACTTTGGTGAGTCTGCCGCCAGACTACCGATATTTGCATTAATTGATAAGCTGAGTCTGGGAATGAGTTTTGGTTTCCCAAACTCAATCTCAGACTTGGTTGTGGGCCCTACAATTAATTTTCCTTCCCTTTTTTGTCTTCCTTCAATGCAAGCAACGGTAACTTTCTTCCTCAAAAAAAAAAAGCAACGGTAACTTTATATATTTTACCCAATTAAAATGTGACAGCTGGTTTTATATTTAAAAAAAAAAATTTTTTGTATAATTAATTAAAATGTGACAACGGTAATATTTTGTAAAAATGTTTATAAATAGCCATTTGTTTGTATAATTTTTATCATTCTTCCAAATTCTCCTACATCAATTTTCTCTTTCTCTCCAAATTCCTCAAATTCAACCTATTGTATTTTATAATGGATCCAAATCAAAATTTTGATTTGAATTCTCTAATGAACTTACTGCAAAACAATGCCCAATTTCAAACTTTTGTTGCTCAACAAAACCAACCCCAAAATTCTCAATTTTCAAATTTCTCAACCCCCAATCCTAATAATATGGGAAATGCACAAATGCAAACTTTTACCCAATTTCTCCAGACTCCAAATAACCAATATACTCCTACTAATGATAATATGGACCAACCTCCTATTACACCCATCGCATTGGATCCAATTCCAGGTAACCCATTTGTAGACAATGTAGGCATTGAAGAGGGAGAAGATATTGATGTTACTACAACTACACGTCATCGTCGCTCGTCCCGCTACACGTCGCAAAGTAAGTCGCCCCGAGAGAGAAAAAGGGCTAAATTGGACGATAGAAGATGAAACACTTCTTGGTATGGCGTGGAGTAATACTACCAAAGATGAAGTAAATGGCAATTCACAAAGAGCAGATGCCTACTGGGGGAAAATTTGTGCATTCTTCAATGAAAATAGGCAAACTAATCAAGCTGAACGAGAGGTAAATCCTTGCAAACAACATTGGTGGGCAATTAATAATGCACTTGGAAAGTTTGCAGGGTGTTATGCCAAGTATGCAAAGAGGAGTGGGTTCAATGAAGCCTTGAAACTCTCAGAGGCTCGTGCACTTTACCAAAGTCTCTACAATTCCAAGTTCCAAGACGATCATGTATGGAGTATTGTGTGTGAAATGTATAAGTTCGTAGCCGAACTTAAGAGCAAACGTAAGAAAGGCGATGGACCGATTCGTCAAAAAGGAATAAGATTTCTGAATCAGGAGACTACACAGCAAGTGGGGAGGATGTTGAGGCTTTCCATGAAGTTGATGATCCCCGACCAACAGGTCAACAAACTGCAAAGAAACAACTAGCTGCCCAGAGGAAGGGAAAAAGCATCGAGAGTGATCATAGTGAAGCCATATCTGTTGCAAAGAATATTGAAGAGTCACGTGCACAATCAATGAATCGTATGGCAGATTTGAAAGAGCAGGAGCTTGAAAATCAACTACTTTGTGCCGATGTCACCAAGATGGCTCCTTTGCAAAGAAAGATTCATGAGAAGAAGTTGCAAGCACTTGCGGAAAAATATGGATGGACTTTTGATGATTAGGTTGCTTTCAACTTGCTAAATTTGATTATGTTTATTTATGTTGTTTTAATATGTTGTAGCTATGTTTCAGTTAAGCATGTTTTTTTTCATGAACTTATGTTACTTCTTAATATTAATAATAATTAATTATTTTCTCTATTAACGTTAAGTATAATAATTATTAGTAATATTAATAATAATAATAATTAAAACAATAATGGTGAACTGATTCCAACTTCAGTGAGTTGTCACCTCCAAGTCTATATCAATGCATGACTTGTTACCTCACATCCATTTTTGCAAAGAACTTTATCAGATATTATTGAATTATTGTACCAAAGATCAGTGCATTATTGTTGTAGTACTTATTGAGTTATTTGAATATTGTGCATTGAATTATTAACCTCTTCAACTTCTATATATTTACCCATTTCTGAGCTCAAATTCTCATAGCAACCTTTCCACAAATCCTCTGAACAATTATAAACCTCAAGGCATATTAATAATGTCATACTTTAACCCTCCCAACACCTTTGATGAATTGTATAATCAAACATATGATTCATATATGGGGGGTGACATTTCCACAGGTTTAGTAGATGATATCCTAAATCATGTGATTGAAGATACATCACCTTCAAACCCTACTAAAACAAGAAAGAAAAGAAAAAACAGAGAAAGAAAGCGTGAGGAAGGGCATGAGCGCATATGGAATGATTATTTCTCAAGCAACCCGGTGTATAGTGCACAACAATTTCGCCGAAGGTTCCGAATGAGAAAGGAGTTATTCCTTCGCATCGTCAATGCTCTTGAAAATCATTCTGAATATTTCCAAGAAAGAGTTGATGCTGTTGGTAGGAAATCTCTCTCCCCACTTCAAAAATGCGTTGCTGCCATTCGGTTATTGGCTTATGGAGTGGCAGGTGATGCCGTAGATGAATATGTGCGAATTGGTGGATGTACGGCACTACAATGCTTGAAGAACTTTTGTAAGTGTGTGATTGAGGTTTTTGAACCTCATTACTTGAGAAGGCCAACAATCGATGACACCCGACGTCTTTTTCAAATTGGGGAATCCCGTGGATTCCCTGGTATGCTTGGTAGTATCGATTGTATGCATTGGCAATGGGATAAATGTCCCACGGCATGGCAAGGTCAATACACCGGAGGTCATCAAGGTGTACCAACAATGATATTAGAAGCTGTTGCTTCTTATGATTTATGGATTTGGCACGCATATTTTGGTGTCGCAGGATCTAACAATGATATCAATGTCTTGGATCGATCCCCGATATTTGATGAGTTGCTTGAAGGTCAAGGTCCTGAAATCCAATACACGATAAATGGAAGCACGTACAATATAGGATACTATCTTGCAGATGGTATCTATCCTGAATGGCCTGTTTTCGTCAAAACCATTCCTCGAGCAAACATGTTATCCGAAAAAGAAAACTATTTGCTCAACATCAAGAAGGTGCAAGGAAGGATATAGAACGAGCTTTTGGGGTGCTCCAAAAGAGATTTGCGATTGTTTGCAACCCCGTACGTTTATGGAAAAAAAGTGAAGTTGGTGATATCATGAAAGCATGCATCATATTACATAATATGATTATTGAGGATGAAAGAGATGATACCGAATTGACCACTAGCGTTAACTATACAGTAGCAAGGAACCAAAGTGAAAGTCCACAACTTCATACCGGTCTACTTAGAAATTATTATGTAAACCGGAGCAGGTACTTTGAAAATCATACGCGAATTCGCAACCGAGCCCAATGTCACCAAATGCAGCACGATTTGGTGGAACACATATGGTCGCGTTTTGGAGGTTACGCTAATTAAATTTCGTGTGTAATTTTGCAATTTCGTGTGTAATTTTCAATTTCGTGTGTAATTTTCAATTTCGTGTGGTTGTACTTCTTTTATAGTTTAGCAATTATGTATGCAACTAATTATGTTTATGCATGTCTTAAATTATGTTATTACTTCAAGTGTACTCAGTTTATGTCCCGTAATTTATATAACATTAAAGTAATCCTAAAATCTTAAATTCATAATTACATAAATTGTAATTTTAATGATATAATAGTCGTTAAATATTCGAACTATATATTATCGTCATATTAAGTAATTAACATTATAGAAAAAAAAACATAAAATAAATGTTATATAAAATAATATGTTCAACTTTTGGTAGAGAGTCTGGAGTGAGTCTGAGGGATAAAGTGTAAAACTGGAATGAGTCTGGAGTGAGTCTGAAGAATAAAAAGTAGGTAAAAATTAGTGGAAAGCTGATGTGGCACAGTCTGAAGGTTGGGTTTGGGTCTGAGGGATAAACTCACCCTTAGTCGATGCACATAGTGTGTGGTTATGAATAATTTATTTCCATGTATGAAGTACGATATTGCACTACCTAGCTCAGTGTAATAGAAATCACCCCGATTGTCTTTCATGTGGGACCATGTGATTGTTTTTCTTTCTCTATTTTGTCGGCTTTTTACTTTGCACTATTGGTTAACTTCCAACAATATAGTCAAGTTGTCAGAATGCGGATCCCATTTTGGATCGGTAGGGGGTGTAGGATAGAATCGATAGAATGAGATTGTAAGATCCTACAAAATTGCAAAAAGAAGCCAAAAGAAATGTTACTAAATGACTAAATACACATATCAGACAATTTGAATGCTAAAAACGTATGTTTTCTCACATAATATTGATGTTTTAAAGGCAATATAGCTTCCTAAGAGTGAGATATACTAGACAAAAACTAAAATTTGTGTTCATGAAGTTGGGTTATTATTTTTTGGGCTTAGAGAAAACCTTAGTTGATTTTGGGATCATTTAAATTATACAAAAGTAGGATCGTCCGATCCTAACCAATCTTGGTGAATTGTAGGATCTATGTGTAACACCAGACCCATACGGAGTCAAGTATATCGTCACCAATGCACATATAGGGCCAACAACTATCATCGATAACTTCCCAGGAGGTCACCCATCCCTGGACTACTCCCAGCCAAGCACGCTTAACTGTGGAGTAACTAAGGAAATGATCTCCCTAAAAGAAAAATGCATCTTGTTGGAATGAGTAGCCTATTAAATTCCTTTAAAGCAATCATGAGGGGTATTATATATACCCCCAATTGAGGACGGCAACGCCCTCGTTGCGCATGAGGACTCCACTTATTCGGTCACAACGACCTATGGGTCGCCCCAGCCTTGAAAGTAATTACATATTCGACCGCATCCGGTGATATAGCCCCAGAACCCTCCTCCACTAGGCCACTAACCTTGGATTAATTATCCACACGATCAGCATACGATCGCAAGATTGCTCTGATACCATTTGTAACACCCAACCCATACGGAGTCGAGTTTATCGTCACCAATGCACATCTAGGGCCAACACCTGTCCTTAATAACCAACACAAGTTCTTCCGGCGCATTTTATCCTTACTCATGCGCAACCTGAGAAACTTCCCAGGAGGTCACCCATCCCTAGACTACTCCCAGCCAAGCACGCTTAACTGTGGAGTAACTAAGAAAATGAGCTCTCTAAAAAAAGATGCATCTTGTTGGAATGAGTAGCCTATTAAATCCCTTTGAAACAATCATGAGAGGTATTACACTGTAGCTCCTATACGATCCTATCAACCCTATACGATCCTACTACGATAGCGATTATGCATGCAATCCGATTCTGATAACAATGATTATAGTAGTATTTCATAGTGCTAACTCCCTGCTCCATCAATAATTTTTTACTTGATAAATTAACTTTAGCACAAAATTCGTCGTTGAACCAATCAAAAACAACAACCCTATAACATTAAACGTGCATGTTCTTTTATTTTGAATTATTATGCTCTTCGTATATTTTGTTTCATTACTCCACAATTTTTTTTTATTTATGAATGAAGATTGGTCATGTTCTTCAATTTCAAACTATGTTCTTTACCTCAAAAGAATATTATTTTAACTTTAATAGTACCCCCTCCGTTTTTGAAGAATAGTTACACTTATGTTTTCACAAGAACTAAGGAAATAGGGGAAAAGTTGGTTGGAAAAAAGGAAAAGGTACGGTGGAAGTAGAGAGAAAGAAACAAATACTTCGAGTTTCTAATTATAAAGAAGTACCACAGTTGACTTTCACGTTTGCCAACACACAAATTTAACCATTAATATTTCTTATTATGTATTTTAAAAATAATAAAAAGTTCATATTATGAAAAGATTCACTGAAACAAACCCAACAACATATTATATGATCATTTTTGTCTTCATATATTAGTAAAAAAAAATAAGGTCAAAGTGAAGTGTTTGTAAATAGTGCAAAAGTCAAAATATTGCACTTAAAGGGAAATAGAAGAAGAATAAAGAGGTATGAGTAATAAAGCAAAAGTTACGTTCCAACTTCTACATGTTCCATAATCTCGTACTGCAGAGAGCTACCAGGCCCGGCTATGAACAGGGCCCCAAATTTTTAGGGGCCACTACTACAAAAAGTGTGTTCTCGCGACGCTTTTTGACCCATTTTGCGACGCCGAAAAGCGTCGCGAAATTTGCTCTGGCCGCTTCCCAAAAGTGTCGCGCCAATTGAGTTGGTAAATCGCGACGCCTAAAAGCGTCGCCATTCTCGACGCCTAACAGAGTCCTCAATTGTCTCGTCGCGTAAAAGCGTCTCCATTCGCGATGAGTTGCAGCACCTTGCCACGTCTAAATCTAGACGCTTTTTGGCGTCGTGAAAAGAGAAGTTGGCTTCAAATTTTAATATTTGTTTGGCAAAATTTCTTGGCTCTAAAAAGTGTTTCGATTTTAGTAGTCCCTTTTTGCTGTTTTATATATATATATATATATAGAGAGAGAGAGAGAGAGACACACACATTTATTACTCTAGAATAAAACAAACATTGAAACTTGAAGATAATAAGATAAAAAAAAATACTTTGACCAATATATTATAAATTTATACTAATATAATTAAAATCCCTACAAATATTGCATATTCACCAAAATCCTAGCCAATATTTTTCTATAAACATAATAGCAAATTGTATGTCGTAGTTAAGTCTAATAAAAAAAGTGAAGTAGCCTTGAAAATAAGCTAACTAATAAGATCTAGCTAGCAAAATAGATGATACAAGGTAGCTACTTTGAAGCCATCCGTTCTTGATCTGTTGCACCTTCATTATTTTCGAGTACCTTCAAAAGGAGAAAAAAAGACAAAAAAATATAATCAGTAATGATAATATGAAAGTTTGGAGTTCATCAAATCGAAAAAACTATATAATGTGGCTCATATTCTAAAGGAATCTTGTCCATAATATTTGATAACAAAATTATCCCTGTTCATAATTTTACATTTTAATATATAGCACTAACAATTTAAACCCAAAAGCATCCAAAGCATATACTATAGTATAACGTAAACCTTAAACTTACAAATCTAGCCAATAGAAAATTTTAGGGATTATAGAAGAGAAAAGGATTACGATGAATCCCATAAAAGAGCAGAATACTAAGAAAGTTGACAGTAAGAAGGAGAAAAGAGGAGCACTGAGTTTTATATTGATCAAACAAGAAATATGCAGTATGCCCAAGAACCATATAGATCATGTTCTACACAAGTCCAAGAACAGGAAAACAACAATCAAGCATCCAATTTACAAAGCAGAACTCCTGCCACCACTACTGAAACGAAAGCAAGCATAACCAGACAGCAATACACTGCAACAATCTTCCATACTTTCAGCGCTTAGAGACCTACTTCATGACATCTTATAAGACATATTTTGAGCATTTATCAGCAATTGAACTTCATTGCACAGCTCGTCGATGATGAAATGCAACCACCACTATCGACTCCTACACTAATATTAAAAACTTCCAATCAAAAGAATATTAAGCAGAAATTTCAAGATAATGCTTCCTATATGGTCGAAGTAAAGAGTGAGATATTTCAAATAGATTCACAAAAAAGACAACTATCTTCCTATTCAGTGACAACTTTCAATTCCACAACACACACCTGGAAACCCAACTCTAGCATGAAATGAGTAGCAAAGTATTAAACACTAGTTATATAGTAGAGAGAATGAGGGCTGACATTTCTAACATATTATGTTGTATAAGAATTATTATCTGCTCATTGCTTTTCTTGCAACTTCCTACTGAGATTTTGTGAATGAAAGAGGTGGCTTGAAATAGAAATTGCATTAATCACAAGGCTTCTTTCGAATAAATAAAAAAGAAATAGAAATTGCAGAAAGTTAGAATATTAATCATTAGATACATATTTACCAAGCACAAACTTAGTAATTCAAACACCCATATTATATACTCTAAGTTTGGTTTTTGTTGAGCTGAACCAGACCTCTGTTTCCTTTTGTAGAGTTTAAGTATGTCAACTAATTCTACAAGTATATGGTCAAAATCCCACTCTTAGCACGAGTTTGAATAGTGTGCGAGCAGGGAAGTGGGGAGGCTTGTGAAACTAATGAAGAGGATGACAAAGGAGAAGAGGAAGGAGGTGGGGCTGACTGGTGGACGTGGCAGGAGAGGGGTCTGGTAGTGTTGGCTGGATGGGGCAGACTGGGGGGGACTGTGGGGGCCGCTGTGTGGATGGTACAGTCGCCGCACAACAGCGTGTGGGGCAACGGACGAGAGAAGTCTCGTAGGGGAGTGGCCGTGGGGGAAGGCACTGCAGCGGGAGAGGCTAACGGCGATGGCGGCTGGGCACAGGGGGACAGCAGTGTGGCATTATCGGTGGGTGGCATAATTTTACATTTTAATAGCACTAACAATTTAAACCAAAAAGCATACAAAGCATATTTGCGTACTATAGTTCTATAACATAAACCTTAAACTTACAAATCTTGCTCATTTCCTTACATCAGGAAACCAAAGTACTCAAAATTATGGGGAAAAGTGGAGGAAGTTTAACATGGTTAAGTGCAAAAAAAGAAGGCATTTAGGTCGGCTAGCAAAGATAAGCGAGAAGCAAGGTGATAAAAGTTGTAGAAGTGAAGATTCTGAGCAACAAGAAACAAAAACATGAACATATATCTTCAAATAATTCACACGTGACACTCAGAAAAAAAAACATAACCTAACGAATTACACAGAAGTGTGCACCATTCACAAAATTGTAAAATCATAACCAAAAGAAGTTGTTTCCAACAAGCGCTAATATAAACAACAATATGTCTATAACTATAAATTTTGCGACTTCACACTGCATATCACATCTAAAAGACCAACTATCTAATAAAATGACTTAAATATATTCTCACTAATTCTGATAAAATGATAGACATGAATCTGGTTCTTTTTTGTTTTTCTCAAGGGATTAATGATCGCATCTCACCAATCATTAATCATTTCAATTAGAATTGCAAGGTCAAAGTATCATTGACGAGTACGAGGTTCAAGTCACAAAAATAGGCAACGTAAAACAATATAAAAGATGTTTAGCAAAAGATCTTGCCGTCTTACATTCCTAAGAATCCAATGCAAAATAGAAAAGCAAGAAACAGATAATTCTCTATATCTCCTAAGAGTGGAGACTAAAACACTGGAAATAACTATGTGAATACTTCCCTTAGTTGATAACAGCTTTATTAGACTCCTAGAATACTAAAATATCCTAAATGATAATAATTTTCGTATGCATCAGGTTCCTTGTGCATTAACCTTCAAATGAGAACCTCACATTGGTCAAGAAGTCAAAATGTGTTTGAAAGATTATAAGAAAAGCCTGGCTGATTGAGGAAAGCATCCTATTCCTTGGGCACTAACTAGCCCGATCACTTGCCATGAACTGACCCATGTTTTCAAAGAAGTACCAAACCGGTTCCTAGAAGGTCCCTTCAGCTAGTCTCCACAGATTAGACAATGAACAAAACTTTTTTTTTCCTAATCTATTTATTTAAGCCTTCAGAAGGTACAACCAATCATATCTGATATGAAATAAACAAATACAGCACCTCTATTTAGGAAAGGTGATATGTTATTTATTTGTTCATCTTGCTTCATTGAATATTGAAAAAAATTTAACAATGTAGTGATAATATCAAGTAATCTCTGGCGTACAGAATTCTGTGAGAGGACCAAGCTAAGAACTACAGAAATTAGAGCAAACAAAACTAAAACCATAATCTATGTATCAAACAAAAACTCAATCTTAAACTAGACTCGCAAAGAATACCAATCTACGTACCAAGAACTGCAGAAATTAGAGCAAACAAAAACTAAAACCATAATCTATTTATCAAACAAAAACTCAATCTATGTATCTATGCATAGCACGATTAGAAAAATACCAAACAAAAACTAAAATCATAATCTATGTATCAAACAAAAACTCAATCTTTAACTAGACTCACAAAGAATAGCACAATTAGAAATTAAAACTAGAATTATGGAAGATAAGAGCATAATAAATTACTTGTTATAAATAGAAGACGAATTAGCAGTTGATTTGGTTCTCTTAGTGACCAAGTAGTTGAGGGCCCAAGATGATGAGAGGAAGAAAACGACAAATCCAAGAGAAATTGGAAGTTCAATATCTGTGAGACTAAGAAAAAAAAAATCTTTAGAATTGATGAATTATAAAACCTAAGATTGATGGGAGACTGAAGACGAAAAAACCATGGTAATTTGAAAAATCGGAGATTGAAATTTACAAAATTCAATGCAAAAAAAGGACGTAATTGAAGACAAACCTGCTGATCCGAAGAATTCTAATGAAATTCTCCAATTTCAGATGTCAAATTGCCTAATCTCGCAGCTTCCAAATTGCGTTAAAACTGATGGGAGGTTGAAGATGACGGCGTGCGAATTGCAGATCAGAAAACTGACGAACTCAATATAGGGTTTGAGGTATGTGTGGTGTGGGCCTGTGGGGGGAGTGATCAGTTGAGGTTTGAAGAAGCGGGAAGTCGAATTTTACTAAACAATTGACAAAATTAAAGTATCATGTGCCTTGCACGTGTATTGTCGACGCGAAAAGATGACTCGAAAATTCTGGACGCTTTATAGCGCTGAGGAAATGCGGGACTTTTAATTTATCCCAGCGCCTACAGCTAGGCGTCGACATACAAGCGTCCCCAACACAAGGTTTTTGTAGTAGTGGGCCCAAAAAAATCTGTAAACTAGGAAGGCAACAGATCATCACGCGTGAAAGGCGGCAGAAGTGCAGAACGCTTCTTCTCCCCTAATTTGTTTCTCTAATTACTATTGTAATTCCCATAAAAAAATGGAACTTTCTATATTTCATTCTTCCCGAATCTCTATATTTGTCATTAATTTTCACATTTCATCAAGTTTTCAGTCTCAATCAACAAATATGAAGAAAAAACGCCAATACTTGGAAATTGGATACTGTCATTGGAAAATTTCAAGTTCTCCTCCATTAAATCACTATCAAGCGACCAAATTTTTACCCCCTATACCCAATTACAATATTTTCTTCAAAGAGACATAGACCAACAATATCATAATTCAAATCTGATTTTGAGTGGAAAAAATTTCAAGCATTATATAGATTCAACGATTTCAAGCATTATACAAGTAGTCCAGCATGATAGAGGTATTGAGTTGAAGTTGCTTCTAAATTCAATAACATAAAGTATTTATTTTAAGTTGTAGATTATATAGCTTCACCAATCACCCCATATATAGTTCTTACATTAGCGTTAATATTATGTTCTATTAACTTCTATGTTTGTTACTGATTACTGAACTACATGATTTCATCTCTTGCAGTTACAGCACACTAAAAGTTGTCCTTAGCTTGTTAAAATATTAGTAGTTATCTTTTTGTAGAAGAACAAAAAAGCAATAATTTAATTGGAACTTGGTAGTGAAGAAGACAAGCACTTTAAGTCAATTTTGAATTAGAAGGATGACTCTTTTTGTATAGGTAGAACGTCGATATTAGCTTAATGTTGTATTGGAATGTTATTTATAATTCGAATAAATTAGTTTGAGTTTTTGGTTATATTTTGGTAAAAGTTTGATTATATTTTGACATAATTTGTAATTATTAAAATTGTACTTTTAAAAATTAGGAGCCCATCTTTTAAGATTAGAACAGGGCCTCTCAATGGTTTAAGACGGCCCTGAGAGCTACCTTTGTAACAATGGGGTCAACCGGTCAACGTACCACACTTGAATCTAAAACTTTTTAACTTGAGTCCAATTGAATCCTATTACTTTTGTTGTTATTACACTACATATTTTTTTCTAGATCCGCCACTAACCTCTCCCACTATACTATATCAAATCCAGAATAGACTGCTTATCTTACAAGTCGAAACCGAAGCTTTGAGAATGTAAAAGAGATCCTGCTTAAAGAGGAAAATAGAATATGTGGTCAACAACTGAGGACTTGAGTGTTGTTAATAGATCATATATATGCCATAAAAAAAATAGATCGCATATATAAGATAGCAGCAGAAAGCTTAGTTGAACTCGTGTCATATTTTCCTCCGCATAAGATGAAATGCAAGTGTGATAGAGTATAAAAATAGTCTTGGGGCTCCAAGCCTCCAACCATCAATTTAAGCTTTTGGCCGAGTTAGTCATTTAACATGGTATCACGAGCATCATGTTAGATGCTCAACAAAAAATTAGAGGGCAATGAAGAAGAAGATAAAAAAGGAGAGAAAGAATATGCCAAGAAAAAAAAAACAATTAGGAGAGAAAATTATATAAAAAAATGTTTTTTTTTCTTAGATATATGGATGGGTTCCCTTTTAACCCATATATACATTATTTTTTGGTTACTACAAAAAAGAGGGAATAAAAATGAAATAAGTGAGTTTGATTTTATTCTTTTGCACCATATTCTTCTTTTCTTATCTCCTCTTCTAGTTTCTACATGCCAAAGTGACATAAAAGTCACGGGTACAAATCTCATCCACCCTCCTTTCTAAGTGGAATATTTAGCGCCAGGTATGAGGGAGGCCTATGCTACATCCACACTTCAAGGCCAATGAGCTCTCGCGTGAGGGGGCGTGATAGAGTATAAAATTAAACTATCTATGGGGCTCCAACCATCAGCTTAAATTTTTTGTTGAGTTGGCCCTTTGACAAAGTGAAGAACATTATATAAGCCAAGGGAGAAGGTGTGTTCCCCCTCCCCCCTTTGAAATGACTAGAATACCCTCTAACAATTTAAAACAACGTTTTCTTTTCATAAAAAATTTAAAAATGAGAACCAATGCAACTTGCCATATGGAATAAGTAAAAAATAGAATATGCAATCACCATTACTAACTTGACAAAATAGGTTGAGATAATCAATCCACGAAATTAATTAGAATCTTCAATAAAAAAGTTAGCGATTTACACTAGAGGAAAAAAGCCCAATGGCTGCGGTCAAAAAGGGCCCAAGGGCTGCGTTTTTCGATCGCAGCCATTGGACTAGCAGCCCTTGGCATTTAGGAAGGGCTGCGGTTTTTAACCGCAGCCCTTAGCGCGTTAAGGGTTGCGGTCAGGGCAAAAACCGCAGCCCTTGGTGGGTTAAGGGCTGCGGTTAAGGGCCTAAACCGCAACCCTTTGTGGGTTAAGGGCTGCGGTTTTGGCCCTTAACCGCACCCTTAACCCACCAAGGGTCGCGGTTTTTGCCCGAACCGCAGCCCTTGTGACCCAAAAAAAAATAAAAAAAAAAAATTTTTTTTGCATTTTTTTTGTCCTAAATGTTTCCAAACAGTTATATATATATAAGTATTATTTTTCATTACAAATTATGTTTCGTACACAAATATAGAGAAAATAATAACTGAATTACACAAAGAACTTCTCTAGAGATGACAAATAAAACCAAAATCTCCGAATCAACCGGTAAGTTGGAGCTACCAGCTGCCATAGGTATGCTCTATGTATTCCATATCAGTATCACTTCAGCATGAGACATCCAGATCAGTATGTAACTGAGATGTCAAATTTCAAAGAAACTGAAAGAATGTTGCTCTTCTATGATTAGAAATCAAACTAATTCTATCTTTAGTACGCCAAAAAAAAACAGTGAAACTCTAGTGCTCAGATATAAGAAATGTAAGATAGACCAAAACAACTAGCTCAAATAAAGAAATGTCCAATCATCTCAGAGGAACACATAATAGTACAATATTAGGCCAACACACGATTATACATGTCAAGCCCTAGCCCTCAAGCTTAACTCTATAAGCAATTTAACAGCCTCCATAAGGAGTGCAGCAGGGAGGGGGCGGCGGGGGGAGTGCAAGCAGGGAGGGGGGGGGTCGGGGGGGAAGTGCAGCAGGGAGGGGGCCGGTCGGGGGGAGTGCGAGCAGGGAGGGGGCCGGGTCGGGGGGGAGTGCAACGGGGAGGGGGGGACGGGTCGGGGGAGTGCAGCAGGGAGGGGGGTCGCGGGGGGGATTGCGGCGGGGAGGGGGGCGCAGGGGGAGTGCAGCGAGGGAGGGGGCCGGTCGGGGGGAGTGCGCAGGGGAGGTGGGGGCCGGCCGGTCGGGGAGTGCGACGGGGAGGGGGGGGGTCGGGGGAGTGCAGCGGGGGGGGGCCGGGCAGGGGGCGGGGGACGGGGGGAGGTCCATCTGCATTTATGTGCTTTGCCGATGCTCAGACCCGTCTGCATTTATCACAAGGAAATACTAAATACTACTATAACAGAAAAGAAATTCCTTCACTTATCTAAGCAAATTCATATGAATGCAGGAAACCACGTTACCACAATAAACAAAGAACAAAGAACAAAAAAAAGGGGAGGTCCCTCCCTACAAGATACAAGAATTTCTATTCCATACACTATATACTACACACAATTCACCAGTCACTAGTTCCTTTTTTGTGACACTTAAGCTCATTGTGGTCTTTAGATCACAGGAAATCTACATCAGCCAATAAGAACGCAAAATATTAAAAACACCAATAGCAATCACCCAGAACGAGATCAATATATCCCGAAAATTCAGATTGATCATACCAATAGCAATCTACAAGCATTGGGGTGATGAAGAAGTTGTACAGTGCTTACAATCGATTCAAGAATACAACTAGCCACTTACGCATTACATTATAATCAAGCATCCAATCAATAATCGCGAAAATTCAGATTGATCATACCATTAATACCGTCCATTGCAGTCTTAACAACCGGCGGAGCTGCCACATCATAAACTTCCTCCGTCGTCGCATTCGGTCCGAAAACCTTATCTATCATTACCAAATTCAATCATAAAAACCACTCATTACAACAATTAAAATCACAATTCATCAAGTACATTAAATAATCTAAACTCTTAACCTAAAATCACAAAAAGATAAAATTACCAAATGCATAAGCAGCTGCCGAACTAAACTCGCTTCGAACCGCCTTATCACCATCTGGATACCACGAAACATCTGGATACCACGAAACATCATCTCCTCTCTGATACTCTCTCTCACTAAAATCAAACCACCAAAAGTAATCAAATTAAACAAAGATCTAATTCACTAAAATCAATTCAGATCTAATAATCAAATGAAATCAATCAATTAATGCTAAAAAAATTCACCTCATAGGACGAAATCTAACGGTGACAGAAATACTATCAGCGGTTGATCTAGGAGGATCGAACGGCTCAGGAAGCAACTCATCGATTCAACGGCGGCGTCAGTCAGGTCAGTGTGGTGGAGCTTCACCTTCACTGCCGCCTGCTGGTGGAGTTTCACCTTGCGAACCCTAAAACCGCACGAGCCCTCCCCAGCCAACCACCAACGGTTGCGAACGGAAAAGATGGGAGGATGGGTTAATGGCAGGAGAGAGAGAGAGCAACGGGGAGAGAAGGGTTTGGGGGGCTTCTGGGTGTGAGCGTGAGAGGAAAAGAGGAGAGAAAGAGCAACGGGGAGAGAAGGGTTTGGGGGGAGCGTGAGAGGAAAAGAGGAGAGAGAGAGGGGTTATTAGGCTGAAAGAAGTGGGTGAATCCTAATACGCTGGTTATTAGGCTGAAAAAAAAAGGCTGCGGTTATCCCATAAACCGCAGCCCTTCATACTAAAGGGTTGCGGTTAGCCCTAAAACTGCAACCCTTTAGTCTGAAGGACTGCGATTTTTGGGATAACCGCAACCCTTCACTATTAAGGGCTGCGTTTGCAAAAAACCGCAGCTCTTGCACCGCAGCCCTTGCGTTTTTTTCCACTAGTGTTATCCAGACAACATAATACATCGTACATACAAAGTTCAAACAATATAATTTATTAACATTTATAATCGTTAAAGAACTATATTAAAGCTGATGACAAGGAGCTATTAAATCATCGACCAAATTTTTGATTGACGGTATTGAACTAGTTAAAAATCGGTCACCTTCAATTTAAAAAGATAATAACATCTACAAAAGAACCTCAACAATTTACTAGAGCTGATCAACTCCAGCCCGGCCCGGCCCGGTTTTTGGGCGGGCTTGGGCAGTTTTTTTGGGCCCGCGGGCGGGCCGGGCCAATTTTTTTTTTTTGGTGGGCTTTGGACAAGCCAAAAAAGACTTTTTAGTCTAAATTTGGGGCTCGGCCCTTTTTGGCCCGCAAAAGCCCGCTCGGCCCGGCCGAAATACCGGGCTTTGGGCACAAATTTTTGGCCCATATTTGGGCCCGGCCCGCACAATGTGCAAATTTTTTTTGCCCGGTCCGGTGTTTGATCAGGTCTACAATTTACATTACTACCAACATAATTATAGATTAAAAAAAATGTCCATTCGTACATATAGTTACATAAACGTGCATATATATACATGTATATATATATACATGTATATATATATATACATGTATATATATATATACATATATATATGTTTAAGTTCATATGAGAACCACCCTTATGGTAAGAACTGTGAGAAGCACTCATTTTTCTTCATTTTACGAAGATTTTTCTCATTTTACAACGTTTTTGCTCATTTTATGTTTTGCTTATTTTATGTTTTTGCTCAATTAACATTTTTATGCTCATTTCACAACGTTTTTCTCATTTTACATTTTGTTCATTTTACGTTTTTGCTCATTTAACCTTTTTTTGCTTATTTCACGATTTTTTCATTTTATATTTTTTTGTCATTTTACATCTTTGCTCATTTAATGTTTTCTACTCATTTTATGCTTTTGCTCAATTTTTATTTTTTTTTTGCTCATTTATGAAGTTTTTTGCTCATTTTTAGTGGTTCTCACCATAAGAGGGTTCTCATCTTTCTTCAATAACAAAGTATACACCTATACTAATATAGAAGTATAAATAAGGGAGATTGATAGAGATTGAAAGATCAGCACGTAAGCATGCATGACATACAATCCTATTTTTAAATATTATACAATATAAATTAAGTATAAAATTTGTTACATAATTTTGAGAATTATAACTATTACACCACTGGAACTTGCTTACAACTATTAAAAAAAATTAAAATAAATGTTTTATTTTTAACCTATGCATTGGATCATATTATAATAAAAAAGTTATAAGAAAAGTATGGATTTAATATAATAAGAATTACTATATAAAATATGGTAAGAATAAGAGTTTTAAAATTATTAAGAGAAAATAGAATTTCATTTCAGTAAATTATCAAAAGATCAATAATACAATTGAGTATTATAACTTTTACTACGCTACAAAAAAATACATAGTCTCATTTTAATTGAATAGACCTTGAGATTTGCATTAGAACAATAATCATTAATTAGAAATATAATTATTTTACTATAATACAATCATGATTAGTTGTCTCTCAATAATTATCTTATTCATTATAACATAACTAATGACATGAATATAATTCTACCACAGAAAAAAAAAGATGCACGGGCTTCAAAAACTAGTACTATCTTAATCGCTGAAAAAAGGCAATGTGTATCTCTATGAAAATACATTTTTGGTATAACGTGGGTTAGCCAGGCGAAGTAGGATGGGGTTAAAGGTGATTTATGGTCATTTTAGCTAACGAAATAAATATTTATTATTTATCAAGGGTGTCTGATACATGATATGCAAACCTAAGTGATACCCAATTAATTTTTCAAAATAAAGGGGTACTTCTTATGTTTCGTAAAATCTCAGCGGTATGTGGTGAAGAATCCGTATTTTTTTTAATTTTCGAATTCATATATTGATTTTATTAAAATAAAGTTAACATACATTTTAACATCGGGTTGCTTATCGATAACTATGTAAACTTTTGGTCCTTGACGATAGCTTTCGACAAACTTTAGGTCCTTTGATCGTAAAAAAAAATCAATCTTTGGCCAACAATTTATTATAATAAAGTGTTAATTCAAAGCTACATCAACCAAAAATTATTCAAGCACGCTGCTGCTAAAACTACTACAGATACAAGATATAATAGAGCAAATTAAATAACTAGGATCCTGAATAATGCAACTAACTCAATTATGAGTTCATATTAAGTACAACTAATTATATTATTACTCTATGTTGGCTTGTAAAAGCTTGACATGGTTACCAATCTCGATCCTTTCTTGAGTTGCTTGGAAATTATGAGATTGACGATCTTCAAAACACGTAGTAAGACTTTCGAGGCACAATACATGATCCTTAAAAGGATCAGGATCGCCACTGTATTGTAATACCTTTGCGGTCCGTTTGGTAGTTGGTTATAAATGGTGGTAATGGGAATGAATTTGTATGTAAATTTGTGAAGAAAGTCATTGTTCATTCCCATGGTAATGCTAATTTATCCTAAAGTGTCTATTTTTCTTTGTTAGGTGGTAATGAGTGGTAATGAAAATTAGGGGTGAGATTGCTTCCCCATGGAGAAAAGACACAAACTTGGGGGTTGAAATTGTCTCCCTATGGAGATTTTAAGGATGCTTCCCTTGTAACCTACACTTAAAATTCATTCCCATTACCGCAATTTATTAACGACTACCAAACTGGCCGTTGTTGTATTATCTCTAAAGTTATACCATACATAAGTTTCAATCACTTGTGTATAGACCGTTTTTCTAGTAAGCAAAATTGTTTTTCCCATTGCTCTGTTTCATGCGCAAAAATTGGAACATATTCACAACACTGAGGGATAGCAATGACAAACTTTGTCCAAGACTCTCGCACTCCGTATTCCTTCATGATCCACACAATGAGCTTACCTTTAAGATTATTAACGGAATAACACAAACAACCATCGAGAACCCCCAATAAAGCAACACAACTACTCCCTCCGGTCTTTATTAGTTTACCCCTTTCTTTTGCACAGAGTTTTAGGGGAAAAAATGTTGTGGGACATAGAAAGAAAGAGAAACTATTATTTTATATTAAAGTTGAATGTATGTGTGATGGAAAGTTAGTGGTCCCATTCCAAAAATAGAAACAAAAGAAATGGGTAAACTAATAAGGGACATCCCAAAAAGGAATACGGGTAAACTAATAAAGACCGGAGGGAGTATAACGGAGTTCTACCTGACACAATTGAGTAGTACAACCAGTGCATCAAATTGTTGTTGATTAGCACAAGATTTACAGGTTGGAACTCTCATTTGTGAATCAAAAAGAGATGTATTTTCAATGCATCTCCACGAACCAGCCTTCAGCCCTTCACGCTATAGATCGTAACCTTTCTATATCTATTGGTGGGATTACCAATACCTTGTTCAAGGTAATATTCAACAACAAGAAGTTTATAATCATCACGTAAACCATCATACCCAAATCCACTACACGTTATATAAGTAAATTGAGTCAGTAACATTGAGATGTTAGCGAGAACCTTTGCTGTACAAGGATTCAGAATCATCGCATAGTACATCTGATTTTTCCTAAGCACATGACAGGGGTTGAGGGCCTTGAGGCAGATCAAGCCATTGCATGAACCAACAAGCGTCAAAATCCTGGATGTATAACAGATTGGTGGAGGAAGTGGGAGATATCGAGCCGGGGAGTCGGGCGAATCAACATGTAACAAGCAAAGGTAATGTTTGTCGCTTCTCTGGGCAGTGAAAACGATGAGAAGGCGGTTGGTGTTGGAGGAAACAGAATGGTGGAGATGAAGGTTAATGAATTGTTTCGACGAAATATAGTTGTAGAAGAATTTGTTAAGGCACTTGAAACGTAGTACGGTTTTAGGAGGCAATCTTGGTACTTGGTAGTACTTCTGAGGCTAATATATCTACCGGAATATTTGCCATTGAACAAACTTTAAGAGACTTTGCTCCCATAAAGTTAAGTATTAGCAATCTATATTTATTGACCATAATCTA
This sequence comes from Beta corolliflora, assembly GCA_947648045.1. Lineage (NCBI taxonomy): Eukaryota > Viridiplantae > Streptophyta > Magnoliopsida > Caryophyllales > Amaranthaceae > Beta > Beta corolliflora. The sequence continues at coordinate 168,875 of CANSZD010004062.1, read as the reverse complement.
AAGATCTAATATTTGCCGTATAGAAGCAGTTCAGCAAACATAATTAGACATTTTGAGCTTGATTTGATTTGGACCTCCAAAATCATTCATGGAACTCAAAAATTAACCTAGGAGAAGAGATGGAAATAAGCTACCTTTGATAAAGGAGATGGAGGCGAGACAAAGTAGCAGCTGAAAATTGCAATGACGAAAAATTGGGGTTTTCGGTGATTTGGGGAAGAAAGTGGGGAGAGAGAGAAGTTGCTACCAGCGTCAGCATATACAACAACAACTACAACAACAACTAAGCGCTTATTCCCAAAGTGATTTGGGGGTTTAAGCTAACTGAATCGTCAATCGGAAACCTGCTACTGAGGAGATGACATCGACAAGAGTGATAAAAATGTATTTTTTTTTTTAAGAATTTTTAAAGAATTTTTTTTTTTTTTTTTTTTTTGAAAACAAGGTTTGCACCAACAAGTTTTAAAAGAGGTTTTCAACAAAAGGTTTTAAACAAATAAATGCGTTAATCACACCCCTTCCTCCACATGGATACGCCCTCCACCCACTTCTATCCAACGTCATGCTCCTCCTCAATCCCAAGTAACCTCATACTCAGCTTTCAATTACCTTCATCCAAGTCATCTTGGTGCCTTCCCCTACCCCTTCTGATTTGGTTCTCCTCCACTCTTCAATTCTTCTCACCGCGCATCACCCGATCTCCTTTTCACATGACCAAACCATCTTAACCGATTCTCCCTCATCTTTTCTTCAATGGATGCAACTCCAACTTTTTCCCGGATCACTTCATTTCTTAATCGGTCCTTCCTTGTGTGGCCACACATCCATCGCAACATACGCATCTCCGCCACGTTCATCTTATGAACGTGACATTGTTTCACCGCCCAACATTCGGTGCCATATAACAAAGCAGGCCTAATTGCGGTACGGTAGAACTTTCCCTTCAAGCTTTGGGGAATGCCGGAATCACAAAGGAATCCGGTGGCGCTTTTCCACTTTAACCAACCCGCGTTAATTCTATGAGCCACGTCTCCATCCAGTTCTCCATCCTTTTGGAGAATGGATCCTAGGTAACGGAAGACGTTCGATCCTTGAACTACTTTACTATCCAAAGTGACCGCCCTCGCCTCGCCTTGTAACCCCACCGAACTTGCACTCCATATACTCCGTCTTACTTCTGCTCAATCTAAAACCCCGGGCTTCTAATGTATGCCTCCACAATTCCAACTTTCTCTTAATACCTTCCTTTGTCTCATCAATCAACACAATATCATCCGCAAACATCATACACCATGGTATATCATCTTGAATTGACCTCGTTAGTTCGTCCATGACTAGGGCAAAGAGAAAGGGACTAAGTGCAGAACCTTGATGCACTTCGATCGTAATAGGAAACTCTTCTGTCCTCCCCACCGTAGTCCGCACACTCGTAGTTGCCCCCTCATACATATCCTTGATGATATCTATATATTTTTGTGGAACACCTTTCCTTGCCAACGCCCACCAAAGTATTTCTCTTGGTACTCTATCATATGCCTTCTCCAAATCAATGAAAACCATATGTAGATCCTTCTTCCTATCACGGTAATGTTCCATTGTTTGTCTTAAGAGGTGGATGGCCTCTATAGTCGATCTTCCGAGGCATAAATCCAAATTGGTTCTCCGTATCTTCACATGTTTCCTAAGTCTTTGGCTCAATCACCCTTTCCCAGAGTTTCATCGTATGACTCATTAGTTTGATTCCTCGGTAGTTGGTACAATCTTGTACATCGCCTTTGTTCTTATACAAAGGAATCAAAGTACTCTTCCTCCATTCTAATGGCATTTTGTTGTGTCTCCAAATCATGTTGAAGAATGTTGTCAGCCATTCGATTCCTCTCCCCCTAAACACCTCCAAACTTCGATAGGTATGCCATCCGGCCCCGTAGCTTTCTTCAATCCCATCTTTTTTAATGCCTGCAACGACTTCTCCCTTTTGAATCCTCCTCATAAACTCTCGATTTAACATACTTGGCGGAATGTGTACATCCCCAATGTCTTGTGCTTTATCACCGTTGAACAAGGTATCAAAGTACGACCTCCATCTATCCTTTATCTCCTCATCCTCCACAAGCACTCTTTGGTCCACACCCTTGACACATTTTACCTTTCTTATGTCTCTTGTCTTCTTATCCCTCATACGCGCAATTCTATAAATGTCTTTTTCACCTTCCTCGTATCCAATCTTGCATAAAGCTCTTTGTTTACCCGTGCTTTAGCTTCCCGTCTTGCCTTCTTGGCTTCTTTTCTAGCCTCTTTGTACTTCTCATAGTTCACATCTTGCTATCTTTTCCCAAAAGTTTATAACTTTCTCGTTTGTTTTTTATCGCTTGTCTCACCTCCTCGTTCCACCAAGATGTGTCCTTACTTGATGGTACAGTTCCTTTAGATTCTCCAAGGGCCTCTTTCGCCACTTCCTTTATACCAAGTTCTAGCTTTGTCCATGTCGAATCTACATCCATTTCCGTGTTACAAGACCAAATATCTTTACTAGCCATCTTAGCTAAGAAGTTCTCTTTGTGCTCCCCTTGGAGCTTCCACCACCTGATTCGCGGCTCCACATTGGGTTTTCGCTTTCTTAAAGACTCCCTACCCCGAAAATCAAGCACGACTAGTCTATGTTGGGTGGTCGCGCTCTCACCCGGTATCACCTTGCAGTTTGTATAACTCTTCCGTCAATCATTCCTTACTAAAAAGAGGTCAATCTGACTCGTGTTACTTCCACTCCTATACGTCACAAGGTGAGATTCTCTTTTCTCAAACCAAGTGTTCATAATACTAAGACCATAGGCTAATGCGAAATCCAAGATACCACTTCCAGCTTCATTTCTCTCCCCATACCCAAAACCTCCATGAATGCTCTCAAAGCCAACTCGACTAGTGCCCACATGTCCGTTGAGATCCCCACCAATGATCAATTTTTCATTAATAGGGACTCGTTGCACAACCTCCTCCAAATCCTCCCAAAATTGTTGTTTAATAAATGCTTCTAATCCTACTTGCGGCGCATATGCGCTTATGATCGTCACCGCCTTACTCCCTAATACTAGCCTGATACTCATAATGCGATCACTCTTCCTCGAAACTTCCACCACATCATCAATATATTCCTTATCAATAATGATGCCTACTCCATTCCTACACTTATCCTTTCCGGGGTACCAAAGCTTATAACCCCATGGGGCTAGTTCTCTTACTTTTTCACCAACCCACTTAGTCTCTTGAAGGCACATTATGTGAATCTTTCGTCTCCTCATAACCTCCACCACCTCCGCCGATCTTCCCGTCAAAGAGCCAATGTTCCATGTTCCAAAGCGCAACCTACTACCCCTACCACTACCCTGGACTAGCTTCTTTACCCGCACCCGTCCGCATATAATGCGAAAAAAATATAAGACTAGGATGTTTGGGTGTAATTTTTGTTATACTCGTGTAACTCTTATTTAGTCACATTAGGATATTTGTAAGTTTTATTGAATACATCACCAACATCATATGTCACTATGTCAGCGTTTCCCCAATGCCTCTAAAAAGGAATTGGGAGGAGAATTGGGTAGGTAGGCCATAAAGGAGAATGGGAGCCGGGAGGAGAACTGTCCTAATTTACATAGGTAACTAATATTATATATATATATATATATATATATATATATATATTAGGGTTTAGATCTTTTCAGAAAAAAAAATATTAGGGTTTAGACATTACATCATTAAGCAATTTCTTTTCACAAAAGAGAGAGCTAGTGAAACCCCTAACCCTTTCCTCATAACCAGCGCCTATACCACCAATAGCAAGAGATTGGTTCTTGCTGTGTATGAGCGTTTTCCTGAGTTCGTTCAAGATAATCCTAAGTTCGTTGAAGATGAGAAGGACCTCACTTCTCAAGGGCAGGTCATGCATTTAAAATCAGAAACTCATGAACTCGAACCAACGGATAAGGGATTCAACGATAAGCTATTTGAACTTAGTGTGCAAGAGACTAGAATGCTGCAGCTTGTTGAAAAGTGTCCCTTAACAGAAGAGAAGATTTGGAAGTTAGAGTCTGAAGCAGTGGCTCCTGTTTGTGAGAATTTAGTTGCCTAGAGGGAGGAGCAAGTTCACAATCTTACAGAAAGCTTAAAGTCATTTGAGAATGAAAAGCTTTCTTCAGCTAATTAGCTCGATTGATATTTGATCTGGAATAGTCATTATCTCAATGACCCTTCATGAATCCTGCAGAAAGACGAGAGCTTAATATGCTTCCCTTGCTCTGCTTATATTATCCTCCTGGTTGTCATTTGGAGAATTGGAGGTGCCATTGCCAATCTTAAGATAATGTTAGATGTTAGCGATTAAAACTCTTATCTGAAGCCTTAAGCATTGTAGAGCTTAACCATTAGAGCCACACCTGCCATTTGCTTCTTTATTCCGCCATGAAGCTATATGCTGTTTCAAGACACTTCAAATAATCAATATACATTGAGAAATTCAGTGGCCAATAATTCTCTTCTATGCCAATCTTAAGATAATGTTAGAATGTAAATTGCTACGGAATTATCAGTATGAGAAGTACAACCATATATATAAGTATATGCAGGGTTTGGCTATTTCAAGCCATAATTCCCTCAACAGTTTAACAAGTGCGGTAAAAGCATACACTATCTAGGTGCCAAGTTAATGGAATGAATGTTCTTAATTTAGCTACGCAATCCTCTGCAAGAAACATTTATTATCATAAACACAAGTGCAATCACCTTACCAACCAAGCCCTCATAGCATTTTCTAAAGTATCATCATTAAAACCATCCAAAACATCAAAGAAAAAGCATAATCAAGATGTGAAACACAAAAGCCTACTTTCTTTTGGCATCATTATCACATATGTCCCACCATCAAATACTACACATCACTAAAACAGATGACTGATAATTATTGCTGTATGACAGGCTATGTAGAGGACATTAAAAGAGGAATAGAAGGAGGAAAGGACAAATATGATAAGTCAGCCACGGAGTAAGAAACCTAAAATGAAGCATATGCCAGATGAGTTCAACCAAGAACTATTTGGTTAGCCATAATATAAGAAGATACAGCAGCCATCAGGTTCAGGAGATTTCTGTCAGTTGATAAGTTTATGCCTTCATGGTTTTGAAAGGGAAAAAGAATTAGCAAGAAACTCTTTCTGAAATAGCACACTTACAGACTGATGAAAAAGGTGATAATTTAAATAACAGTTTTTGGATTGATATTTTGATACCCCACATTCCCACAATATAGTGATTAAAGATGATCAGTGGACGAACGAGAGCTGTAGAGATGTATATCACCTAAGAAAAAGAAATCAGACCTTCCAATTAACATTTTAAAGAAGGAATTACTTTTATAAGATTAGAAGTATCCTGCAAAATGCAGTAAATTTCTTCATGCATGAAGATGATGAATAACTTAAGTATAAGTGAACTCAGTATGATCATTTCAGTTTTAGTAATAACTACATTCATATTGGGAGTTGTAAAAGGAACAACCTGTTTTTCCATACATTGGGTTTCCAATACCACTAAATGGAATCAGTTAAAAATTCCGTTAAATGGCATCACTAAGTACCCTAAGTCCATCACCCCTCCCTACCACATCCAACCTCCACTGCCACCACCTTCGGCCTCTACTGCTACTAACCCCCACCTCCGGTTAAATTTAAGCTCCTCTCTGTCCCCTGTTGACTTACCCTTTCCTTTATCCAGCTCCAACGATTTCTCTCTCCCCCTTCCCTAGCTACACCCGCTTGGCCGCTTCCCCTTCTTCCACTACAGAAATCAGATATGCCCCTCTACCATTCTCCTTTATCCATCAATAACTCATACATAAACTTTTTTTTTAATGAGACATTCTGTAAACTCTAATCAATCTCAATTGGCATACTTTACAATTCAGCAATTCTTAGGTTAGATGGACGACAGCGAAAAGTGTCTCTCCTAATTCAAGCGAAAATATCACAACAAGGTCATTAGAACCAAAGAAGGGGAAGGGAAGGTTACCGGAGGAGGAGGAGGAGAGGGAAGGGGGCTGGGCATGTCTACTTCAGGAGATGGGTTATTAGCGGTGTCTGGACAGCAAGAAGATGGTGGCAGGGTGGTTCCAGCGAAGGTCAGAGGTGGTAGGGAGGGATAAGCTCATAAGCCATAAGGTGTTTCATGATGCCTTTTAACGGATTTTGTTAAGTGGAAACGAAAACCTAACTTTTGAAAATCGAGGTAGCTCATTGTGTTGCGGTCTTTCTTGGAACACCCTTTTTGCCTTCATATGCTTGGAAATTTGATATCAAAACAAACAATTTCATTTTCAGTAACTTCTCTCATGATTCCCCCCACTCCCATCCTTAACAAAGCTTGCACCCTTGTTTGGTAATTCATCTGCTCCCAACCCCTACCTTGCCCCCTCAAAGCCTATATGGACTATCAGATCCCACCCTCAAATTGGTTTCTTGATAATGTTAATGCGTGTGCTTGTAAAAGGAACGATACTTGCAGTGAGAATAACTACAATTTATATATCAGACATTTTAGATGAGTAAATGACATGAATTAGATTAACATACGGACCCGCAACCTTTGTCATAAGGGCATGTTAAGAAACGAAATAATGAGAATCAAGCTTGAAAGACTCTTATGTTACCTCAGCAATTTCTCCAACTCTTGTCTCACTTCATACCAGTGCTTATACCAGACTAAAAACATATCTTCTTTTCCTTTAAGGACAAAAGACGAGCTCCAACTTCAAATTTCCATGTCCCATGTTCTCAACTCATACACTCGAAATATCACATATTACAATTTACACATAGCCATATAGGGTGCAGACCACATATAGCATTCTGCTTACTTAAAAAGAAACAACCAGTAGGAGCATAGAATTGCTGCCACTGACAGCATGACAAAAGCTACTGGAGTTAAGACAAATCACAGTTCCTTAAAGAAGTATTAGTAGTTAAAAACCCACAACAATATTTTATCATAAACTTCATATTTTCCTGATAGAATCCACATATCGTCCTGATATAACAGACTTCAGATTTCTTAAAAATGAATTTTCAGCAACACCTAAATTAATTGAAACAGTTGTTTTTGAGGCTATGAGAACAAAATTTTCTTCATTTCCACAATCAATCTCATGCAGATCCACAAATACTTCTTGCAATTCATGTATCAGCATATCGTAGAATGACCTATTCGGAGGAATTACGTTCAAAATTAGAGTTCCATGCTCAGAAAGAGATGATTTGGCTGCTAGAAGTACATCTTTTTGTACAAACTCCAATGCAGGGGCACTGATGCCCATTCTAGAATCACTAGAATCCAGATCAACCATAATAAAAAGAAATTTAGACCCAAAAAGTTCAAAATTATTCTTGAAAAAATCCTTTCCTATATTATCGGCAACCAAGGAACTTGACTCATTGCCACTGTCAGTGAGAGCTACCTTCTTTAAAATTTCAATCCCATCTCCAACACAAACCTGAATATTATTACCGACTTGTAGCCTGAAATACTGCTTTGCAATCCTCAAAACCACTTCATCAGCCTCGACACCAACAACCTCAAAACCTAATTGCAATGATAGGAAACTAAGCAATGCCCCACCTCCAACACCAATGCAAAGCCCTCTTGGCCTAACCATGGATTTAAAACACTCTTGAAGATACCCACCAATCAAAGAAAGACCAGCCACCATTGGTGCCAAATAAGGATGCACCAACATTCCTAAATCCGGACTAAAGTCCATCCCTTCAATACATAAAGAATCCAACCTAGTATCATCCACACCAATTGGCACAATGCATATTTCTGTCTGTATCAAATTGGGCATTCTCTTAAACCTCAACCGCCTCCTGAACTCCTTCGGAGAACCCTCGATTTCGACATCTTCAACCAGCATTTCCCCCACACAAGTTCCAGTACACCTCTCAAGTACAACACTACTAATTACATTATCCTCATAACTCAAAAGGGCACTTGACAATTACCCAGTTGAGCAATTGCCTTGGGTAACAAAGCCATCAACAAAGGATATAAACTTCTTTCCAACTTTTCCCTATAACTTGGACACTTCTCTAATGATCTTTTGTATAAAGTCCCAACATTTATATCACCATTAGGTAAATTTCCAATTAAAATCAACCTTGAAATTCCAGGGGAACTCAACAGAAGCTGAAGATGCCCAGCTTCTGTGGTGAAAATCCAATCATTTTCACGGTGTTTGGGGACTAACATGGCTGCTATTTTTGGGTGATTAATGGGTAATAATGGTGAATCAAGAACAGAAATTTGAAAAAGTTGGGTCTGAAAATAGTCAGTTGAGCAGGAAAGAGAGTGAACTGGAAAAGTAAATGAAATATAGCGTGATGGGATTAGAGATTCGAATGTACCTGCTTCCATGGCTGCCTATGACAATTTGTACTTGAGGTAGATCTCTGACTAAACTAGGTGCCAATCCCAGAATTCAACAGAAATATTGAAGAACAGTTACGATCCAAACTATTGAAGCCGTCGGGAATTATTTCGCTGTCTTGGGTAGGGGTGTAAGCGGACTGCGAAAAGTCCAGAGTCCAATCCAGTCCGGTCCCAACCTTATCGGACCGGGTGGACTGAAATTTTTTGCCGGACTCGGACTCAAATTTTCGAGTCCAAATATTTTCGGACTGGATTTGGACTCACCCCTTTGGAGTCCAATAAGTCCAATCCAATCCAAAAATATTTTTATATATAATGTATATATTTAATAACTCCGCCTGTGAGTGTCTGTGTGACATTCACTGCCGGTCTCAAGCCCGGATAAAGGAGGAGAGTTGCGGTAGGTTTGGGGCGGCCAGCATAAAACATAGTCCCATATCATGACATGAATCGACAAATGAAAAACGTGGGGGCGTCCCCCTACTCGGACGCGCCGCACTTCATAGACCGGGTGTAGTGATAAGTATGCGAGGGTTGCTAGGTCGTCGCCCGGAAGCGGCGCGCCATCCCGGCGCCCGGGGTGGTGTCAAATATGCAAGGGTTCCCGCATCGGGGACGGGTGCGGGTAAAGAAGTTAGTCCAGGGTAGTGGTAGTGGTAGGGGTAGTAGGTTGCGCTTTGGAACATGGAACATTGGCTCTTTGACGGGAAGATCGGCGGAGGTGGTGGAGGTTATGAGGAGGCGAAAGATTCACATAATGTGCCTTCAAGAGACTAAGTGGGTTGGTGGAAAAGCAAGAGAACTAGCCCCGTGGGGTTATAAGCTTTGGTACTCCGGAAAGGATAAGTGTAGGAATGGAGTAGGCATCATTATTGATAAGGAATATATTGATGATGTGGTGGAAGTTTCGAGGAAGAGTGACCGCATTATGAGTATCGAGGCTAGTATTAGGGAGTAATGTGGTGACTATCATAAGCGCATATGCGCCCGCAAGTAGGATTGGAAGCATTTATTAAACAACAATTTTGGGAGGATTTGGAGGAGGTTGTGCAACGAGTGCCTATTAATGAAAAATTGATCATTGGTGGGGATCTTAACGGACATGTGGGCACTAGTCGAGTTGGCTTTGAGAGCATTCATGGAGGTTTTGGGTATGGGGAGAGAAATGAAGGCTGGAAGTGATATCTTGGATTTCGCATTAGCTTTATGGTCTTAGTATTATGAACACTTGGTTTGAGAAAAGAGAATCTCACCTTGTGACGTATAGGAGTGGAAGTAACGCAAGTCGATTGACCTCTTTTTAGTAAGGAATGGTTGGCGGAAGAGTTATACAAACCGGCTAGGTGATACTGGGTGAGAGCGCGACCACCCAACATAGACTAGTCGTGCTTGATTTCCGGGGTAGGGAGTCTTTAAGAAAGCGAAAACCCAATGTGGAGCCGCGAATCAAGTGGTGGAAGCTCCAAGGGGAGCACAAAGAGAACTTCTTAGCTAAGATGGCTAATAAAGATATTTGGGCTTGTAACACGGAAATGGATGTAGATTCGATTTGGACAAAGATAGAACTTGGTATAAAGGAAGTGGCGAAAGAGGCCCTTGGAGAATCTAAAGGAAGCTGTACCATCAAGTAAGGACACATCTTGGTGGAACGAGGAGGTGAGACAAGCGATAAAAAACAAACGAGAAAGTTATAAACTTTTGGGAAAAGATAGCGACGATGTGAACTATGAGAAGTACAAAGAGGCGAGAAAAGAAGCCAAGAAGGCGATACGGGAAGCTAAAGCACGGGTAAACAAAGAGCTTTATGCAAGATTGGATACGACGAGAAGGTGAAAAAGACATTTATAGAATTGCGCGTATGAGGGACAAGAAGACAAGAGACATAAGAAAGGTAAAATGTGTCGAGGGTGTGGACCAAAGAGTGCTTGTGGAGGATGAAGAGATAAAGGATAGGTGGAGGTCGTACTTTGATACCTTGTTCAACGGTGATAAAGCACAAGACATCGGGGATGTACACATTCCGCCAAGTATGTTAAATCGAGAGTTTATGAGGAGGATTCAAAAGGGAGAAGTCGTTGCGGCATTAAAAAAGATGGGATTGAAGAAAGCTACGGGGCCGGATGGCATACCTATCGAAGTTTGGAGGTGTTTAGGGGGAGAGGAATCGAATGGGCGACAACATTCTTCAACATGATTTGGAGACACAACAAAATGCCATTAGAATGGAGGAAGAGTACTTTGATTCCTTTGTATAAGAACAAAGGCGATGTACAAGATTGTACCAACTACCGAGGAATCAAACTAATGAGTCATACGATGAAACTGCGGGAAAGGGTGATTGAGCAAAGACTTAGGAAACATGTGAAGATATCGGAGAACCAATTTGGATTTATGCCTGGAAGATCGACTATAGAGGCCATCCACCTCTTAAGACAAACAATGGAACATTACCGTGATAGGAAGAAGGATCTACATATGGTTTTCATTGATTTGGAGAAGGCATATGATAGAGTACCAAGAGAAATACTTTGGTGGGCGTTGGCGAGGAAAGGTGTTCCACAAAAATATATAGATATCATCAAGGATATGTATGAGGGGGCAACTACGAGTGTGCGGACTACGGTGGGGAGGACGAAGAGTTTCCTATTACCATCGGAGTGCATCGAGGTTACGCACTTAGTCCCTTTCTCTTTGCCCTAGTCATGGACGAACTAACGAGGTCAATTCAAGATGATATACCATGGTGTATGATGTTTGCGGATGATATTGTGTTGATTGATGAAACAAAGGAAGGTATTGAGAGAAAGTTGGAATTGTGGAGACATACATTAGAAGCCTGGGGTTTTAGATTGAGCGAGAAGTAAGACGGAGTATATGGAGTGCAAGTTCGGTGGGGTTACAAGCGAGGCGAGGCGGGCGGTCACTTTGGATAGCAAAGTGGTTCGAGGATCGAACGTCTTCCGTTACCTAGGATCCATTCTCCAAAAGGATGGAGAACTGGATGGAGACGTGGCTCATAGAATTAACGCGGGTTGGTTAAAGTGGAAACGCGCCACCGGATTCCTTTGTGATTCCGGCATTCCCCAAAGCTTGAAGGGAAAGTTCTACCGTACGGCAATTAGGCTGCTTTGTTATATGGCACCGAATGTTGGGCGGTGAAACAATGCCACGTCCATAAGATGAACGTGGCGGAGATGCGTATGTTGCGGTGGATGTGTGGCCACACAAGGAAAGACCGATTAAGAAATGAAGTGATCCGGGAAAAGTTGGAGTTGCATCCATTGAAGAAAAGATGAGGGAGAATCGGTTAAGATGGTTTGGTCATGTGAAAAGGAGATCGGGTGATGCACCGGTGAGAAGAATTGAAGAGTGGAGGAGTAACCAAGTTGTAAGGGGTAGGGGAAGACCTAAGATGACTTGGATGAAGGTAATTGAAAGTGATATGAGGTTACTTGGGATTGAGGAGAGCATGACGTTGGATAGAAGTGAGTGGAGGGCGGTATCCATGTGGAGGAAGGGGTGTGATTTACGCATTTATTTGTTTTTCTCAATTGTGTTGGTATTAAAACCTTTTGTTGAAAACCTCTTTTAAAACTTGTTGGTGTAAACCTTGCTTTAAAAAAAAAAAAAAACCTTTTTATCACTCTTGGCGATGCCATCTCCTTTGGTGACGGTTTCAGTTGACGATTCATGTTAGCCGACCCCAAATCACTTTGGGAATAAGGCTTAGTTGTTGTTTGTAATGTATATATTTAATATTTATATATATAACGTATATATATTTAATATATATATATATAATATAAAATATGCATGTGACTTATTTTATGGAATGGATATAATGAGCTTAATTTTTCAAATGCAATTATGAGAAAACGTTGTGAACCATTAAATCTAAATCGGGAGAAAGAAAAAAAAATATAATAATCGGACTGGACTGGACTGGATTCGGACTCAAGAAAAAATTATCGGACTGGATTGGACTGGACTCAAAAAATATTTGGATCGGACTTGGACTCAATTTCTCGAGTCCAAAAAACTTTGGACTGGATTTGGATTTGGCAAAGTCCAATCCAGTCCAATCCACTTACACCCCTAGTCTTGGGTTATGGTCTTCTAAAAATATTAGTCTTGTCTAATAAACAAACTTTTGTAATTAGTTTTTTTTTTTATGAGAAACAACTTTTTATAAGTAATTTTTTGTGAGAAACAACATTTTATAAGTATATTTTGTGATAAACAACCTTTTAAAAAAAATTTGGTCAAGAGAAACCTTATACATAAAAAATTTATTAGAAGAAACATGATGACGTCATTCCGGCGTTTACCAATTTTTTCTGGCATTGATTCAATTAAAAATTTGCCAACAACAACCTTTTATAATACTTAGTTTTTTTTGTCATAAATAACCTTTTATAAAAATTTTTGCAAGTTAAAATCTTATACTTACTAAATTTTTTTGCAAGATGAAACCTTACCTAATTTTTCGGTGTCGACTAAGCCATTTTCGACGTGGACCCACTCTTGTATTGAGACGGACAATTCTTGAATTGGATTCAATTGAGATAGGCAATACTTGAATTTCAAAACCAAGAATTTTTTGGAGGATTTTGATAAGAAAAGCTAAAAAAGTATATCACAAATAGCAAATAGAGAATGAAGCAAGTTAGTTTGTATGGTGAATGAAAAAGGGGGTGGAAATAAAAAAAAGGGGGTCAAGTGCCACTCTCATTGGTCAACGTTGGAAATGGCTTGTACAACGTCGGAAAACTAGGTAAGGTTGATCTCACAAAAAAAAATAGTTTAAGGTTTTAATTTGCAAACAAATTTATAAAAGGTTGCATTTGACAAAAAATGCATTGTAAAAGGTTGCTTCTCGCAAATTTTCCGGATCATTAACTGAGTCAATGCCTGAAAACGTAGGTCAACGCCGAAATGACATCATCATGTTTCTTTTGACAAAGTTTTTTAGGTTTAAGGTTTCTCTTGTGAAAAAAAAATTTAAAAGGTTGTTTCTCACAAAAAGTTGCTTATATAAGGTTATTTCTGACAAATTTTCCTTAGAAAAATAAAAAAGTATTAGTCCTTGAACCTATCTTACTCTAACTAGTATTTTGGCCGGACAGTTACAATTATTAAATACTAGTCTTATATGCACGCTATGCGTGCGAGATCACATATTCTTTCGCATGGCAGTGGGAAAACTTAATTTTCTAGCCTTATATGCATGTTATGCGTGCGAAATTATTATAAAAATTAGATTAGGTGAGTAAAGAAAATAAGCGAGTGTAGAAAATTATTATTACCTTATATTCTCACTATGAGTAAAGAAAATTAAGTTAATAGAGTTACCACTTTCTCTCACCTTATATTCTCACAATGCATTCGAATTTATATGCACGCGAAGCGTGCGAAAGAAAAATAAAACAAAAAATTAAAGGTGATAATGTTGAGGTTAACCGTTGAGGATGAAAAGAATTAGACGTATTAATGTTGAGTTAATTTTTTTTAGGGAAATTCCCATTGGTAACCTTGTAGTTCTTCGGTTTCTCAATGGTAACCCTGTGGTTTTCAAATTCCCAAAAATGACCTTGTACTCTTGTTGAATTCCCAAATGTGACTTTTTCCGTTAAATTTATGTTAAATCTAACTGTTAAATGAATGCACGCAAATTGAGATGTTTCTGAAATGCACATTGAGGCGAATCTGATCGTTTTATGCAAATTTCGACCTCAAATTTGACCCATAAAGGGCTAAAATGACCCCCAAAACCTTGACAGAGCTATTTTTTCGGAATAATTTGCGTTCCAGAAATATCTCGATTTGCGTGCATTATTTTGTGTGCCAAAAATAAAATACCGACCAAGGTTTTGGGGGTCAATTTAGCCCTTTGTGGGTCATATTTGAGGTCGAAATTTGCAAAAAATGATTAGATGCCCCTCAATTTGCATTCCAGAAACATTTCGATCTATATGCGTTTATTGATTTAATGGTTAGATATAACGGAAATTTAACTAAAAAAATCATGTTTGGGAATTCAACAAGAGTACAAGGTCATTTTTGGGAATTTGAAAACCACAGGATAACCATTGGGAAATCGAAAAACTACAAGGTTACCAATGGGAATTTTCCTTTTTTTTAAGTAGAGTTTTTTTTTTATTAATTAGGGTATTAGCTACCACATGAAAAAGGCCCATGATGAAGCTAAAGCTTGGATCCAAATCAATAAAATAGAACTTAGGACCAAAACTCACATTTCATCTCTATAATATACTTCCATAATTTACCAAAGATGTCTTGGGCAGTGGTTAAGATTGAGGTCTTTGTGAACGATAGGTCGCGAGGTTCGAATCCCCTCCTTTTTGCTTTTATGCTTTAGCCCGTGGCTCCAATGGATCAACCAAAAAAAATATACTTCCATAATTTTCCCTGGGATACGACACCCCAACAAAAAACCACAACATGCACAATCTAAAATCTCTATTCTAAAAAAAATCCTCAATCTGGTAGTTCTCTCATACAGTATTTTTTCTGTTGCTCCTACTCTCTTTAGCCTCCCCATTTTTCCTGTTAAAACTTCTAAAGCCACTCATCCACCTATCTTTCCTCCCTTCGACCACCTTAGCCACCACTGTCTGTCGTCTTCTTCCACCCCCAATTCTCCCCCCACCTCAAAAATCCATTTTCATGTCTCCAAAACCTCAAACCTTAAAAACTCAAACCCATTTCCATTGCAAATTTTGGGTGAATTTTGTAATTTTATGACACAATTTACTATCTTTAGGTTGGTAATGTAGACCATATACAATAAACATATGCAAATTATATGAACAAACTATTTACAATTGGATATTTACGAATACCTGATGAATAAACTATTCGCCAATGGTACGTATTTTCTTTCTCCCTGTTCCATAACAAAAATTACACAAAAAAATAATGTCAGATGAGTTGTTTAGAAGAGTTATCTTGACCAAAAGTTCAATTCAATGCAGTTACCTGATTATGTTTGTTGAACCATTTCTTAATCAAAGTTTTCTAAAAAATCTTCTAATGATCTTAAATCTTAGTCGATGTCTCTTACATCAGAGGTAAGGAAGAGCAAGAAATCAACAGGTTAAATTTCTTGGATGGAGAAGAGGAAGGAGGTTATGGAAGAAGAAGAGAAGCAACCATTTGTTTGGATAGTGGGAGTTAATCCTGGGATTTCCCCCCTTAATTTAGGGATTTGTATTTCAAAATGTACGGTTATTTGAAAAATACACGTTTCACTTGTGTTGTTTTGGTGGTTACAGTTTGTGGTGTCTGGCTCAGTATTTTTCCACGTTGGTTTATGTGTATTTGTTTTTTTTTTAATAAATTGGTTAGTTGTGTGTTCCTCTTTTCCTTTTTTTCCCCTTTTTTTCTCATACTATTGGATGTAATTTCTGAAATTTGTTGAGGGTAAAATTGGGCTTGTTATATTTTCGTGTCCTACCCCTCTTCACATATAGAATAGAGATATTATTATTCATAAATTTCATAATTGATTTTATTAGTTTCTTGAATTTTTCTGTCTAGTACAAAATTAGAAATGGATGTTAATTTATGGCAAAATAAGTTGTTTTAAAAAGAAAACTCTAAGGAATTGGGGATAAAATAACAATTTCAATTGAATTAGGTACGAGAATGTTATTACTTTTATAAAAGTGTTAGAGATCAAGAATCTTGTATATGCAAAATATTAAACCATGAGATGCCAGAGTTTTCTTAGAGAAAGAAAGATAAGTGTTAGGCGCAATCGGGCAACAGCTTTTGGATTACCTTTTAGGTGTTTGACTGATTAAGTGTTTGGCATGGTAGAGGTTGGAGTTGTGGTTAAAGTTTCAAATAGTGTTTAAATAGCTTTTGATAAATGTTACAATTTATATCGTTCAAGAGCATGTAGTAGCGTTGCTTCTTCTTTTATTGTTCTTTTTTTTTGAGAAATAATACAAGAAATAAGATATAATCCCTTGCTCATAGTATTGTGGTGCCTCCATAGTTGCGATTTCCTCTCAACAAAATCCCTAAAAAAATCTCACCTCCATCCTTACTTTACGTCCAACTAGCCTTATATGCACGCGATGCGTGCGAAATCGTTATTGGAATTAAATTAGTTGTGTAATTACATCTAGTATTGACTTATATAATAGAGATTATTTACAAAGTTTATCGAAGGGACAAAAATATTCATAATGTAACGATATAAAAACAAAGATAGTAAAATGAAATCTCTAGCTAGTGTTTGAACTACGTAATTTGCTTTCATGGTGCTTGGTTAACCACATGCACTCTTCAGCCCAGTCGACCTACAACACATAGCTAACAGTATAAGAATGATCTGGATTGAACTCTTGCATCGGTGGAGGTATCCAAGCGAAGGCTTTGTATCCAAGTTTTGTGAATAATGTTTCCATGACTCAGGCGCGTCCATTTAGCTGCATTAACGCAAACAATTGTACATTTATTTTATAGGGGGAAATATAGGCTTCGAAATTATATAGTGTATTTAAATGCAATGCGAGCTAGCTTGTAATAGATGGAGAACCCGTTGAAGTATTAATTTTATGTCTGTAACTGGGCATTCCAAAATGAGTTGTGCAAAATCATGAAGCATTGTGACTTTTAAAGTACTACTTCTATCACATATTGTAAGTCGAACTAACAATCTGTTAATAAAATAAGATATAATTTTTTTTGATTAAATAAGTATTGGTTGTTTGATGATAGAGATCATATGAGATTGAGAATTATACCTTGGAATGGTTACGACATTCGTAAGATCGCAAGACTCACATTTAGGAACTCTTTGGAAAATAACCACCTTTTTTAGACAACGATGACATGCTTCTTATATGAGATTGTCAACATGCTCAAAATGACACGCATTGGCAATAACTCGACAATATTGAACCTGCAAGATGATTCAAAGTTATTTATCTATGTGTAAGGTTATCTTAGTTTTAAAAAATAAAGAGTAAGGGTTTAATTACTTTTCTCACGGTATGAAAGGTAGCTAATCGGATATGAGGAGCATTGGAAATATCAATGGATGATTATAAGGAGAAGGAGTTGAGCGGAACTAGGCAACCCTTTTTTTCGCTCATTTATCTGATTCATACCTATAAATGTAGAAAATAAAATTATTCAATAAAAAATAGTAATTTAGGAGTACATTAATATAATTATCTTGCGCATACCATGTAGATAAGGAAGTAGTTAAGTCATCTACTTTGTTAACATAAATCCTGGAGTAAAATCCTGTTGTAAGATATGTCCGGCCTAAGTTTTACGAAACATAGAAAACCACGCTATCACATATTAATATCACACTGTAAAATATAAAATGCAAATGTTGATAATTCATGTAGTTCAATAGTGTACCACGGAAGCTCTTTACATGTAGACCACATGCAAAAAGAATTGGACAAAAATTAGCTTCAGTGTTAAGATGCGCATCTCCAAGTATGTGCACAAATTCATTCCAAATGGTTAACTTTATAATTGTCCAACTGCAAGTATGAAATTCAATAGTGTTGGGAACATTTTGTGTTTAATGAATATAAAGATGATATATAAATAAGAATTATTTTAATTAGAATATACTTACGTTTTATCCATTATCACCAAATCTCTTTTAACCGAGTTTCCTCCAACTAACTCAATTGGTGAAGCATATAGAAGTAATCCCCATTGCATCTTAACATAATCAAAATGTATAATTAAAGTTAGCTTCCTTCAAGCTAAGCATAATATTAATTTAATCTAGATAGATGATTAGTAAAAGTACCGAACACCATATCAGTACGATTCGCATGAACATGGAACCGGTTGAAAGCAACTAAATCGTTGAAGAATGTAGGAATTGCAATGTCATCATGCTCTTCGTGTATCACAATTGTTCCTGCTGCTATTGTCATTTATTTCCAGTTTGGGACGATTTTATTGTTCTCATCGGCGTGCACTACTTGTATCCCACGGAGTACATAAACAAATCCCTCGTGAAACCTTCCTATGAAGTTTTAAACATGGGGCGAGAATATAGTGCATTGTATGCATTTACCCTATCATTAAAACCAAAATAAAAGTTGCTAAGAGTGTCTTGTACCATTGTGAAATAAATTCGTAAACATTATTTGAAGTTTTCTTTTACCTCGACATCAACGAAAATAACGGAACAGTTAAGCAAATATGGAAAATGTTTTTCGTTGATGTCGAGGTAAAAGAAAACTTCAAATAATGTAACTAATTTATTTCACAATTGTAGAAGACACTCTTAGAAACTTTCATATTGGTTTTAATGATAGGGTGAGTGCATACAATGCACTATATTCTCGCCCCATGTTGAAAACTTTATAGGAAGGTTTCACGAGGGATTTGTTTATGTACTCCATCGGGTACAAGTAGTGCACGCCGATGAGAACAATAAAATCGTCCCAAACTGGAAATAAATGACAATAGCAAGAGGAACAATTGTGATACGCGAAGAGCATGATGATATTGCAATTCCTACATTCTTCTACAATTTAGTTGCTTTCAACCGGTTCCATGTTCATACCAATCGTACTGATATGGTGTTCGGTACTTTTACTAACCATCTATTTAGATTAAATTAATATTATGCTTAGCTTGAAGGAAGATAACTTTAATTATACATTTTGATTATGTTAAGATGCAATGGGGATTACTTCTATATGCTTCACCAATTGAGTCAGTTGGAGGAAACTCAATTAAAAGAGATTTGGTGATAATGGATAAAACGTAAGTATATTCTAATTAAAATAATTCTTATTTATATATCATCTCTATATTCATTAAACACAAAATGTTCCTAACACTATTGAATTTCATACTTGCAGTTGGACAATTATAAAGTTAACCATTTGGAATGAATTTGTGCACATACTTAGAGATGCGCATCTTAACACTGAACCTAATTTTTGTCCAATTCTTTTTGCATGTGGTCTACATGTAAAGAGTTTTCGTGGTACACTATTGAACTACATGAATTATCAACATTTGCATTTTATTTTCATATTTTAAAGTGTGATATTAATATGTGATAGTGGTTTTCTATGTTTCGTAAAACTTAGGCCGGACATATCTTACAACAGGATTTTACTCCAGGATTTATGTTAACAAAGTAGATGACTTAACTACTTCCTTATCTACATGGTATGCGCAAGATAATTATATTAATGTACTCCTAAATTACTATTTTTTATTGAATAATTTTTTCTTCTACATTTTATAGGTATGAATCAGATAAATGAGTGAAAAAAAGGGTTGCCTAGTTCCGCTCAACTCCTTCTCCTTATAATCATCCATTGATATTTCAAATGCTCCTCAGATCCGATTAGCTACCTTTCATGCCGTGAGAAAAGTAATTAAACCCTTACTCTTTATTTTTTTTAAACTAAGATAACCTTAAACATAAATAAATAACTTTGAATCATCTTCCAGGTACAATATTGTCGAGTTATTGCCAATGCGTGTCATCTTGAGCATGTTGACAATCTCATATATAAAGCATGTCATCGTTGTCAAAAAAAGGTGGTTTTTTCCAAGGAGTTCCTAAATGTGAGTCTTGCGATCTTACGAATGTTGTAATCATTCCAAGGTATAATTCTCAATCTCATACGATCTCTATCATCAAACAACCAATATTTATTTAATGTGATAAACTTATATCTTATTTTATTAACAGATTGTTAGTTCGACTTACAATATGTGATAGAAGTGGTACTTTAAAAGTCACAATGCTTCATGATCTTGCACAACTCATTTTGGAATGCCCTGTTACAAACATAAAATTAATACTTCAATAGGTTCTCCATCTATTACAAACTAGCTCGCATTGCATTTAAATACACTGCATAATTTCGAAGCCCATATTTCCCCCTATGAAATAAATGTACAATTGTTTGCGTTAATGCAGCCAAATGGACGTGCCCAAGTCATGGAAACATTATTCACAAAACTTGGATACAAAGCCTTCGCTTGGATCTTACCTCCACCAATGCAAGAGTTCATTCCAGATCATTCTTATACTGTTAGCTATGTGCTACATGTCGACTGGGCTGAAGAGTGCATGTGGTTAACCAAGTATCATGAAAGCAAATTACGTAGTTGAAACACTAGAGATTTCATTTACTATCTTTGTTATTATATCGTTACATTATGAATATTTTTATGCCTTCGATAAACTTTGTAAATAATCTATATTCTATAAGTTAATACTAGATGTAATTACGCAACTAATTTAATTCCAATAACGATTTCGCACGCATTGCGTGCATATAAGGCTAGTTCACTTAATAGTGCAACAACATAATAAGCCCAAATTCCAATTTATTTTTCTTTCCCAATTTTATTGGATGGGTCAAACCCCTAAGTTTTCCCTTTCACCCTTCTCTATCTTGCACCTCTTTCATCACTCTCTTTAAACTCTGCGGGCTGCGGCCAGCAGACCACCGCTGACCATCGCGAGCCACTACTGACTACAACAGTGCCGGTCAGCCGGCCAAACACACTATCAGTCTATCACTGACCGTTTTTCTCCCCGTGTTCGTCAAATTCCAATTAGAACATCAATAACATATCTATATATATATCTAAAACCCAATGCAAAAACATGTCATGCTGCCACATGTACTCCCCCTCCGCCACACAATTAAATGAGAAATATTAAACAATTAAAATGTGTGTTATAAGACTCGAACCCATGACCTCTCATTTGAGATATAAATGCACTAACCACTTACTCTATTATCTCATATTGGTCTTTATGGGAAAAAGAATATATTTAAAGACAAGATAATTTTTTATTTTAAAGACAATTAAATACAAATGTATATATTAATACTCATTAAGCTATTGTTAATAATAGCGTGTCCTACCTTTCAGCAATCTTATATTCAAACAAACGCTCTTCAATTTTTTATAACCACTGTAATTAACACTACTACACCATTTCATTGCATCGGCTGTATTCTTACACATTAACCTACATCTAAAAAACAGATTGTATTATATTTTTTATAAGTAATTATATATTTATATATATGTAATCTCTTGAAACCGTGGTTATATTGATGAATAATTCATATTATAATTTACTATGTAGAAAATTTAATAGGAACTGGAAGATCACTTCCTAAGCACAATCCAATGCTAACTCTTTTTTTTTCCACTTTTCTCAAGTGTTTGATTCAATACTTCAAATTTTCATTGATCTCAATTATATAAGGGAAGGGGGAGCTATAGTGTCCCCCTATAAATTTACTTAACTGCCCATTAGTTAATCAACTACTACAAAAAAAACGGAAAAATAAAGTCAAACTCAAATATAGAATTAAAAAATTAACTTAAATATTGAAGACAATCAAGTTATAATTGAACCACCAAAAAAGTAAACATTAACTATAAGATTTAGTACATTTATGCTGAAAAAGGTAAAAAGGAATATATCTTATCAATCAATTCACAAACACAATCAAGTATTACATTAAAACAGAAAATTCAATCAATTAACAAAGTGAAATGATTTATTTAACACAAAAGACTATGTTAATACAATATAAGAAATCCTAAAAAAATTCAATCAACATTCTTTTATCATTCATCAAGTTTAATTTTATAAACCTAAAAGAAAGAATAAGTAAAAAAAAAATTAATAAAAGAAGGGTTAAGTGATAGAGGCTTAACTTACGAGATTTAGCAAAAAAAATGTCTAATGTTTAAAAATTTACCCCTGTTTATGCCCAAAAAGGCTAGAATTTATGTTTAAAAAAATAAAAAATATCAGGCACGCATCGCGTGCATAATTTGCTATAAATTATTAGGGGCATCGCCCGAGCCAACAACTAGTTTCCATCAAAAGTTGAGTTTGATATCTATTTTTCTTTTCTTTCTTCGGCATCCAATCCAAATTAATTTTTGCACTCTCCAATTCTCTTAAGATCTGTTTAGTTGTATTATGATTCCACCAAAAAAAAACTGAATTTTCGATTCCCTAAAAAAATTGAATTTTGATTAATCCTCATACAATATGATGACATAGATCGACAACATATTTTATATTTTTTTATCTCTGTTTCTTTGTCTTCATCTCTTTTTTTATCAGTTAGTTTTTTTTTTTCTTGATGGTAGGTTTTTACCATTTTCGTCAAACAAACTCGTCTCTATGGAAGCATAATACAATTGATAAAATTAATCATCCGAAGTCTAAATTGATCTTCATACTTGGATTACAAACACATTAGAAAGTAAGAATTACCTTTTGACTGTGATTTCGTAGTTTGGTTTTTGCTCCTCTTGGTGTGGTTCAATTACGTTGATGCGACGCAGTATGATAATAATTCATTTTTTGCTCTTTGGATTTTGCATTGTAAAGGGGAATTTTAGTTGATGGTCTTCTGTTTTTGTTTGCAGATAGGAAGGGAGAAGATGAAGAGCTCAATTGCTTAAAAGTATTTTGAAGCAGTTACTATGGAACCATGAGAATGCTACTGGAAGTTGGAGTTAGAGATGAATTAGGAAGAACTGATGTTCAGTTTATCGTGGTTATTTTTTTCTTTTTCTATTTATTTAGTATAATAAAGATATTTCCCCCCTTAATTAGGGATTTTATTGGGTGGTAAGTGGTTACATTTTGATAATTACACGGTGGTTTTTGGAATGATTTTTTTTTGTTTTTTGTTGTTTGTTTTTTTTTTTTATCCATATGAGCCACGAATGCAGTACAAATTACAAAGAAGGGGAGGGGGATTCGAACCTGTGTGACAGGAGTTAGTAGTTTTGTTGGATTTTTTTTTTCTTTTTTTCCTTTTTCTATTTTTTGGTATCCCCTGTTGCCTTATATTTCCTCTGTTTTTTTAATTGCAATATTTGCCTTTTCACATTTACCGAGACACTTATTTGAACGTTAATATCTCATATTAGGTGTAAGTAAAAATTATAAAAATTTGATATTTGGAATCATCGTATTGAGACGAATCTAACAAGACCCCACTTGACTATGTTTTCTCTTATATAATGGTGCGAAATTACTTAACAAAGTTGGTTGATGAATAATGCCAAAAAGCAAATGTTGCAACTAAAAAAACAGAGGTAGTATAATATAATAGAGATATAGCTTAAGGTTGGCAGCACACTAATTCACACATTATTGATGCACCACTTTCACACCTCACATATAAATACTCCACTCCAATCCTAAATTCCTAATTCTTCCTACGCCTAACTAAACTAATCACGCCTCACTCCTCGATATCCCTCTACATATTTGCGCCCAACATGTATTCATCACCGCTCGACACCATCATCTCCAACATCAATTCAATCTTGCCTAATCCCCTACATCTGATTCCACGGTTGCCCCTAATTATCATCAATCTTTATCATCCTAATTCCTATTTTACTACGAAAAGCCACAGTGCAAGTCAACGAAGTAAAATATAACTTCACCACAGCATACTACACTATAAAGCATTGGTTGGACGCAAGTCGCAATACAAAAAGAAGTTTGTACGGCTTGTTTCAATATTCGATTCAAGATCCATACAGATATAAATGACTCAGACGAAGGTATAAATTTATGAGGATCCTTTAACTAATTCCTTCTTGTTTATTATTTTTATTGAAGTTAGAAACATTTTATACATGATATAAATTGTTAACATATTTTTTCAACTATAAATATTATGTATATTAATTTACTTTCTACGCATATTATCTTATTTTTATCCTTCATGAATATTATTTTTTTATACTTGACAACAATATTTTACACCTTGTATATTATTGTTAATCAAGACCTCAATAATTGTTTTAACACTAAGGGCCTGTTCTCCCCAGCTTATTTTCAGTTCAGTTCAGTTCCTAAATGATAATCATTACTATTAATTAGTTATAATTTAATTCAGTTCAGTTTAGTTCAATTCAGTTGTTTTATGCCGAAGAGAACATGCCCTAAATCAGATAATATGGACAAGCGGTTAGAAATCCAGTAATATGATCGCTAAATAACTTGAGTTACTAAAAAAAAGTAGTCTTTTATGTGTTTAATGAACCAATGTAGACTAATTTTTTTAGGGTGTTCAAAAATATTATTTGGTTGTTTAATTGCATAAAACTTGTTATGAATCATGTTAAAGTAAAGACTAACAATGGGTGAACGTGATTCTTGATCATGTTTGTACCCTCACCCCTGAACTCGATTTTGGTTTATTGCCATTCATGGACTCATGACGGATAAATCTACAACGGATAAATCCCAAAGTTTTCCATAAGATTTCCTAATATCCAATTAGGTTTATTAGTCTTCTTTTAAGGACTTGTTGGCGACTTCCAAAATGTTTTTCAATAAAACCTTTCAATGAGGTAGTCAAATACGCGCTCACACCGTGTAAGCGAATAAAAAAACACCTACAACCACCCAAGGAGCCTGAGGCTTAACCCTTCCGAGATCAGCCCACAATGCCTCCCTCTCACTCCTATCATTAGAACCATATACAAATGAGCAGAAAAAAGTAAGACATTTGATTTGTTTTGCTTCTTTACTTTTCCATTCTTTTAATTTCTGTATTTGAATGTTAGAACCTGACAAAAAAAATTAAGCTCATAAAGTAGTTTGTGATTACTAATCATAAGAGTTATGTCTTGAACTTTGATTAAAAGGTTGTGATTTTTCTGAATTTATTTCATAAAGTAGCCTGAATTAGCACTAACCTATGTATATAATATTGTACTTGTTTTCTTATCTTAATACAATTTTGATGTAGTTATGTACTCTTCACCCTTATGTTATTGGTTCCTGCAAGAAAGTCACTAATTGGGTTTTATGTGTTCGGTAGTTACGTTAAATGGCTTCATCTAGTAACAAAGAAGGGGAGAAGTAGAGATTTTTAAGTGGAACTATGAGGACATTATCATTCTATTTGAAGTGTGTCTTCAAATTATCAACAATAATGGTTGTTCACGATGTTTCAAGTGGAAGAAAATTCAAATAAATGTGAAAAAAAAATTGGACATCCAATAAATAATTTGAGTAGCTGCAAACATAAATATGATGCAACGAAAAAACATTGGCATAAACTAAAATCGTTGGCAACTGGTCTCGATTGTGATCCAAATTCTGAAAAATTTAATGTTTTTGATGAATGGTGGCAAATAAAAATTAGGATGTTTTTTTTTTTCTTTTTCCATAATTTCTATTAGTCATATAATTTTCAAAAATAGCAAGATAATAATTAGTGGAATATAATACAACAATACAAGGACTTTTTATTTTTGTAGGAAAATGCCGACGTTCAAAGGTTTGGACATAGGGGTGTCAACTCAACTCTTGAAACTAAATAAGAAATATTATTTAGAGATTCGTGAAACTAGAGTAGGAAGTTTTACCAGAAATGAAATTATTCGTGACTCTGTAGCTTGATTTCCGTTTTCCAATTCAACGAGAGTAACAAGAATAATACTTTTTTCGGATTTTTCACCAGGTACCCCTGAGGTTTCTTAATATTCATCAGGTACCCCAGAGGTTTGATAAAAATTCCTGAAATGCCCCTGCCGTTAAGTTTCCGTCAACTTCGTTGGGTTTCCATCCAAATCATTCATATTAACCCAAATTAACTCAAATTAACCCTAATTAAACTCTAATTAACTTTAATTAACTCTAATTAAACTTTAATTATCCCTAATTACTTTAAACCTCCACCCACCATCACCTAGCCACCCTACCACCCGAAACCCACCTCCCTAGCCCCCCAAAACCACCCACCCACCTCCCCCGCCCCCCAAAAACCACCGACCCACCTCCCAAGCCCCCTCCAAAACCACCGACGACCCACCTCCCCGCTCCCGAAAACCACCATACCCACCACCCTACCCCCCGAAACCACCCCCGGCCCCGAAAACCACCCACCCACCTCCCCAACCTATCTTTCCTCCTCCCTTGTCTCACTCGTGTCTCTATCTATTCGCCAACCCATCTGCCACAGTTTCCCCCCTTGTTGCTCGTCGAAGCTGCGGGCCGCGCCGCGTTTTCTCTCTCCTCTCGTCCTCTTCCTCTCCGCCGCTGTCTGTTCGCGTGTCGGCGGTCTTCTGCTGCACCGTCTCCCCTTTAGTTCGCTGCCACCGTTTCCATTGAAGATTGTCCTGTTTTTTTTTTGAGGAAAATAGTTTTTGTAGAAAGGTGAGGCATTGTGGAAATAAGTGAATTTGTAGTTTGAAGTTTAATTCCTTTTGTATGCTTTTCTCCTCTCGTGATGAAAGTGTTTGTTGTTTGCTTAAATTTGGGTTTTGAGTGAATTTTGGTTATGGTAACAATGTAGCAAGTGCTCATATGTGACTAGAGAGTGAATTACTAGAACCTGTGATGGTGGTTTGAGATTCCCATTTTTGTGATGCTTTGAAGATATGTGGACCTGTGATGGTGGTTTAAAATTTCCATTTTTGCAAAGCTATTAACTCAGTGCTTAGTACTTTGGTTTCGGATTCGAGTTTTCATTGTTTTAGTGTTCTTTAGAACACTATCATGACATTAGTGTGAATTGTCTTGGATCTTGTGATTCAATTATCGGGTTTGATCTTAGAGAGTTCTGGAATGTAGTTTCCAATGGGTGGGTGGGGGGTGGGGGTGGGGATGTGTGGTTTCCGGTTGGGTGGGGGTGGAGGGAGAAAGTGGTTGGGTGGTGGTAGTTGTTTGGGTGGAGGGAGAAAAAGAAATTTATCAAACCTAAGGGGTATTTGGTGAATTAAGAATGTGACGAAAACTTAACGACATGGGCATTTCAGGAATTTTTACCAAACCTCAGGGGTACCTGGTGAATATTGAAAAACACGAGGGTATCAGGTGAATATTAAGAAACCTCAGGGGTACCTGGTGAAAAATCCGTACTTTTTTTGTTTGGTTTTTGTGTGCTTGATAAAGTAGAATATGAGAACTATAACATTTCATAATTAAATTATCCCAGCTTTTAGATTTCTATCCATTTGTATTCTGACGCATGATGGTTCATGTTCTCTTCAATAATTTTTCTTTGTTCCTAATATTATTGTTGCTATTAATTAACTGGTAATTAAGATTTTATGTTCTTCATGGTTATGTTAGATACTTAATTAGATGGCTTCATCTGGTAACAAAGTAGGGACGATATAGATTTTTAAATAGAGTGATAAGGAGACTATCATCTTGTGTGAAGTATGCCTTCAATTTAAAGTGGAAGGAAATCCAAAAAAGAGTTCACTTCGTCTAATAATTCATTTGTAAATTGGCTAGTCTGGAAGTAATTATCAACTCCACGACTTTCAACAAACTCTTCCTTAAAGTTTCCATTTTCTACTGTAAGGTCTTTAATGTGGTCCAATGAGGGTACATAAACATTCTCTCCCGTTGCATATGAATCTCCAAACAATTTAACCTAATTAGTTTTAAGAGTTGAGTTGACACCCCTATGTCGAAACTTTTTAATGTCTGGATTTTCCTACAAAAATAAACAGTACTTGTATTAAATTCCACTAACTTTTATCCTAGTATTGTTGTAAATTATATGACTAATAATCATTATGGAGAAGAAACAATAACACACCTTGATATTTCTTTGCCACCACTCATCTGATGCATCAGTTTTTCCAAAATTTGGATCTCACGCACCCGAGACCAGCTTCTGACGATTTTAATTTACTCCAGTTACGCCTATCTCTTCTCATTGCATCATATTTATGCTTGTAACTATTCATATTATTAAATGGACGTCCAATCTTTTTCCCACATATATTTGGATTTCCTTCCCCTTGAAACATTGTAAACAACCATTATCTTTAATAAATTGAAGGCATACTTCACACAGGATGATAATGTCCTTAACACTCCACTTAAAAACCTATTTTGTTCATTCTTTATTACTAGATGAAGCCATCTAAATTAAGTATCTAACATAACCATGAAGAACATAAAATATTAATTACCAAATTAATTAATAGCAACATTAATACTAGAAACAAAGAAAAATTGTTGAAAAAAGCAAGAACCATCATGCTTCAGAAGACAAATAGACAGAAATCTAAAAGTTGGAATAATTTGATTATGAAATGTTATAATTCCCATATTATATACTTTATCAAGCACACAAGAACCAAAAAAAAATTCTTTCTTGTTACTTTCGTTGAATTGGAGAACGGAAATTAAGCTACACAATCACGAATAACTTCATTTCTTGTAAAAACTTCCTACTCTAGTTTCACGAATCTTCAAATAATATGTTTTTATTTAGTTTCAAGAATTAAGTTGACACCCCTATGTCGACCTTATAACGTCTGCATTTTCCTGCAAAACTAAACAATACATGTATTATATTCCACTAATTATTATCTTATTGTTTTTGAAAACTATATGACTTATAGAAATTATGGAGAAAAAACAACACACCCTGATTTTTATTTGCCACCATTCATCTGATGCATCAAATTTTCCAGAATTCAGATCCTATCCGAGACCAGTTGCCGACTATTTCAGTTTACACCAATTACACAATGTTTTTGCATTGCGTCATATTTATGCTTGCAACTACTCAAATTATTTAACGGACGTTTAGTTTTTTTTTCCCCACAGCTATGTGAATTTCCTTCCACTTAAAACATTGTGAACGATCATTATTGTTGATAAATTAAAGACACACTTCACATAGAATGATAGTGTCTTCATAGCTCCACTTAAAAACATTTAAAATAAAACCTAAGCACATGAAATCCAATTAGTGACTTTCTTGCATGAACCAATAACATAAGGGTGAGAAGTACATTACTACATCAAAGTTGTATTAAGATAAGAAAACAAGTACAACATTATATACAGAGGTTAATGCTAATTCAAACTACTTTATGAGTTCAGAAAAATCACAACCTATTATCAAAGTTCAAGACACAACTCTTATGATTAGTAATCACTGACTACTTTATGAGATTAATTTTTTCTGTCATGTTCTAACATTCCATTATAAAAACTATAAGAATAACAAAGTAAAGAAGAAAAACAAATCAAATACCCACAAAGAAAAACTACAAAAAGATGTAAATTTTGAATGGTGTAAACTTCAATTGAAAACATTATTACTGCCTATGTTGGGAAATCTAAATATAAATTCAACCAAAGGACAATGGTACTGCCTATGTTGGGATGTCTTTTGAAAGTCATGCAGCCTTTGCATCAACATATCAGGAAACGACCATTTGAAACTTAGAACATCATTCTCCCAAATTACTATCTCTTATTCACAAAGAGTATATGGTATCCATTATAGTCGGCCATCTGTCCATTTTCATAATGTCATATCTATGAGAAATGAGAATGAAACAAAGACCACCATAACTGAAAGGTCACACAGGTTCACAATTCACTATTCAGAATTTGAGCTCTAGTTAAAATTTCCTGCTCTACTTAATCAAACATACCCATACAGTGGACAAGTAGATTCAATCAAATATACACAATAAGAAAGTTTAATATTGAAGAAAAACCAACATGGGTATACAAGACATGAACAAAAGCAGAGAAATTGAGCTCATAAAAAAATCAGGATTCTGAATAATACAATACCCTATAAGAAAGTCATGTTTTTTTGTTTATTGATATAGAAGGGGATTGTGCTAAGAAGTATACAATGCATATAGTCATGAATTCTTGAGAAATTAATTGAAAACCACAAAGCATCCCTTAGTAAAAGTAGCTATCAGTAAGCTAAAACATAAGCTTTATCTTTTTACAGTACTACACTTATATCTTGATAACTCGTAATATACAGTGATACACGCAAATTTTACTTTTTGCTTCATGGATAGGACTTTCATAGAAATTTTAGAATTGGTAATTTGTGGATCTATATTAATGACTGTATGATAGTTGCTTGAGGTATTTTTTTTTTTGATCCATATGAGCCCAAGGCGTCTGAAGATACAAAGGATGGGGATTCGAACCTGTAACCTATCGTTCACAACAAGTGGCCAAGACATCCTTGGTATAGTTGCTTGAGGTATTGCTAATAACCTTTTCATATTGTGAACATGTCATGTTGCAGACAATGTGATCAATTCAACAAAATATAGCCAACAAGTTGTTCCATTTGATCCGCGTCACAATATCTCTATTAAAAAGATGAAATTTGTGCTCCCACTTATTGTTCTCATTCAGTTAAACCCCTTTCCTAGTATTGAGTTTCCGCATATAGGTAAGATTTTTGCAGTGTGGATGTATGTTATTTGTGAGGGAACTCAATTCCACATGAAAAATCAGAGAAAAAGCAAGGGAGAAATATAGATAAGGAGGAGCAAGAGAGCACATACCCCTGTTTCAGACTGATTCACTGGTCATGGAGATATGTAGATGATTTCATAAATACGAACTCAATTCCACATGCGAGAATCTCTGCAATACAAATTAAAACATTCATAATAAATAAAAAATTATGAACGAAAAACTCAAAATTTAGGCAAATCTAACGTGAGATTGAAAAAATTATAGAGTAACCCTGGAGGAAAAAAATCATGGACATGTCAGTGTTTAATTCCCAAACAACTAATTAATTAATATATAGTTAACTCAGGATATAGAAACAAAACTTAGAAAATCAAGAATAGAGGAAAGTAGAACTGGACGCAGAGCAAGGAGGAAGGTGAGATTTTTCAGGGATTTTGCTGAGAGAAAATCGCAGCTATGGAGGCATCGCTATACTATGAGCAAAGGAGTATTGATTTCTTGTATTATTTTCCCAAAAAAAAAAAAAAAAAAAAGAACGCTCTTGAAAGATATAAATTGCAACGTTTATCAAAAGCTATCTAAATACTACTTAAAACTCTAACCACTACTCCAACCTCTACCATGTCAAAATACTTAATTAGTATTTTTACTCAGTCAAAATACCAAAAGCTAATCCAAAAGTTATTATTGCCGAACCACCAAAATGCAAAATCAAAACCAAGATCTACTCCACTGCCTACTCCACCAGCGACCCGTAACTTTGCGCCTGTTGGGTTAGTATGGCCCAAAATTATTTGGCCCAACTAAAGAACAAACTACTATAATATATCAGGAATGTCGGTTTTGATCAAATATCATGATTTCTCTAGAAATCATGCTAAGGGTCTATTCTCTTCGGCATAAAACAACTGAACTGAACTGAATTAAATTATAACTAATTATTAATAATGATAATAAAAGTTAGAATAACTTATATTAAGTCAACTTATATACTTCCTCCGTTCCGAATTAAATGCAACAAATCTACTTTTTTATTATTCACACTTTTCACTTTGGTAAGATTTGTGAGTTATACATAATGAAAAACATAGTCGAGTGGGATCTTGTTAGATTCGTCTCGTGACGTACTTTCATAAAATGTAATTTTTATAATTTTTACTTATATGTAATTATAGATATTTGTGGTCAAAATAATGTCTCGACATGCGTAAAAGTAGATTTGTTGCATTTAATTCGGAACGGAGGAAGTATATCATTTCACTTAAAAAAAAAAGTCAACTTATATGGTCTAGAATTCCTTAGCTAGACCGACTTAATTATATCAAGTATGCCCACATTAGGTGCACTATAAATAACAGACCTGGGCATCATCATGGAATGATCATCAATGCAACACCCAACACAAAGAAGTCATACATATTAAGCCTTCCAAAATAAATTCCACCTTCCTTATAACCCACCTTTTATTATTAATCCACTATTACCTTATGTATTACTCTTTTATGAGTTTCCTACTATAGTGTGAGTTTTATAATATTACTCACCGACCCTAATAATATTTAGGGTTCTTGTACTCTCCTACTTTATATAGTGGATTTCCTAATCCTCGTCATCTATGGGTTTTTTACCTCTATTTGAGGATTTTTCTCACGTTAAATATTGTGTGTTCACTTTTACTACTTTTTTTGCCACATATTTTCCAACTCTATTTTATTTTGCTCTATCTTTACATCTTTAATTTGCTTCCGCTACGCACTCTCCGCCCTAACAAGTAGTATTCGAGCCAAGTTGGTTAGAGTGTTTTTCACATTAAAGATGTCTTCGGTAACGAAATTTGAGATTGAGAAGTTTGATGGCAAGATCACTTTTAGCATCTGGAGAGTCCAAATGAAGTTTGTGCTTACACCAAACGGATTAAAAAGGGCAGTTGATGGCAAACAGAAAAAGCCATCTACTATGACTGACGAGTAATGGCAAGAGCTGGACAAAAAAGGTGTCGTCTACGATCCAACTACGCTTATTTAAGGAGGTACTACACGAGGTTATTCACGATAAGACAACTGCATGGCTATGGTTGAAGCTCGAATCCATCTACATGACTAAAAGTCTCGCTAACAAGCTCCGTTTAAAGGAAATACTTTACAGATGACTGAAGCTACTTCTATCTAGTCTCATCTTAATGAATTTAATTCTATTATTATCGATCTTGAGAATTTGGATGTGAAGATTGAAAATGAGGATAAAGTTGTGTTACTAATTGTCTCCCTACCTCCTTTGTACAAGCACGTCAAGGAAATCATGGTATATGGTAACAATGATACTTTATCTTTTGAGTTGTGAAATCTCATTTACTCTCAAAAGAGAAATTTGACCATGAAGTGCATTCCAATGATAATGCCGAAGGACTAAATGTAGGAGGAAAATCACACGGAAAAATAAGTAGCAAAAATTAGGCCATATCTAATGGGCATAAATTCTAAAATTGTGCAAATATTATAAAATACATGGGCACGATGTTTTCGATTACTTAAAATTAAGAAAAAGCTCTAAAGAGAAGAAAACGAGAAAAAAGCTAAGTTAAACGCGTAAGCCGATTTTGGTAAATTGGATTTTGATGATGTTCTTTTGGCTACTTCTCCCGGAAGAAGTGGAACTCCCTAATTGGGTGCTTGATTCCGGTTACACCTACCATGTTTGTTCACAAAAAGATCACTTTATTGATTACAAATCGGTGAAGAATAAATCTGTTTCCATGGGCAATGATTCCCGTTGCAAAGTTCATGGTATCGGTCTCGTTCGGATCAAGACACATGATGGTCATATCAAGATTCTGTCTAATGCTCAACATGTTCCTGATTTGAAGGAGAACATCATGTCTTCGGGCACTCTAGATTCTAAGGGGTGCAAGATTTTGGCTCAAGGTGGAGTACTTAAAGTCTCCAGAAGTGCTCATGAACTTCTGAAGGCCATTAGATATAGAAATCTTTGTGTTACAAGAGTCTTCTGTTATGGCTTCTTACTACACAACTCCGGTTCGACATTGTAGACACTAAAAATTTATTAGTGTTCTATATTAAAACAAGTTAATTATTATTGAGCTAAAATAAATATCATTAGCTCAATTTAATTAATTTAGCTCACTCAAATAAGACATCCAAATTAAATTAAACAAATATAATATGGGTTCTAAAATATTTGGGTCAGTCCATATCACTAGTCCAAATAAGATGGTCAAATGGCAAAGGTAAAAAAAAGACTTCCAAGTCATTAACGGGCCCAAACCCATAAACTACCAAGTCCATGGAGGGATCTTCATTCCCTATAAATAGACCCCTTTTCCTTCAGCTGAGGGGGGCAGAAAATCATTATTCTCAAGAGCTCATAAATTTCTCTTGGAATTCTCTCTGCAAATAGTCAACAAGCACATCAAATCCGTGCCGACTATTTAGATACACTCAAACAAATTTGATTGAGATTCAAGCTTTTGTCAGCCCTCATTCGAATACACTCAAACAAAACTCAAATTCAGGTTGACGTCGACAAAACGTCATCCGACACTCAAACTCAGGTTGACATTGACAAAACGTCAGTCTACACTTAGCTCCACGTCGGCATCAACACGTGTCATCTCCAGCTACGGAACAGAATCAGAGGACTTAGTTTATTTTTATTATAAACTGTTTATAGAGATTGTACTCAATAACATTTATTGAAATATAATTTCTTTGTCACTTTGTTTCTTGTCTTATTTATTTTGACTCGAAATTTGTGTATACAAATTTTGGCACGCTCGGTGGGACTATCTCTGCCTCTCATCTCTGTTTCGTCATCATCAACAAAGCTGAGAAATGGCCTCAAGCAAGAACATCTCTCAATCTTCTGAAAACTCTGCCGACACCCTACGAAAATCTATAACGTTGGGTGACTTTATGGATGACATGTGTAACAGCCCGCACTTCCGAGCTGCTAGCTAATCACACTTCACATTCATAAACCTCATTTAACATTAAATAAACTTCGAATTACATTTACTCGCAGCGGAAACAAACACCTATAAAACGATCCTGGACCTGTGGGTCAGGGCCCACAACAATATCCCAAAATAGAAATACAATTACATGAATTGATCAATCGAATCTCCGATATAATACATCCAAACACCATAATATTCTTTCCTATAACACTATAGCTCATTCGAAAAAAAAAACATCTCTTATAATACCATGATCCTTAAACCACACCGGAGCTAAATTCCACATTCCCTGCAAAAATCATTAGCATTGAACTCTGCCCCCACCAGGACAGGTTCCAAGAACAAAATCAGCGAAACTGAGTACACACTGTCCAACCAGAAAGTCTTTTTGGCGGCTTAAACACATTCGAGTTGTTGAATGTGATTTTATATAGAATAAATGCGTAATAAAGAAATCACCTTAACATGTGAGCTTTTATATCTCATGGATCAATGTACTTAAAACAAATCACAGAAATATATCTTTTCATCAAAGATTCCGCATAACCAATATATTTATACTTCTTAAACGTCTTATACTTGCTCAAAATACAAAGGTATTCCTCGATAGATACCAAGGATGCAAACGTAATATATAAAAGAACATACTGAGTAATTCTTCAAAAATTTACCATAAATTAACTTGCTATATCAGTATCATTATCAAACATAACTTAAATTTTTCTCAATACTTTAGCATCAAAATATTTACTCAGGGAAGGAACACGAATGGAGAGGGGTAAACCATGTCTCCAGACTTTTGAGGGACGTCTCCCCACCTTTCTTATTTTCTGCTTGCAAGACTTTTAGGTCATGACCCCACATAACAGAGCAATACCCGCTCTAAACACATAATGAGCAAACCTGCTCCACAAATGTTGTTCGTCACTGCTTTTACAGCTACTTCCCTTCTAAAACAAAACATAACCGCAATACTCAATTATTAATTTCACAAACTCATATTTTTCAAAACTCATATACATGGTTCTGAAAATTCATATAACATATATTCATATCTTATAATAGGATAACAAATCCATGTTCATATTTTTGAAAACATACTTTGGAAATGATGGAGATTTGACTTAGATATCATATGCCAAATCCATTACAAAATTCTAAATTACTTAGTATTTTTCAAAATCTGAAATCTCGGATTATCTTCATCTCCTTAACATCATTTGACAGATTTTGATAGTAAATGTTTTTCCACAATTGGAACTGATAACGTAATCAAAATGTAGCATATGCTTCTCAAAGATTTACAAGGTGGTGAACTATTGTCGAGACCAAACACTAGGCACGTATGACCTATGGTTTCTAACTTATAGACCATGATATTTCGTCTAATTCCTTTTGACAATTTCCCCTTTATTGTAACGGTTTTAGTCCCTTATCCTTGGACTTCCATCTTTAACTTTTAGCAACTCTCTATAGCCTCCAAGAATTCTCAAGATATGAATGTTCCTTGAAGGATTACTTATCCCTAATACATGAACTCGACATTGCTAGAATGATACTTGTATGTCCAACTTATCACATTAATATCTCAGATTT
Organism: Beta corolliflora; assembly: GCA_947648045.1. Taxonomy (NCBI): domain Eukaryota; kingdom Viridiplantae; phylum Streptophyta; class Magnoliopsida; order Caryophyllales; family Amaranthaceae; genus Beta; species Beta corolliflora. Next base: position 132,564 of record CANSZD010004062.1, on the reverse strand, counting down.
CCCATGACCATACTATATCATAATAAATCATCTACGTTTATTATTGTAAGTCAAGATATATCACTCAATAATTCTATGTCATAAACAAATATTTCATAACTCAACTATTCATCCAAAAATTTACAATTACGTATACTTAAACTCATTATCTTAGTCAATCCTAATTATATAACTCATAACCGTACAACCCCAAATATCTAAACTTGATGTTCATATTAGTCTTAATACTCTATTATTTCAATATCAATACACATCATTAACTACTAAACTATCCATTACACTAGATTTACCTTTCCCTAACTTTCATTTACATAACCTTACTTATCTTACTAGAAAATTTATACCTTTAAACTTTCTTACTTAATCCAATTCCAGATATGACCTTTCATAACTTAAATACTATAAGTTACACTTCTCTATTTGATATTCTTTTGAATCATCACCCATATCTTGATCCTTTATTTCTCTAATATGACCTTCACATTTCAGATCTTACTTCTCAATATTTAATATCCCGTCTCAAATACTTATTTTGGTTATAACATCTCTTAGACTCACAAACATATTGTAACCACTCTATTAACCCTTAGATTAATGTTGAACTTCCAAATTCACTTCCAATTAATTATCCTTAGATATCTAACTTGACTTCTATACATAACATTTTATACTCTTCCCCACCTTCCCATTTCCTATCCTTACTCATCCAATTAGAAAATAAGACTCCTAACCTCTTTTGTACTCCTCATTGATACCCATAATAGAAGTTTCCAAACTCGATTATCACCTTCCCTCGACTTAGACAACACAATTCAAATTTAATGTCCGATACTTCCCCAAACCATCACTCCGGCCCCTTTGTATCGATATCACTATTATAGAACTCATTTATTTAACTTTTATGTCCCAACGTTGAGTGTCTCCCATTCCCAACATATACTTCTCAATATATACTTTTATAGTTGTCTGGTCTTTAAGGCCCATATAATTTTTATCTCGGCTACTACCCCATTAATTGACGTTGGCACTCCAAAACTTACACAATCACCCAACTCCACTTTTCAAATAATAGTTAATATTCTTAACATAATTCTTCGATCTACTAATTCACCCCACAACTACCTTGACATAACTTTCAAATATTACAAAACCCAAATTCCTCAAATAGTCCTTGTTGGTATCCTTTTATGACATAATGTCACTTTTTGAATCGAACTTATTCTCCTTATAATAACAGCTCATACTATACCGACAAAGCTAAAGTCGTATCACCTAATCAAAAGTAATCCTAAGGTCCTCTAACAAATAGTAGTCGGGAAGTAGGGTCGAATCCACAGGGAAACAGTGTTCTTTTCCTAATCGTCGATCAAATCTAGATTATAGGTAACGAATGTGTTGTTTGTGATTATACTAAACTAGTCAATAACTATATCGAGAATATCAATAATAAATAGTCTAGGGCATAGGTTCACCAATGAACAATAATCCAGGATGAAACACAATAATCAATAATAAATAATGCGGTCAAACAAAGTTGATTTCCTCTCTCGAGTCGAAATTAACCATAGAATGATATTAACAGGCTCTCGCAATTTATTAATACCAATTCTACCTATTGAAACTAGCCTTAATATCAAGTTTATACCTCGCGGCGCATAACCTAATATTGCAATACTATAACAATCAAATCAGCCAAATCGGATTGAATAGAGATAATACATTCAATAGGAATCAACATACATCATCAAAAATCAATACTTTATAAACATCCCTTCATAAATATTCATGGATTCCCTTAACCCTAGAATTAAACTACTCAATCATAATTAAGAAAAACATACTCATGATGAAACAAGTAAACATGGTGAATCAATACTCAAAGATTGAATAATAATAATAGGAGAAGAGAAGAAATACCAATGTAGAACAATCTTGCAAAAATCCCAACTTTTATTGAAAATTCAATGTAAAAATGGTAAAGAGTAATATTATGGTTCTTGAGTAATTCAAATGTGCCTAGGAAAACTAAAGCTGAAACTATAATGTAAAAACGTCCTCCTTCAACCCAAAAAGGATAAGTATTTATAAGAAAATAAGAGTCAGCGCAACATACGCTTCAAAACGCATAAAAATCGCCCCGCCCGGGTTGCTGGGGCGGATTCCGCCCGACCGGCGGCTGCCGTGTCATTTTTCGCATAAGTAAAATAGCGCCCCGCCCGGTCGGGCCCGCGACAAAATATTTTCTTTTCTTCCAAATCTTCTCCAAACAATGAAAATTGGCTAAGTAAGAGCGCCCGGGCAGCCGGGGCGGATTCCGCCCGGCCGGGCGGTCGTCAGCCTGCACAAAATCTATATCTTCAAAACGCCATAACTTCTTCGTTATTCGTCGGAATTAGGCAAGTGACCACTCGTTGGAAAGCTCTTGAACTCTACTTTCCAACCCAATTGGAATCAATCCATTATCATTTGTGTACCAAAAGTTATGAGTAAAAGAGTGTGCAAGAGTAAGTTTTGGCACTTCTTTCAGCAATGCTTTGCTTCATTCTAGCCCAAATTCGTCTCAGAGAGATGCTTTGTGATCCTCATGCAATCTACCTTCTTTATTCATGTTTGCTAATCTCAAGTTTAGCCAACCATAGTCTATTTGCATTAATATCACCTGAAATTCATCAAAACAAGCAAACGGAGAGCAGTATAGCCAAACTTGAGTAAATCATGCAAATATGCACCTAAATGCTCTCAATTGAACTAGAAATGCAACCTAAATGAACCTAAAATCTATGTATAAGTATGACTCATCAAACTCCCCCAAGCTAAACCATTGCTTGTCCTCAAGCAATAAGATATAGACATTGGAGAAGAAAGACACCTACAATATGAGACTACAATAGAGCCAAACACTCAACTGAAACCACGAGAGATATAGCCACTACACATAACAAGCATCGAAACAATATCTAACAAAGCCGCATAGCATATCATGTATCGCAATCGACTCTCCAAACATACCACAAACCATCTCCCCAAGCTAGATTTAACTAAACCTGACAGACCTCACTATGGTCATGTGCACTCAAATCTCTCATGCGTTTAAGGGATAATAAATAACACTCAACCTAAATCAAGTCGACTCAGATGAAGCAAATACTCTTTAACTTTGACTTTTTGACTCACTTAACACTCAACAATACAATACACAATGATCAAGAGGACTTTTAAGGGTTGTAATGGGACTGAGGTTAAAGGTATGGAATAATTTGGGAATTCTGGTGGAAAAACCAAGAAGGGGGAGCATCAGATAACTAAAAACATGACCAAGAAATGTCACAACAACTCCACGCAACAACCAAACAATCTCCAAATATAATCAACAACCTCTTTCACTCAAGAAATTCAATCATAACCCTTTTTCTTTCACTTTATTCATAACTCTCTTTTTTCACTTTTTTTTTTCATTTTTCACAAACTTTCTTTTGATTTCTTTTTGTTTATTTATTTTCAAACTTTCAATTCAATTTCCAAGCTCACTAAACATACTTTCCATCCAACTACACCACAAATCGAGCTTTATCATTCAATATAACCAAACCAAAACTAATACTCGCTCCCCCAAGCAAGGCTTGGGACAAGAATCAAATGAGGTCAAAGGTTTATAATGTAAATATCAATTTAACAATGTCCGAAAGGCTCAATGGGGATAGAGAAAGGATAATATGACAACAATAATAACTTTGGAGCTAAGATCACGAATAAAAAAAATTGCCTCAATCATATCAAAATGTCTACATTATCAAACATCATAGAGTACCAAGTCAAAATCAAGATCAATCCGACAACTGAGGAACTAATCACACATGAAAGTACAGAACTGAAACGGATACGTCAGTTCAAAGGCACAAAAGCTCACTTGGGTTAAGGTGTCTGCATAGTAAAGTTAAATCGAGCCAGAGAGAGATCAAATAATCTTACCACAAACAATCAATTGCAAAACAATCGTGCTATGAAGAATCATGAACAAGATGATTGACGCTTAGGAAGTGTAGTGAAATATCAACAAGGTTCAAAAAGTGCTAGCAATAGTCTCATAGATGCAAACTAATATGATATGATCAAAAATTCTAATGCAACTAAGAAAACAGTACATTTTTTCGTTACATGTAAACTCCCGCCCCTAATGAGCGGTACAAACCATGTAACAATCCTACTAAAGCAATAAATCTAAACTAGTATGCAACTAACATGCACGAAGTGACATCCTTCCCCAAGTCGAACTTCACATTGTCCTCAATGTGAACACTGAGAAGAACAACGAAGAAAAAGAAAAGGGAAGGGTACAACTCACAGAAAAGGCGGATAATGAACATAGAGTGTGCCAAACAGTATTGGCACTTCCAACACAACCAAAAGCACGTCACTTCAACCTCAATCAGAACAATCCAATGCCTTGAGTAACTTATCAAATGCTCCTGCAAACATGTCACTAAAAACAAGATATGGCTTGATTGCAAGCACATCTATCTTCACAAACATAATGTCAGCAGGAACAAAATAAAAGTGAAGACAAGAAGAATCAAAAGAAAATGGAGAAAAGGAAGACAAAGTATAACTTTCATGTATCTGTTGTGTAGACACCAGAGATCTCAAGGAAAGAATATCAACAATGTCAACTTGGCCAAATGTATCTTTTAATGGTGGCCCTTTTAGAAAATATTAGGGAAATAAAATAGGATGGGAAGAAACAAGATCAAACCTTCTTGAAAATGGAATATGGGGACAAGAAATTATAGGTTCAACCTCTATAGTTTCACTTACAATGTCACCACCCTCTAAAATAGGCTCAAAGTGGTTTGTAACTAAGAGTTTCTCCTCCACCAAAACATTCATCCTATCCATATTTTTCTCATTCTCATCATTCCTTTCGATATCGGGAGTCATATAATCACCATTCCCCACTGACATGGCATTCTCAACACAATCATCATCATCATAGGAAAACATATTTTGGTCTCTCATTTGTTGAATGCCTCGTAATTGATTAACCATCAACTGCTGTTGGTCACACAATTGCGTAAGGCTAGCACTGAATTCTTTGTCAGACTCATTCAATTGTTTCATTAAATCAAGAAGATCTGTCATACACTGTGATGATTGTTGTTGAGGATAGTTATGCAAGTCCAATTGGGGTGGGGAGTTCCAATTATGCACATAAGACTCATATGGAGCATATGGTAATCCATTGTAATCTAAGTTAGGACTGGAAGAATATTGATTATCATAAGATGCACAAAAATTAGAATTCGGATAATCAAAAGATGCATCATAATCAGGCACTTCACCATCCCAACAATTATAACCATATTGTCCCTGACAATCAGTAAAATTTGCTCCATAAAGGTGATTCCACTCCATTATAACACAGTCAGAGGAAAATTAAACCAAAGAAAATATATATATACAATTCTAGGGAACACATGTTCCTTCGAATGGGGGTTAGTATAGACAAGGAATAATCTAGACTCTAAGACAATTAAAATTAAACAAAACCGTTTCCCCGGCAACGGCGCCAAATTTTGACAGGCTAAAGTCGTATCACCTAATCAAAAGTAATCCTAAGGTCCTCTAACAAATAGTAGTCAGGGAAGTAGGGTCGAATCCACAGGGAAACAGTGTTCTTTTCCTAATCGTCGATCAAATCTAGATTATAGGTAACGAATGTGTTGTTTGTGATTATACTAAACTAGTCAATAACTATATCGAGAATATCAATAATAAAGAGTCTAGGGCATAGGTTCACCAATGAACAATAATCCAGGATGAAACACAATAATCAATAATAAATAATGCAGTCAAACAGGTTGATTTCCTCTCTCGAGTCGAAATTAACCATAGAATGATATTAACAGGCTCTCGCAATTTATTAATACCAATTCTACCTATTGAAACTAGCCTTAATATCAAGTTTATACCTCGCGGCGCATAACCTAATATTGCAATACTATAACAATCAAATCTGGCCAAATCGGATTGAATAGAGATAATACATTCAATAGGAATCAACATACATCATCAAAAATCAATACTTTATAAACATCCCTTCATAAATATTCATGGATTCCCTTAACCCTAGAATTAAACTACTCAATCATAATTAAGAAAAACATACTCATGATGAAACAAGTAAACATGGTGAATCAATACTCAAAGATTGAATAATAATAATAATAGGAGAAGAGAAGAAATACCAATGTAGAACAATCTTGCAAAAATCCCAACTTTTATTGAAAATTCAATGTAAAAATGGTAAAGAGTAATATTATGGTTCTTGAGTAATTCAAATGTGCCTAGGAAAACTAAAGCTGAAACTATAATGTAAAAACGTCCTCCTTCAACCCTAAAAGGATAAGTATTTATAAGAAAATAAGAGTCAGCGCAACACGCGCTTCAAAACGCATAAAAATCGCCCCGCCCGGGTTGCTGGGGCGGATTCCGCCCGACCGGGCGGTCGTCAGGTCATTTTTCGCATAAGTAAAATAGCGCCCCGCCCGGTCGGGCCCGCGACAAAATATTTTCTTTTCTTCCAAATCTTCTCCAAACAATGAAAATTGGCTAAGTAAGAGCGCCCGGGCAGCCGGGGCGGATTCCGCCCGGCCGGGCGGTCGTCAGCCTGCACAAAATCTATATCTTCAAAACGCCATAACTTCTTCGTTATTCGTCGGAATTAGGCAAGTGACCACTCGTTGGAAAGCTCTTGAACTCTACTTTCCAACCCAATTGGAATCAATCCATTATCATTTGTGTACCAAAAGTTATGAGTAAAAGAGTGTGCAAGAGTAAGTTTTGGCACTTCTTTCAGCAATGCTTTGCTTCATTCTAGCCCAAATTCGTCTCAGAGAGATGCTTTGTGATCCTCATGCAATCTACCTTCTTTATTCATGTTTGCTAATCTCAAGTTTAGCCAACCATAGTCTATTTGCATTAATATCACCTGAAATTCATCAAAACAAGCAAACGGAGAGCAGTATAGCCAAACTTGAGTAAATCATGCAAATATGCACCTAAATGCTCTCAATTGAACTAGAAATGCAACCTAAATGAACCTAAAATCTATGTAAAAGTATGACTCATCATATACTCGTTCATAGTTTACTACACGCATATTTTCATACTCAAATAATAGTCCCCCAAAACTCATGTTATAACGTACTCTGAAATTACAACCACAACTCCGAACCCATATTTTCTAACCTCTAATGCATGTATTTCGAAATGGGTAATCAAATATCATAATTGATTTCTTAAAAATTCATACACGAAACTCCAACAAGAATTAATCTTACCAAGAGGTGATACCGAGGTTCTCATAATAACCATATAAACGAACTCTTTAAAGTTTATAAAGTTTATACATTTATACATTTATAAAATTTATAACCATATATAAACGAACTCTTTTCTGAAATCATAATTGAGCTTCATAACCTTATCCATTCCCATAATATATAACTCACTAAACTCATATAATCAAACTTATAAACATTGAAAATAGAGTGAAACTCTCATTTAGAACCAAATGTGCATGCCTTATTAATATCACAAAACATGGTTCATTAAACAAATTTATACTATTGAGTCTCAAAACAACATAATTTATAGCCAATAGAACTTAACATGCAATTTAGTTCTACCTTCGTCTTAGAACTCATAAACATGTATTTCACAAACCATTTAGTACAAAAATCCCACTTTTGATACAACCCGAGTTTAACTTATGAAAACATATCAAAATCAACTTATATAGTTTATATAATTGATCGGAATATCAACAATATATTTGGAAAGTGGAAGGACATGTGTGTACCTTGAAACGATTCCCAATAATTCGACATTGTGGATCACCAACTATAGCTCGAACTTCAGAAATTATCTCCATATACACACTCCAACAACGACCTCAATACAATAACAATAATCATTAACCATCCTCACAACAATTTAGATAAACAAATTGATTTACTCATACTTTCTAAGCTCTTCCATGAACTAACCACAACCCTTATATGCAACTCATTCTACTAATCCAACTCACAACATCAATATTTAACTCTATTTAATCTCTTTCTTAATACAACCTACTATACTAATCAAACTAAATCCCAAAATAAAACTTAATGAAACCCATTTTCATAACTCCTAAACTTAGTATCAAATATAACCACTCCAACTACAGTAATAATAATAACAAGAAAATGAATTCAAACTTACTCAACTAAGAAATAATTTACCAGAATATAAATCTAAATTAAAATTAAGACTCAATCTAAAAACCCAATCCAGTTACCACAATTTATAGTTAATTCTAACTCTTCAAAGAGTAGACATTTACACTTGCAACATACGACACTCAAATTCCATAATCCAAATAATATCAATCAAGTAATCACAATCTCATACTCAAATTCCTAATCATAGTCTAATTTCAAATAAAACAAAACTCAAATCGAAAGAGAGGTTGGAAGGGTTAATACCAAACTATAGAATCAACACAAGGAGGGAGGAGAAGGCGAGAGCACCACCGCGCGGCGCGGTGACCACCAAGCAGCCAAGAACACGGGCGGCGCACAAGTGAATCGAAGAACAGGACAACAGGGCACTAATCAACAACACAAGGCGGCAACGACAACAACCAACAAGCGGCGGAACCACAAGTAGCAGCGGCATAGCACAACGAACGAACAAGGGAGATGCGAAGAACGGGAGAAGGGGAGCAAAGAACCGGGGAAACAAGCTCGGGATCCGGCAAGCGCATGACCGGGTCGGACGACAAGCATGTCCGGGCGAGCTTGGGACGCCGCCGACGAGAAAAACGAGGGAAGAGAGAAAACTGGGGTCGGGGTTTTGGGGGTTTCTCACGGGAAGAGAGAGAAATGGGGATTAGGGGTTTTCTTTTGGGGTTTGAGAAGTGATGAGAAAGATTGAGATGGCTTTTTTTTTGGGTTCTCCAAATTAGACCGACAAGGAATTAAGTAAATGAAAGGGAATTTGACTTCCTATTTGGCAAAATATCACTAAACTAAATTTTGGCACTTAAACTCAAATATATAATAATATTAACTTCATAATTAAACAAATATATATACTATTATACGAAAAAAAAAAAAATTCATACTCCACATCTCAAATAAAATAAGATTTTTCGAAACATGATTAACTTAATAAATAAAATCAGCATTTAATAACGCTCTTAAAAATTGGGCTATTACAACATGACTCTTGGTTTTCGCACTAGAGGAATGAAAAAGGTTCGTCTTTTCGCCGCCGCTAAGCTTCGAGCCGCAAATGTTCCTACCAGGCGAGAAAACTCTTTAAGCTCTCGCTGCTTGAATCATCCATCATGTCCGATTTACACAAGGAGCGTGAAACCCCGTGTTTGGCTCAACTGCTTTGGCTGAACACGAGCCATCATTCATTGCTTCTCAAATATGGAAGCAACTCTCATCTGATAAGTCGGACAGGCTGACCGTTCACACTAGCCCTCTCTTTGATCCACTCAATGTAGAGAGTGACAATGAAACAAGTGATGATATTGCTGTCTCATCACCTCTAACGATTTTCGACTTAGAGGAACCCTTGTTGTCTTCACAATCGAACACCGCCGCTTTGTTATGGTGACCTCGGCTAAGACGGTTGAGGAACAACTTCTTGAAATGAATAGCCTACTCCAAAAATTAATGAAGGATGGAGAAGAAAAAGATGCTCAAATTCGACTCCAAAATGAGCAAATTGTCGCCCTCAACAAGAAACTCGGAGGAAGGCGACGCAAAGATCAAGACAAGGTGATGAAAGTGAAGGGGATAGTGGTGAAGACGTTCGCCGCCCACCTACAGCACGCCAACTTGAGTTATTGATAGCTCACGCTGTCAAAAATCAACTTGGAGAAAGTTCTCAAGGCAGTCATCGCTATGTGAAGCCTTATACCAAAAGGATCGATAAGCTGCAGATGCCTTTTGGCTATCAACCCCCCAAGTTTCAGCAATTCGATGGGAAAGGAAATCCTAAGCAACACATTTCTCACTTTGTGGAAACATGCAACAATGCTGGTACCACAAATGATTTCCTGGTCAAACAATTTGTTCGTTCCCTTAAAGGCATGGCCTTTGACCGGGTACACGATTTACCCTCACAATCCATTGACAGTTGGGATCAAATGGAGGAGGAATTCCTGAACGGTTCTATAGCACTCGACGTATTGTCGGTATGACCGAACCGACTAAGACTCACCGAGTGGAAGGATGAGCCGATCATCGATTACATCAATCGTTGGCGCGCATTGAGTCTAGAGTGTAAAGATCACCTAACTGAAGTCTCTGCTGTTGAGATGTGCATTCAAGGAATGGATTGGGACTTGCTTTATATCTTGCAAGGTATAAAACCTAGGACTTTTCAAGAATTGGCCACGCGAGCTCATGACATGGAGCTTACCATTGCCAACAATAGAGGCAAAAGCAACACTTCTTCAAAATACAAGAAAGAGAAGAAGGAATTTAAAAAGACTGACAAGACTGCCAAAAGTTCGACTAAGGAGTCAATGTCAATCACGTCCTCCTCGCCTGTCAAGATCTCTAGCAAGGCTGGCACTGAAAAGAATAAGGGTTCATCTTCTCAAGAACCTAGAAAAAATAGGCTTACCTTGAAAGAACTCCAAGCAAAGAAATATCCATTTCCAGACTCGGATTTGTCAGGGATGTTAGATGATTTGCTTGAAAACAAAGTCATTGAGTTGCCCGAAGCTAAAGCGTCTCGCAGAGGTCGGTAAGACTTCCGATCCTAACTATTGTCGGTATCACGGGTTGATTAGTCATTCCATAGAAAAGTGTATAACACTTAAGGAGAGAATTATGCAACTTGCAAAGGATGGGAAAATTGTACTTGGATTTTGATGAAGTTCTTTGAAGCTAATCACGCCTCCGCAATGTTAGATTCTTATTGGGAGGCTCAAACTCTGCGGTTTGGGAGTTTGGAGCCGCAATTGTACATGTGTTTGCGACCGGTTCTCCAAGTTGATGATGTGCCATCTGTTGAGCACGGTGTCCCAACTGGCAACCAACATGGAGAGGATGAAGAAGGGTGGACGTTGGTCACTAGAAGGAGGCCTAGACGACAGTCGAAGCCTCAACCAAAGTCTGTCATCTCGAGGTCTGACCCGATAAAATTAAAGCATTACAAATATGACAAAAATTAAAGCATTACAAAGCATTACCAAAGTCGCTATTCAAAAATTAAAGCATTACATGCAGGCTCATACAGTTCATGTCATCTCGAGTCTGACCCGATAAAGTACATTCTCTCAAGGCCCGTGTTGTCTGGCAGACTTGCAAAGTGGGCTATGCTTTTAAAACAATATGACATTGTGTATGTTCCGCAAAAGGCTGTCAAGGGGCAAGCAATAGCAGACTTTTTTGCAAACCACCCAGTCCCTGCAGAATGGGAGCTTTCCGACGATCTGCCAGGTGAAGATGTGTTTTTCATTGAAATACTCCCACCTTGGAAAATGTACTTTGATGGAGCCGCTCGTCATGACGGTGCAGGAGCTGGAATTGTCTTTATTTCTCCAAAAAAGCATATACTACCATACTCTTTTGTGCTAACTCAACTGTGCTCCAATAATATGGATGAGTACCAAGCACTCATAATAGGCCTCCAAATGGCAATTGAAATGGGACTTAGAGATTTAGACATTCACGGGGACACCCAATTGGTCCTAAAACAATTGTCGGGTGAATACGAAGTCAAAAAGAATAATCTGATCCCTTATCAAAGGCAAGCGTCACAATTGCTTGACAAACTTGATACCGTCAAGTTAGAACATGTTCCAAGGAGTACCAACAAGATGGCTGACGCGCTCGCTGGGCTTGCAGCCACTTTGGCACTGGGGGCAGAAGAAACAATGTCTGTACCCGTTTGCAAACGATGGGTTGTCTCTCCTGATGACGATGATGTTGACGAATATGCTGAAGAAGTCGACATAATCTCTGTCTATCAAATAGACAAGGAAGATTGGCGTCAACCAATTATTGATTATTTGGAACATAAAAAATTGCCAAGTGATCCAAAACATAAGACAGAGATTCGTCGTCGAGCCTCGCAGTTTATATATTATAAGGGGACTCTCTATCGACGATCCTTCCATGCATGGTCTTTGGTTAAGATGTCTCGGAGATGAAGAAGCAAAGCAAACCATGGAGGAAGCTCACTCTGGAGTCTGTGGCGCTCATCAGTCAGGTCCAAAACTGCATGATCGTATTAAAAGAGTGGGTTACTATTGGCCAACCATGGTACAAGATAGCATGGACTATGCAAAGAAATGTGAAGCTTGCCAATTTCATGCTAACTTCATTCATCAACCTCCAGACCCATTACACCCCACAGTCGCATCCTGGCCATTCGAAGCGTGGGGACTGGACGTAGTTGGCCCAATTACACCAAAGTCATCTTGGACAAGCATATATTTTGCGACGGCCGATTATTTTTCCAAATGGGCGAAGCCATCCCCCTACGTGAAGTGAAAAAAGAGAATGTTGTTGACTTCATTCGTACTCACATCATCTACAGATATGGTGTACCCCGAAGAATTGTCACGGACAATGGGACACCATTTTACAATAAATTGATGAAAAATTTATGTGAGAAGTTTAAATTCACCCAACATAGATCGTCAATGTACAATGCACTAGCAAACGGTCTAGCTGAAGCGTTCAACAAGACACTTTGTAGTTTGTTGAGCAAAGTGGTTGCCAAGTCCAAACGTGATTGGGATGAAAGAATAGGGGAAGCTCTATGGGCATACAGGACGACATATAAATCAGCAACACAATCAACTCCATACTCGTTGGTGTATGGCGTTGAGGCCGTTCTCCCCTTGGAGCTTCAAATTCCATCATTGCGCATTGCCATACAGGAAGGCTTGACTTCTGAAGAAAATGATAAACTCCGACTTACTGAGTTGGAGGCGCTTGACGAAAAATGACTCCAAGCACAACAAAAATCTGAGTGCTACCAAGCTCGTTTGTCACGCGCTTTCAATAAGAAAGTTCGACCTCGCTCCTTTCAAGTTGGAGACATGGTCCTAGCCATTAAAAGATCCATCATTATTTCTCGCAAGACAGGAAGTAAATTCAGTTCTAAATGGGATGGTCCATACGTTGTCAAAGAGGTATACACTAATGGGGCGTATAAAATTGTTGATGCCGAAGGATTACGTATAGGGCCTATCAATGGCAAGTTTCTGAAGCGCTACTACTCATGAAAAGTGAGAGCATTGTTCAACTCCTAAGCAAGAGGATAAACTGCATATGTTGAAAGAAAATATATGTGCATTTGAACTACGTTGGCTTGATCTTGTAAAAGCAATTTGTTGATGTTTTGCAAGTACGTAGGCAGCTAGGGTAACATAAAAATTACTCGAGTGCAGCCACACCAAAAAAAATAAAAAAAAATTGTCGTCATTGTAATACTCTTGGCCCGCAAGAGTATAAACTGTGAACGGTGAAACAAAACAAAAAAAAATCTATCATTGTAATACTCCTGGCCCGCAAGAGTATAAACTGTGAACGGCGAAACAAAGAAAAAATCTATCATTGTAATACTCCTGGCCCGCAAGAGTCTAAACTGTGAACGGCAAAAAAAAAAAATCTAACTCTTAGCCCACAAGAGTGCAAACAGTGAAGGACGAAATGACAACTCAAGCCAAAACTTTTTCGAAAAAACACAATTGAGAAAGCATCAAAACAAAAGCAATGCTTGGGTTAATGAACAATCATTAAATAAAAAAACATGGGTTAGACAACATACCTCGAGGGTGAGACTGACTGTCAGGGGACTGTCTAGAGGTATCAGTGTCGCAGTGCTCGTCTTCGTCTTCAAGGGACTGTCTGGAGGTGACATTGTCGCAGTGCTAAAGACATACGAATAACACCCCTGACAGGCTCATAGTCGCACATATGGCCCATCGCGACGAAATCCCCGTCTTCGTCTTCAAGGGACTGTCTGGAGGTGACATTGTCGCAATGCTAAAGACATACGAATAACACTCCTGACAGGCTCATAGTCGCACATATGGTCCATCGCAATGAAATCCCCATCTTCAAGTGAACCTGTCATATAGTAAAAAAAAAAAAAGACACAGGCACACATGCACAAAATAAAAAAGGATATGCAGATAAAATATTTTAGACTAAATGGTGTGTAAACAAAAAAAAAATCATCACCTTACTAGTGTAGACCTTGTGATATTGCTCCAAAGGCAAACACAGAAGTTCCGTATCTTGAAATTCTGATGTACTGCAAGTCAAACAAAGTATGTCAAAAATCCAAACTGTTGAAAAAAAAAAATTCTACAAGAGCATTGAAATTTGTCTCGGAGTATAAGTTGGAAGGCCATGCTTGAACAAATCCTACACATCTACACTATCGGCAATCGTGCAAAATAAATAAATAAAAGGAACTTCACCGATCCGGAGCTTATGGTGGTGATTAAACGAAAATTCTTTGAAGTTCGGTATTCCAAAAAAAAGCTGCTATGTTGATTTCGTGATTAATGGCGCTATGTTGAAAGAAAATCAAACGAGGAAATTTGCGTTGTTTAGTTTATAAGTTGTCACATGTGTTACTAAGCAAATTCCTACTTGTCCTACATGTATCACACGAAGCACCGCAACAAAATTTATTTAAAAAATATTACAATAAGTCAAGCCAAGTTCACATCACAGTGGTATGCGAGTCAACAACGACAAATACATGGCAGTGAGAAGCAAAGATCACTCTTTTGTATCACACGAAGCACCGCAACAAAATTTGTTTAAAAAATATTACAATAAGTCAAGCCAAGTTCACATCACAGTTGTATGCGAGTCAACAACGACATATACATGGCAGTGAGAAGCAAAGATCACTCTTTTGTATCTTTGGTGATGATGATGATGTTAGAGAATAAGGAAACCAAAGTAGTGTTAGTGCTACATGGTACTCCACATTAATCATACAAAAAAAAAACAAGATCAAAGAAATATTTGCACTGCGGTAATTATATGGAAGCCAAAGGAAAAAAAATCAAAGTATCACTGCTTGGTGTTGTAGACTTGATCAAAACGAAGACAATAAAGAAAGTAAAGTGATTCGATGATCATGATCGTTGGTGATGATCATGGCAAACAAATAGACAAGTAATACAAACAATAAAAAAATCTCATCTTCATGTATTGGTATGCATACCAATGACGGCAAAGCAGGGCGCAACAAGAATAGAGCAGCACACTTGTATGGATATTAGTTAAGATAAAAAAAAAGGTCAACGTGTCAGCACAAAATATGGGAGGCAAATATCACATACACATGCAGCAAAACAAGTTGTAGATTTGAAAAAAAGAGACCAACAAAAAAGAAAGGCAATCTTTAAACTGCTTGACATCAATTGAATTAAAAAAAAAAAAAAATGGAGGGAAGACTTACTGGTTATTTGCAAGTAATCAGCAAGTAATCTGTTAGTGTAGTGTTGTGTGCTTATGAACGACTGAACTTGAGCAAATTAAATTCGAAGTTCGGCCAGTTACTTGTAATTGATCTGCTAATGCCGGTCAAACATAAGTTGTGTGTATTTATACACTTGGGTAAAAAAAAAAACTAATACTCATGTGATTAGGATTATTTTTCCAAGTCCAAAATTTGATAGAGTTGTAAGAAGTATATAACTTTACCAAAAATTTCCAAGCAACACGGTGATTGTCACCTAATTGCTAAACTCAAATTCGAGACCTCGTCATACCAAAACACAACAAGTCGTTTTCATGACATGGTCTCGAGGGGGCAATTTGTAGACACTAAAAATTTATTAGTGTTCCATATTAAAACAAGTTAATTATATTGAGCTAAAATAAATATCATTAGCTCAATTTAATTAATTTAGCCCACTCAAATAAGACATCCAAATTAAATTAAACAAATATAATTTGGGTTCTAAAATATTTGGGTCGATCCATATCACTAGTCCAAATAAGATGGTCAAATGCGAAAGGTAAAAAAAACTTCAAGTCATTAACGGGCCCAAGCCCATAAACTACCAAGTCCATGGAGGGATCTACATTCCCTACAAATAGACCTCTTTTCCTTCGTGAGGGCGAAAAATCATTATTCTCAAGAGCTCATAAATTTCTCTTGGAATTCTCCTCGCAAATAGTCAACAAGCACATCAAATCCGTGCCGACTATTTAGATACACTCAAACAAATTCGATTGAGATTCAAGCTTTTGTCAGCCCTCATTCGAATACACTCAAACAAAACTCAAATGCAGGTTGACGTCGACAAAACGTCATCCGACACTCAAACTCGGGTTGACATTGACAAAACGTCGGTCCTACCTTAGCTCCACGTTGACATCAACACGTGTCATCTCCAAATTACGGAATAGAATCGAGAGGACTTAGTTTATTTTTATTATAAACTGTTTACGAGATTGTCTTTGAATAACATTTATTGAAATATAATTTATTTATTCTTTTTGCTTTTGCCTTATTTATTTTGATTCGAAATTTGTGTATCTGAGCATCAACGCCTTAATTCATAAAATGGGTTGCAGTATGCCACAACTTTATTCTAAGCCCAAGTTGCAATTGGATTTGGCAGGTGACATTTATGCATAATGTCCTTTAGGGCTCTGACGATGAGTGCATGAAATTTGGTCCAAGATGGAGATTGTTGGGTTAGTATATGACCCAAATATATTTACCCAGCCTTAAGAACAAAATACTATAATATATCAAGAATGTCGGTGCTCTAGCTTTGATCAAATATCATGATTTCTCTGGAAATCATGCTAAGTTGGAATAACATATATTAAGTCAACTTATATGGGCTAGAATTCTCTTGAGAATTCCTTAGCTAGACCGACTTAATTATGCAAAGCTCAAGTATGTCGACATTAGTTGCACTATAAATACAGAAGCTGGGCATCATCATGGAATGATCATCAATCCAACACCCCCCAAACAAAGAAGCCATACATATTAAGTCTTCCAAAATCAATCCCTCCTTTCTTATAACCCACCTTGTATTATTAATCCACTATTACCTTTTTGTATTACTCTTTTGTAAGTTTTCTACTATATTGAGATTTTTATTGTATTTTTTTTTTACCAAAACGACGTAGGATAGATTAAACTATGGGCGTAGCCCTAACCGAAGATACATATCCGCTATTTGGGCCATTTGTATGAAGTTCCGGTTCCAAACCGCTATCAATCATAATAAGTTTACTATAAACCGGGGAAGGGGTTAAAATACATTCCAATGAAAAATGGCTTCGGGTATCCATCCTTGCTTGTTTTGCAATTTCATCCTTTGGAGCGTTAGCCTCCCTCCTTCCATGCACGAGTGTTTCCCCAACCTGCTCTAGGAGTATCTTGTAAAGTTTAATTGATCTTGTTAGTTGATCCTTACTTTCCTCATTTGTCTGATTGTCCAAAACCGCTTGCTTGCAATCCGACGAATGAAGTTTTTCCACTCTTCTTCTTTCGCCCGTTGAAGGCCAAAAAGAATACCTTTTTATTCTACCTCCTTTGAGTTCCCGCAGAAGCTTTTTAAACTAAAACCTTTCATCCACCTTCCGTTTTCCGATCTACACAAACCTCCCAAGCCTGTTTCACGAGATGAGTGCAGGTATGATGCATCTATATTTATTTTCAATAAACCACGGGGTTGCCATTTGTGGTGTATTGGGTTTCTTTTAGTGAGGGGGAAGGGTTGGGCTGGGCAAGAAACCACTCTTGAGCAAACCATGTCATGTTTTTTTATAAAACTTTCCAGATGCTCATTCTATTTTTTTGAAAATGCAATCATTTCTTCTTTCCAAATAGCCCAAACAGTAAAAGCAAATAAAACATTCCAGATATTTCCATACCTGGTCTCTTCTATGGTGAGATTATCTTTTAGACAGATTTGTAAACAGGAGTTGTTCGACCACCTAGGCCTATTTAATTTCACAAAGTGCTTGCTCTAGGGCAATCTCTAAGAATGTGAACCATATTTTCAATTGGGTGGAAGCATAGACGACATTTAGGGGAATCAACACAATGTTTTTTGAATAAATTATCATTTGTTGGGTTTCTTTCCCACCAAGTTTGCCATAAGAAAAAATTTATTTTAGGTGACTTGGAGCATTCCAAATGATGTTCAAGTCGGTGCCAATAGTGGTTGAGTGGTTGCTAATGGGATTTTGACGTTTTCTTTGAATGTGAGCTATGGCTTCTTTATTATTGAATTTTCCTAGGGAAGCCAGGAGATCTTGCTCATCGCAAAGAAATGGTCTGGATGAGATTTCTAAATTCTGGCGGAGGATTTTGTGGAAGAAATTCTAAATTAATAGCTCCGTTTGAGGACATATCATCAAGTGTTTTATCCTCCTCTCCCTCTTTCAGGGGTCCAATCATGAAATCTCTCAAGGAAATTGGACCAAACCACTTGTCACACCAAATATTAATTGACTCCCTTGAACCTGGGTTTCAGATAAGACTCTCTTTATAAATCTCCCAACCTTTTCCTATGTTTCTCCAAATTAAGGAGCCTTTCTTGAAAGAGAGATGTTCTCTATTTTTTCTTAGGTACTTCTCGGCCATGAACTTAGCGGGCCCAATTCTTCTGGTTGTCAAGGTTCCAACATTACTTGACTAACCCTAAACTAATAAGATCCTCATTTGTTCTAAACCCTAGCCCCCCCATATTTTAAGGCTTGCACACAAGTTCCCACGAGATTCAATTGATTCCTTTTTTTGTTTTCCCGATTACCCCATAAGAAGTTAGAGGAAATGTTATCCATCTTTTTTGAGATAGCTTTCGGGAAATAAATACCTTGCATGAACTATTTATTGTATTACTTATCCAAATAATATTTAGGGTTCTTGGTGGATTTCGAGCTACGTCATTGGTGGGTTTTTATTTTATTTGAGGATTTTTCCCACATTAAATATTGTGTCTACTTTTACTTGCCACATATTTCCAACTCTATCTATTTTTCTCAAACTCTATGTTTTTAATTTCTTCCCGCTACGCACTCACAACCCTAACAACATCGTTAGGTAAATTTCCAATTAAAATCAACCTTGAAATTCCAAGGCAACTGTGGTGAAAATCCAATCATTTTCACGGGTTTTGGGACTAACATGGCTGCTATTTTTGGGTGATTAATGGGTAAAAATGGTGAATCAAGAACAGAAATTTGAAGATTATGGGTGTAAAAAATAGTCAGTTGGGCAGGAATGAGAGTGAATTGGAAGAGTATATGAAATATAGCGTGATGGGATTAGAGATTCGAATGTACCTGATTCCATGGCTGCCTATGACAATTTGTTCTTGAGGTAGATTACTGGCAAAACTAGGTGCCAATCCCAGTATTTAACGGAAATACTGGTGAAGAACAGTTGCGATCCAAACTAGTCAAGACGTCAGGAATTATTTCACTCTCTTGGGTTATGGAACTTCTAAGAATATATAGTCGTTGGAGCCTATTTTGAACTCTAACAGGAGAAAGTGGTCTCTTCGCTAATTGAAGTTTAAATTTGTTAGGAAACTTTTGTTTGATACATTAGTATAATCCTTTGGATCTTCCAATATCAACAGTTAGGTTGTGTTGCTCCTTTATCTTCTAAAAGGAAAAAAAAATTCTCAGAGTTATTTCCTAGATCCGAAAGAGAATACTTGGTTTAATCTAACCAGAATTTATGGTGGTGGAGGAACTGGATAAGTTAGAGGCGTACCAAATGGTTCTTGCTATGGTTTGTGGTTATGAATTATTTTATTACTTCCTCACTCTTCCACCTCATTCATAACTTTCCCATTTCAATCCCATATATATTCTTACTCCCAAACTCCGCTGTTCTTCAATTTGTGGTCATCACATTTCTCTTTCCTACTTTTAACATACCCCACCATATTTTCTCTATCCTCCAATTCTTTCTTTTGCTCCTCTTTTCTCTTGGTCATCCCGAAAAGTTGGGCATCAATTTTTTGCCATAAATTTTCTCCTCCTAATAAACTAATATTACTTTTATACTATCTCTCCTCATAACCTACTTTAGAAGGGCAAATCTTTGGGGTTGCTTTC
Organism: Beta corolliflora; assembly: GCA_947648045.1. Classification (NCBI taxonomy): domain Eukaryota; kingdom Viridiplantae; phylum Streptophyta; class Magnoliopsida; order Caryophyllales; family Amaranthaceae; genus Beta; species Beta corolliflora. The sequence goes on along the minus strand of CANSZD010004062.1, from coordinate 112,417 downwards.
TTAAGATTTGGATTCGAGTGAAATATCTAAAGAAACCATCACTGCTAGAAGTTTGATGGTTTTTAACCAAAAAAAAACGAAAGGCAATATCTTACTACAGCAATGGTATGGGAGGAGATGGTTGTTGGGTGTGTGGGGAGATCTTGTTTGATTGAATAATTTATGAGCTTCTACTCCTAACAATACTTGATTTTTAGTGTATCATAAATACAATCAACATGACCCTGTCATTAAACAACTTTAAACGATATAATAAGAGGCCTAGGGGTGATAATAAGTCTGGCTTGGTCGGGATCGTCTCGGTCAAAGTTCAGCTCGTGGTGGCTCGGCTCGGATTCGAACTCCGGCTCGAGACTTTTAACGAGCCGAAAGGCAGCCAAGGCAAAGCTAGGCTCGAAAGCTCGTGAACGGGCTCCATTATACTTTTATATAGAAAAATAATATATTTATATATTTCATAAGTATCAAATTAAATGCGATAGTTTTAAAAATGGTTGTTTTAATTAAATGCAACAATTTCCTTCTTTCTACTTTTAATATGATTTTTACCCCGAAATTACCAAAATGTCCTTATTAAAAAACTAAGACACATATTATACTACCCAAATCAAATTAATTACAAACATAATTAAAATTAATCAACCTAAACATAACCCCTCCCTCTCTTCAATACCACCTTCACTCCACCACCCACCACCATTTCTCTCTCCTCCATGCTCCCATCTCCATAACTCCATCCTCCTGTCGTCTCTCTCTCCTCCATCTTCCATCACCATTTTTCTGTCCTCCACCACCACCATCATCATCACCAATCTCACTTGGCGTCCTCCACCACCTAACACCACCATCATCGTCATCTCTCTTCGATATCCTCCCCACACCGACCCCAAACCACCTTCGCTCCACCGCCATCATTTCTCGCGCTCCATGAACCACCCTGCCGCCGTCATTTCCCAGCCACCGGTTGACCAGTGCGCCACCCATCGGCATCCCCAAACGCACCCTCTTCGCTTTACAGTTTCTTGCGCTCGCAATTTCTCTCGCTGCTCTCTTTCCCCTTGCGTTTCTCTCTCTTGCATTACGCTCCTAGTATTGCTGCTAACGCCAGGAGTTCCACCGGAGACCCAACGACCCGCCGCCGCGCAAGAGTGGTGGTTAGGCGGTGGTGGTGGTAGGATGTGGTTGTAGTGGTGGTTAGATGGTGGTGGGGGGCAAGGTGGTGGTAATGGCAGCAAGAGTGGTGGTCGTGGTAGTAGAGTGGTTGTGGTGGTGGTCATGGCAACAGGAGTGGTGGTTGTGGTAGTAGCGTGGTTGTGGTGGTGGTGATGACAGTTTGAGTGGTGGTGTTAAGTAATGACAGTGGTGGTGATGGCCAGCTTTCTCTCTCCACTTAAACATAATCACATGCCCTCACCTTTTTTTAATCCCACCTTAAGAAATTTTGCCTAGGAGTCCGTGTCATCCCAATTGTTGCATTTAATTTGATACGGAGGAAGTATATACATATCTTACCTCCGTCCCGGAAAAGATCCGAACACTTCTTGGGACACGTAGTTTAAGATGATAAGTTGTAGTGTGGTTATCAAATGTTATTTTATTTAAAAAGTAGATGTGATAGGAGTTGGTAGGGTATTTTTTATTAGAGGAGAGAGAAAGTTGTGTAACTTTTTATTGATAAAAGGTAGAGTGTGGGCCAAAGTAGTATAAAAGAAATAATATATTAATAGTGGGACCATGCTAAAAATGGAAGTGTTCAAACTAATTTAGGACAAACGTAAAAGGAAAGTGTTCAGACTATTCTGGGACGGAGGGAGTATTAACCTAGATATCACATAATAATAAATTAATAGTTTCATTGTCTAAAAGGAAACCTATAAAACTCCAATATTAAAAAAGGAAAAATAAAGAAAACATTTAAAAAATAAGGGTGATAAAGAGTCAAGCATGTTCATGAACAATTTGAGCTCGGCTCGTTTAATATTTGGCAAAGCTCGGCTCGAACAAAGTTCGGCTCGTTAAGATTCGAGCTCGGCTCCGGCTCGAATAAACTTAAACGAACACAAGGCAGAAGCGGTCGCCGGACTAGGCTCGATCGATAAGCGGCCCTAGTAAGAGCACACATTTTTTCCTCCCCCTGTAGTATCAGTAGTAGCTTTCATATTAATAACTGGATGTCTAAGACTTAAAAAGTTCAAACTCTACTTGAAGTTAGTGATAGAGTATTCTTGAATAAAGTTCCATCATATAGTGAATCTGTGAATGACAAGTCCATGTAATGAGATAATGCTGAATAAAAGTATAAAACCCAACACTTTCGTATAATAAAAGGATACCCTTTATTCAAATGACGATCCTTCATACCAAACGTACTAAATCCAAGAACAACAACATAGTTTCAGATCACCATTAAGGCTCCGTTTGGTTGGGTGTAAAATATTTTCAGTGTAAAATGATTTTCATGAAAACAATTTACAATAGATAACACAATATCAAAATTAGTTTTCCGTTGTTTGGTTCCATGTAAGAAAAATGATGAAAAGAAAGGAAAATGAAAGAAAAAGTAAGGAGTGAGAGGAGTGTACAAGATAGGTAAGAAAAAAAGGAAGGAAAAACCGTTTCCTTCATTTTGAATGGAAAATGGTTTTCCATCATTGGGAAAGCAATTTTACTTCCCAGGAAAAATGGTTTTCACTCCTTTCTCAAAACCAAACAATGTAAAATTAAAGATAGAGGAAAACGAGTTTTGAGGAAAATGTTTTACGCCTCTACCAAACTGGAGCCAAAACCTTCAGCCTCTTTTTCTTATGCTGAACTTTTAGGAAGGGAAGAGTTCTGCATTTCAACCACCTTCTTCCATGATTCCCTGCTTGAAATCTCCTCCCACCACCTACCCACATTATCTCTCGACATGAACAGTTCCTTCACATCCGTACCACTCACTAAATACTGCGTGTTAGGCAAGTGGGAGAGATCAGCTAAAGAGAACTCATCCCCGGCCAAGTACCGGCTCTCTCCTAGTCTCCTCTCGTAGACATCGAGCACTTTGGCTAGCTTTTCTTTGCTCTTTTTTATCAGCCCTTCATCTTGCGGGATGTTCATGCGCGGGGCAAATGCTAGCTGAAACACTAGACTTCCTGTTGGGGGATTATAGCTCTGGCTCTCTGCCTCTATCCACTGTTCTATTGATGCTTTCTCTAATGGATTAATCCCGTACAGTTTTATGTTTCCTTGGCTTGCATATTTCTCTGATACGTAACGGCATATTGCTCTTGACTCTGCAATGTGTTAAACATGAGATTTCTAGCATGTTGTCAGATGGAAAAGAAGTGAAACTGAAGACAACAGTAATCAACTGAAGATGTGACTCTTTCCATACAGTTACACTAATGACTGATCAAATAGGGTCTCAAAAATTCTAATAAAGTGTATTATGTCTTTAACGCGTTCGTCATATGCTATGTAAGCTTCTACTTATGCTATGTTTTGGATTTTTTTGGTGTTTGATATGATGCAAGATATATCTAATACTAAGAGTTAATTGAACTCCCCTGTATAATGATGAAACACCTGAACTGGTGTACCAATAGGAAACATCATCAAGCAACACTACAACAACAGGACTAAAGACAGGGGAGTACCGTTGAAAGTGAAAGGATTGAGTTTGCATTAATGTTTACGTAATAACATACAGCCTATTTATAATACATGTGTGTAACTAAATAGAGAGAATAAAGGAAATCTAAACAGAAGATAGCTACAGCAGTAGACGACTAAGTGTAGATAAGTACAAGTAGAGTGATACAAGGAGATAAGAAGAATATCTAAGAGATAATAATATACAAGGGAATATGCTAAGTGAAGAGATATACATCATTAACTAGCTATACTTATCATGCCCCCGCAAGACGGGCGGACGGTCAGTTAGACCGATCTTGAGTAGTAACATGTCGAGACGTGGCCGAGTGAGCGGCTTGGTGAGGAAGTCCGCAAGTTGATCTCCAGTAGGAACATGAACAACTTGGAGAGTGCCATTTTGAACATGTTCACGAATAAAGTAAAATGCTAAAGCTAAATGCTTCATCTTTGAATCGAACACGGGATTTGAACTTAAGAATGTGGCGCCTAAATTGTCACAATAAATAACTGGCTTTTGGGTAATGTAGAGACCAAGTTCAGTAAATAAATTACGGAACCATAATAACTCACCAGTAGTATGTGCAATAGCGCGGTATTCCGCTTCGGTGGATGACCGAGCTACACCTTTTTGTTTCTTGGAGCACCATGTAAGAGGGTTGCGTCCCAAGAAAATTACATGACCCATAGTGGAGGACTGGAGGTGTAATCATCTTTGTTGCCTGCCCAATCTGCGTCAGTAAATGCATGGAGGGTAGAGGGAGAGTTACGCCTGATCGTGAGACCTTGGTCCTTGGTGCCATGTAAGTAACGAAGCAAACGTTTTAAGGCCTGCCAATGACAGTAGAGGGGGACTGCATAAATTGGGATAAACGATTTACCGCAAAAGAAATGTCCGGCCTTGTTAGTGTGAGATATTGGAGGCTGCCAAGTGCAGCTCGATATTCTTTGGGAGTAGGGAGAGCCGTTCCAGTGTTAGCTAGAAGAGTGGTACCAACAGCAAGTGGTGTGGTGGCAGGTTTAGTGTCGGACATACCCAAGGAGTCAAGTAAGTCACAAACATACTTACGTTGACTTAGGAAAAGACCATGAGAGGATGGAATGACTTCGACTCCCAAAAAATAAGATAGGTCACCTAAGTCCTTCAATGCAAATTTTGTGGCGAGAGTATTGATAAATTGTAGAAGATGCGCAGTGTCGGGACCGGTGATAATAATATCGTCTACATAGACGATGAGATAAATAGCCTTGGTTGGGTGATTTTGGATGAACAGGGAGGAATCCGAGGCGGTGCGGCGGAAGCCAAAACTCACAAGAAATGTCATGAGTTCAGTGTACCAAGCCCTTGGGGCTTGTTTGAGTCCATAAATTGCTTTACGGAGCTTACAAAATGCATTAGGAAAGTTGGAGTCAATGAAGCCTTGGGGTTGAGCCATGTAGACTTCATCATGGAGGGTGCCTTGAAGAAATGCGTTGTTGATGTCGGGGAAAAAAATGCGATTCCGGTCGCGTTCGCGGGAACGGTCGCGTTGTCGTGGAAACGACTTGTAACAGGGAAATAAAACGTTTCGCGGCCGAAGTGGCGTGAATTTTTTTAAAAAATTCACATTAATATGTTTTAACCTTATTTGCATTGTTTTAGTTTATGAAGCATTATTACAACACAATATAATCAAATCTATTAGAATATCATGTTTCATCAACTATATAATTAAATCATAAAAAAAATTTGGCCAATGTTTGAAAAGAACGGATGTAACGGGGATAAAAGCGTTCTAACGCGGCGAGTTCGCGTTACGGAACGGACAATACGGCGAGAAGTATGTGAATTTTATTATGGCGTTCCGTAACGGGATTTCGCGGAACGGTAAATCCAAAATCCGTTATAGAACGGCCGTTCTGTAACGGAACGGGAGAGTTTTAATTCCCTGGTTGATGTCGAGTTGGCGTAGTGACCAACCCTTGGTCATGGCAAGTGTCAAAATAGTGCGTACCATTGCGGGGCGAACTACGGGACTAAAGGTTTCTGTGTAGTCTAAGTCGGGTCGTTGTTGAAACCCCTTAGCCACAAGTCGGGCTTTGTAGTGCTCAATCTCACCATTGGATTTGTATTTAATTCGGAAAACCCACTTACTTTTGATGATGTTCGAAGTAGAAGATGGTTCAACAAGAGTCCAGGTTCCCATAGTAGTGAGGGAATTATATTCGGCTTCCATAGCTTGCTTCCAATAGGGATGTTTGAGAGCTTGGATGGCAGTGGTAGGAACTAGGTGAGGAGATGAGAGAGTGGTGGGGTTGGCGTATTTTGGATTGGGTTTAAATATGTTGTTTTGTGATCGGGTGATGATGCGAGTAGAGGGTGGTGTGGATTCGGGAGATGCGGAATGGGGGAGGGTGGGTGAGTGTCATGGGCGTTGGAGGTAGGAGGGCTGATGGAGTCAGCTTGGGTAGACGAGGAAGGGGGCTGGGTATAGGAGAGGAGTAGGCGTGTGTGCGGGGAAGAGCAGTGGAGGATGAGGTTTGTGCGGAAGAGGGTGCGGGCTGTGCGGAAGAGCTGGGTGAAGTAGAGGATGGTGCGGGTGTGTGAGAAGAGGTAGCAGGTGAGGGAGTGAGTGCGGTAGAGGGTGCGGGCGAGGCGGGGGTGTGTGAGGAGGGGTGAGTGAAGGGAGGGGAGGCTGTTGGGAAGGGAGAGGCGTGGAGAGGATAGGAATGGTGAGGGAACACCATTGGTCGGGGGTTGGGCGTGAGGGGATTGTAGGGGTATTATTGGTGAGGTGGAGATAGGGGTAGGTATGTTCAACGAAGCGAACATGCCGAGAGGTGTAGATTTTGTGTGTGGTGGGGTCAAGACAATGGTAGGCACTTTGGGATTTTGAGTACCCAACAAAGATACAAGGTGTTTGGTTGGAGTTTGTGAGAGTTATAAGGGCGTAGCCAAGGGTAGCATAGGCAACCAAAGTTGTGAAGTTTAAGGTAGTTTGGTGGGAATTGGAAAAGGCATTCAAAAGGAGATTTGGATGCTAGAATAGGAGTGATCATGCGATTGATGAGATAAGCGAAGGTAGTGAGGGCGTAGCTCCAAAAGGTTAATGGTAATTGAGCATGAGAGAGAAGAGCAAGCCCGGTTTCAACATACATGGCGATGGCGCCTTTCCGCAAAAGCCATTGTGTTCAGGAGTATGAGGAGGTGATGTGAGATGAGAGACTCCATCAATAGTGAGATAGGTGGCGAGAGCTTGATATTCACCACCATTGTCAGAATATATAGTTTTAATGGGGCGCTCAAAGTACTTCTCAACAAGTGCTTTGAATCGAATAAATATATTTTTGGTGTCAGATTTGGATTTGAGAGGATATAACCAGATATATTTGGTGAAGTGGTCGACAAAAATAACATAGTATTTATAATTGTCAAGAGAGGGAACGGGGGAAGACCATAAATCAGTGTAAATAACATCAAGAGGAGCATGAGAACGTAAAGTAGATTTATGAAACGGGAGTTTATGACTCTTATTACATTGACAAGCATCACAATTGAAATTATTGAAAGCTGAAATAGGAATATTGAACGTAGACGCTAAGGATTTAAGAATAGAGAGAGATGGGTGGCCTAATTTGTGATGCCACGATTGAGCCGAGTTGTCAGGGATAGTGGCGACTGAGACTTGTGGTGGAGATGAAAGCTCATAGACGCCATGAATAGTGGGTCCTTTAAGGAGAAGTGCCCCCGTGAGTCGATCCTTCAATACAAAGGAAGAAGAAGAGAATTCTATTAGAATATCATTTTGAGCACATAATTGTGAAATAGAAATAATGTTACGAGACATAGTAGGAGCGCATAAGACATTTTGTAAGATAAGAGGTTTAGAGGAGGAGGAAGAGAGAGTTAAAGAGCCTATGTGAGTAATAGGGATACCCGTACCATCACCGATTACGATTTCTTCAAAGGCCATCATAAGGGTGATGAAGAGAGAGAGTAGAGAGATCATGGGTGATGTGATGAGAAGCTCCTGAGTCCAGGGAGCCATTGAGAATCAGGCGGCAGGTGGTGGCGAGATGTGCGCGTGGGGGGGTGAGAGGATGTGGAGGTGTTGGTGTGAGGGGGGAGGGTAGGCTTAGCAGTGGGGGAATTTTTCTTGAAAGGAGGGACATTTGTAGAGTGGGTGACCAAAGACATGGCACCATTGGCACTTGCCTTGGTAGCCTTTGGTCTGTCTTGGAGGATGGGTAGGAGGGTTTAGGCGAGCGGTGTTGAGGGTCGAGGGGGTGTGAGGAGGGGTGAGTGGGCTACCGTGGAGCGAGTGAGAGTAATGTGGACGGTAGCGGGGAGGCGCAAGGAGGAGTGTTGGTGGAGATTTGTTTTCGCGCACGAGAAGTTTCTCGTGAAACTCATCGAAGGTGATGAGGGTATCACGGTTATTGACTCCTTCAATGAGAAGGGAGTAAGCAGGGTTTTGGATGCTGTCGCAAACTTGTTCGATGACATCCTCAGGAAGTATGGTGTCGCCTAAAAGGAGGCGTTGATCAACACACATACGAATAGAATTCATGGAATCAGTAATACACGAGGAACCTTTGGTAATGTTTTTGAATTTGGTTTTAAGTAGTTTGAGGTGGCCACGAGATTGGCGTGCATAGGTGTTGGATAGAATCTCCCAAGCTTCCTTGGATGTGGAAGGACTGGAAACGAGAAGGCGAGTGTTGGTTCTAACGTGCCAATGAGGGCACCAAACAGAGGCGATCTTGGCGTAGCCAAGTCGTGTAGGCTGGGTTTGGGTCGCGCTTTTGTTGTGAGGTTAGGTTTAGTAGGTGGCGGTTTGGGATGTGTTCCATCGAGGAACCGAAAGAGGTTGTTGCCAAAGAGAGTGGCTTGGAGTTGAAGTTGCCATGAGAGGTAGTTTGTGGAGTTAAGTTTGAGGATGCTAGAAAGATTGACAACAACAAGGGGTTGGGATGGGTCAGCATCATTGGTTATGGTGGTGGAAGCCATGGAAGGAGAAGCTCGAGGGAGAAAGCCGAAAAAAAAATCAGGTTCAAGGATTGAACTGCTCCGATACCATGAAAGGATTGAGTTTGCATTAATGTTTACGTATAACATACGCTCTATTTATAATACATGTGTGTAACTAAATAGAGAGAATAAAGGAAATCTAAACGAAGATAGCTACAACAAAAGAGACGACTAAGTGTAGATAAGTACAAGTAGAGTGGATACAAGGAGATAAGAAGAATATCTAAGAGATAATAATATACAAGGGAATATGCTAAGTGAAGAGATATACATCATTAACTAGCTATACTTATCAGAAAGATGGAAAGATAAAATCTTTCAAGTGAAAATTTAAGAACCCTCAGGATGATATACTAGAATCTTTAACACATTGTTTGGTTAGCAACATGGAAATTAGAGGAAACGAAGGGGAGGGAGGGGGAAGGTGCAGCTCCAATTTCCCTCCAAATCTCTCCAATGTTGAAGGGATCATGTTCATCAAAGAAGGATCCTCTTCCTTTCTTTTTCCTTTCTTTCCATTTTCTCTTATCCAAACAAAGTGTAAGTCTTAGTGGAAAGAGAGATACACAACTTTTACTTCCCTATATTGGGTTTTGCAACGAAATGTAGGAGGACTTCCTTGATCAAATGCAACTTCCTCTTGTCCATAAGCTGCACACCATTTTTTTTTCTTATGTTACTCGGACTTAGACACATATGGGACATGGGTATGAGTCCTTCTCCGGTCCCGCTATTTTGTGAACGTCAGATTTTGGCCCAAAGTAAAATGTTGAAGACTCGAAGTGCACATAGCTATTTTTAGAGTATCGCTAATCTCACACGGGTATTTGAAGTAAAACTAAATAGTCCAAGCAACACAACTATTTCCATACACATACTAGCAAGGACAATTCTTACAAACTGGATAAAGTATTGATTGCATCTTTTGGCACACACTTGTTCCTCCGTCCTCACTATTGTCAATATGCACAATTAAAGGTTAAACTTGACTAAGAACTAAGAAGCCTAACAAATAACATCTAGAATAAGTATAAGTTGTTACTTAGTAATCTAATTAGTAATATCAACAGCCTCGTAATACGAATCGAAAGCCAAATACAAGTATCAAACTTTTAAATTCACTGTCATGCATTCGATATAAGTAACTTCAAGGATATGCGTTTGAAATAACAACAAATGCCACAAGTATTTGCAAGCCTAAAAGTCCTTATACTTTTAACGCCTATGCTAATCATATGAGCTCACACATATACAATTTGTTAGAGATACGAGATATAATCAGTATCGAAAAATATATGTATGATATATTTTCCATATTGATATTATTAAGAGAATAATATATTTTAACATAAATAAACCTAAATATATTATTCTCTTAATAATATCAATATGGAAAATATATCATACATATATTTTTCGATACTGATTATATCTCGTATCTCTAACACAATTACATACTTTCTCCGTTAAATAAGTTGAAATAATTCTCTCTTTTTTATGTGAGCTTTTTTAGATAAGTGTTTCACTTATTTCATAATAGAGGAACTTCAATATTTGAAATTCATATGGAAATTTAGATATCTAATGAGAACTATAGAATAGAAAGAAAAAATTACCAAAAAGGGTAATGTTGTCATCTTGGTAAGCTGGTACTTGACCAAAAGGCTGTGATTAAGAGAGAAACAATTTAAAAATGAGTAGAAAATAAAGATAAGCACTAAAAATTGAAGCTCCAAAATGAATATTGAGTACCTGAATTTTGAGGTATTCAGGACTCTTGTGTTCTCCTTTAGACATGTTGACATTGACGAGCTCAAACTGGACTTGTTTTTCCAAAAGACATACCAACACTCTTGACACTGCCGTTGATAGTGGGGGTCCGTACACTTTTACCGGCGTGGCTGTCATTATTTGTAGGCTCTTTGAGTTGGAGGAGATGTTATGAAGTCAAAAGTGAATGGAAATTGCAGTCACTAGTTACTACACTTCCTGATGATTTTGATTCTTGAAGTTGAAGACAGTGTGCAAAAGTGCCTAACTTTATCTTTTAGAATTTAGAGTACTTGTGTAATTGTGTTGATGACTTTATCCTTTCCTTTCTACTAGTGGTTGAACGTCCTGGTCCTCTTAGTCTTAGGCGGATCCACTAAGAAGATGGACAATGGTTTGGTTGGCCTTGGCTGGCTTTGAAGCATATTTTCTCTCCTTCCCTTCTTCTTACACCTCACATCCCACTAAACTCCCACCAACTCATCTTTTTTTCTCACAATAGTTTGGTTGGTCATACTTGGTTTTTCTATTTCTCTCTCCTACTTTTACCATATCCCACCATATACTCTCTCTCCTACCCAATGTTAATTTTTATATGAAATAGATGATTTAAATTAATAAAAGCTAATTAGATTACGTTAAATTAACTTAGGATTATTTGAATCCATAATATTGGCTTATTATAACTAATATTCGGTAGGAGAGAGTAATTAGAAAAAATAGGTTGGGAAGAAGTGTGGTAAAATATATGAAATTTAGGCTCAATTTATAGATAAAAATATTTTATACCAAGTTATTATAATTTTTTTAATATATTATAACCTGATTTTTTTATATGAACGTTAGAAAATTTTAACGTTGTAAATATTACCGTTGAAGAAATCAGCAAAAAAGAGAGCAAACCACTCCTCCGCGTGGCATCACAAGAATGGCTGATCAGTGGGCTCTGACGCGCGTCAGACCCACTGACAGCAATCCCTTGCTTTGGGCCCAGCGTGTTGTTTTAGTTGAGCGTTTCACTTCGTTCTTCTATCTCTATTTCTCCCTTTTTCTTCAATGCGGTGCGTTTAATTTGGGTCCAGTATTTATTTCTCGCCAGCTTCTTTGCCACGCGGCACATTTTCACTCGTCTTGGGCGCTCCATCCAAGGCGCATATGGTCTGGATTTCCAGACCAACCAACCCAAAGGGCCAAGTGCCCCAATAACAAAACTAAGTAAAGCTAGCTTTACTATTTGCTTAGACCAAACCTAAAAAATACAATTTTACCTTGACTAAGGTCTAAGGGTCCTAGGTGGCGCGGTATACTTGAAGTGCGATCTTTGCTCCAGTAGTTTTGAGTTAAGCTTACTTAACATGTCCCCAACGTTGGTCGTTGGGTCCGGGTTCGATTGCAAATTTTTTGTTAACATTATTGATTTTGTGTTGCTGTGAAATAATATTTTTCAACACCGTTGTATTTACATACTTCCTCCGTTCTTTTTCTATTACAACAATTACCACTTTGGGTAGTTTCATCTATTGAGACTACTCCACTTTTGGTAAAAAAAAAAGCAACTATAGTTGATAATATTGCCTTTACTTTATGTTAATAAAACCATCATTAATTACTCAAATTGCCTCATAAAGTTGCATTTACTTTATTAAGGATTTACTTATCCCCCTACTGTAGTTAATTAAAGATGTAAATTTATGCTAAACTACCCATTTTTTTCATTTCCTTAAAAACCATGCCCAAACCCATTGTTGCAATTAAATAAAAAAGAACGGAGAAAGTGTGTGTCATTATATTCTAATTTCTAAATTTGTTATTGCGATATATGAATTTTATATATTTTAATATTCAATTGAATATTGTAGCTAAGTCTATTATTAAATGGTATCCCAATAAGTGGTATGACTACAAATAGCTAACACAGTTTTAACATGAAGAATACCCGGATGATACTTGAAGAAAATAGAGGGTAATAATTTAATAGATGCAGGTTAGAAAGAAATAGAGAAAAACATGAGTATCGGCCACAACTTTAACTTTAAATATAGCACATAGACACTAACGCATATAGAATAGAAGATGGGAAAGCCAAAAAAAGATCATAATGGTAGTATCATGAATAAAATTAATTAAATATAAAACTAACCTCTACTAATAATTGAAAATACTATTTAAGAGAAAAAGTTACCTCTTAATTCATCAATCATGACCATATCAAGACTTATCAAACTTCTCCTTTTTATGATCTGTGACCTCAAATAGTCTAGCAATGCGAACCTTATTTTCCCAATTAGTTTTAGTAGAATTAAGTTCATGGAGAAAAGAATAAGATCTGACATATAGATATATGGAAAAGACAAACATAAATAATTATGTATACAATAAATATTCTAGGAATAAAATAATTAGTCAATTGCATAATACCTCTGCAATGTCGTTGACAAACTTTCATTCTTCATGTAATGCCACCATGGTATGCTATAGGTTCAAAATTATAGATGTGTATTTTTTACCTTTATATAACTCAATTTTAAAAAGTATGATTATGAAAGATATAATTACTATTGTCACATATAATATGCTATTTTTATAGTTATTTTTATATGTATTTAAAATAAAGAATAAATAATACGTTATTGTTCATCTAAATAAATAAATTTTCATAAGCTCTAAAGTATATTGTATATGGAACTTATTTCGAAGCATATTTCGAGCACTCTCCAATGGTAAAAATATTATAATAGCAAAAATTATATTCAATTTACATAGTATAGTAATTTAGGTTGTTTATTTAAAATCAGACTGTAATCTTCACTTATCCAAAACACGTCATCTGTAATTATATCTACGTTGAACACTATTTTTTTTAAAAAAATTTAAAATTAAAAAGAATGACATTACATGCTTAGATGGAGCTCTCTATAATATTCTAAGGTTTTTTTTAAAATCAAACTTAAAATTTTTCATCATCCAAAACTCTGATATATATATGTAACTGTATCGTTATAGATTTTAGTTTTTGTTGTAATAACAAAGTTTTCTTAATAAATTTTGTTGCAATACTAAATTGTTTTGGTTCGATTGAGTGAAGCCGAGATTTTGAAAGATAATATGTTTAATCCTATAAATCGGACCTATGATAAAATGCTATAATCACATATAGTACACTATAATTATAGCTATTATTATATTTATCTAAAAAAAAGACTAAATATGCCTTACCATTCATCTAATTAAATATATTTTCATGAGTTGTAAAACTATATTGTAAATAGATGTTATTTTGAAGCATATTTCAAGCACTCTCCGACGGTAAAAATTGATAATGTTTTGAACTAGGTAGCAAAAGTTATATTCAATTTCCATAATATAATAATTTAATTTGTTTATTCAAAACGAAACTCTAGTTTCTTCCTATCTAAAACTCCTTTTATGTATTTAAATATATGTAGAACTCTATTTATTAAAATATCTAAAATAAAAATTAATTACATGGCAATCCTTTGTGGCACTCTCTATTTCATAAGTTTAGAACTATATTGTAAATGGATCTTATTTCGGAGCATATTTCGAGCATTATCCAATGGTACAAAAATTATAATATTCTGAATTACGTAGCAAAAGTTATACATAATTTACATAATTTACATAATATACTAATATAGGTTGTTCATTCAAAACCAAACTCTAATTTTTGCTTATCCAAAACTCCTTAGGGGGCGTTTGGTTCATATAGTGGTATGGGTTTGGAATCAGGAATGAAATCAAGGTGGTATCAGTTTGGAACTTTTTTTTTTTGAAAGTAAAATTAATTCATTAATAAAAGAGTCATACGACATCTACAATAGAAATCAGAAATAACAAATACATAACAATTTTGAACAAATAAAATTCAGAATTTGCAAAACCACCATCGTTGTGTAGTAGATCTAACAATTCCGCATACCCTCTTCCACATCGCTGTTTGATACAGCCTTCAACGAGGGGGTCTTTCGATATGTTGTAGTTTAGAGATAGAATTAAATCTGATACCATTGATTGTAATTGTAGATCTGAAATATGATTCGACACCGCATAATTCTTCATCAATGATCCAAAATAATTACGATAATTCATCTAGAAACAAAGGAGTAAACTAAAGTCTCTCCCAAGGAGAAGAGAATAAACCCTTTCTTTCAAGGGAGAAACGATCATCTCTTTAAAGGAGGAAGTATTATTCAAACAAGAACGAACATAAACAAAGCTAAACAACAATGAAAATTAAAATTAAGGTGGGACTATCCACCGATAAAATCGATAGAAGCCCCTTTGAAATTCACTAATGGAGGCTATGGTTTAGGAGAGAAAGAGAAAGAAGGGAGAGAAGGATGTAGTATTTGAATTTCTGGAGTTGAAGGCGAAGGTAAAGATAAACTGTATAAGTTTGGAACTTAATACCTAATACCATGTGTTTGGTTTTTATTTGGGAATGAAAATTTTCTTTTATTTGATATCTAGAGGTATTGGTATGAGCCATACCCACCTTCCCCCTTGGGTTTCTAAACCCCATACCTTATGGGTTTGAGGTATGGGTTTTAAATCTATCAATTTATTAAACAAACACTAGAAATGAATTTTGCTTATTCTAAATCCATACCTCATACCAGAATCATATGAACCAAACACTCCCTAATATGTATTTAAATCTATGTAAAGCTCTATTTTTATAAAAAAATAAAAATAAAAATTGATGACATGGCAATCCTATGTGGCGCGCTCTATGCTCTCAAAATCTTGACGAGCTCCCTATGCTCTCGAAAAGTTCCGTTTATATATATATATATATACTAGTATGTGGGACCCGAGCAAAGACCATTCTCTTCGCGAAGGAGATGTAGACTTTTGAAATTTTCACTTACCCTATTTGAACATATTTTTGTCCGACATACAACAACAAAAGTTAACATGAATAACTTTTGTAGAAAAGCCCTCATTCTGATTGAATTTCTAATTCTAATTGTAGTTTGTTACTTTGATACTTTAGTATAGTCGATATTTCTTTTTATACGTAACTTTAGTATCAATTTTAAGTATATATATATAATAAATGGATCTTATTTTAAAATAGTTTTTAAACATTTTTTAATGGTACAAAAATTATAATTTTTCGAACTATATATTAAAAGTTATAATTGATTTACTATACTTAAGTTTTTCATTGTGGACCCAACTCTATTTCTTCTTATCCTAAACTATATATATACATGTATTTTTATTACTTTGTAACTCTATTTATCTTTAAAAAAAAGGACATGATTGTTAATAAGCGGCGTCCATCGAGACGCCCAAATGTCACGCCGACCTCGTGAATGGACTTTTGACTCGCTTTATATATTACTTACTTATATGATATATTTAGATTGGGAATAGTACTCATGTCTTTTTATTTTTCAGTTTACCTCTAGTCTATAGCCATTTAAAAGATGTTCAACTCTAACCTTCAATTTATCTTAAATTACGTTCTTCCATTTTTAAATAAATGCAAGAATTACAAAATTTGGATTTATTATGATAAAAGTCAGTCTCATCATTAACAATTTGGTGTGCTGAATTATTGTTCAATATGTTTTTTCTCATCACCAATAATATGGATTTATCATTATCGTTCAATATGTGCATTAGTCTTATCGTGTGTCTAGTTGGTTTGTTTATTGGTGTATCATATTAGTTGTGCCCCACCAAATATAAAATCCTTGATCCGCCTAGTTCCTCTCATTGCCCCTCATGGACCGTGATAAATTATACTCCCTCTATTTTAGTGCAATTGTTACATTTTGTATGTCCGCGTTATTTCTGATTATACTTGAAACTATTATTTGTAATTTGTTCGTAAGGAATATTTAGTCATTTGAAAATTTACTAAATTTGTCTCAATGTATATTTTTGAATTACCAATTATTTAACTTCTATTAATAAATTATTAAATATACTAATGATTAAAGAACTCAGATTGTATCCTCTAAAAAAATGTATATTGTGGACATGGCTGAAGGAGGAGGTGGAGAGTCCATATGAGGTGGTCAAATAGTGCGAGATGGTGTGTAGTCGTGTCCACAACCATATGAACCACAAAGTGAGGGTGGTTGGAATTTCTAGATACATGTGGACTGTGTAAGATGGATGAGGTTGACATATTGTCTTGATCTGTGTATTTTGACGCTCAGATTGCGGCGCATTCTTACCTTTCAAACGACAATGTTGTAAGCTTAGTACGGAATAAAACCTTGCTTGGCTGTGCTTTTGGGGCCTAAAAACGAATTAAGTAAACTGGATCCATCAGTTCTTGTTTTGTTTGGTTTCGGTAATGGGTTAACTATTACGCTTACTGGCAAGAACCCAAACCCCCCAAAATGTTACCCTCCAAATTAAAGGGAATAACAAAATCCTTTCTATTCTATCAAGTGATTCTTTTCTCCATTTGTTGAACCAAACACTCAATAAAAAGAATAATTATTGTTATTATTCCTTTCCGCTAGTTGATTCCATTCCCCCTTTCATTCTTCTATTTGAAAGGTAATGCTCCCTAAGGCTTGTGTGTGCAACTGTGCATAGCAGGTGACCGGGAAGATTTGGTTGAATTAAAATGGACACTCTTGCCTATTGGCGACAAGAGCGAAAGTCCGGCATCATTTGGGATTTATACGAGGAAAGCAAGAGTTTTATAGTTTTTAAGCTATAACCAGAGTGAGACACAATTAGGGTTAGTAAAACAACAATTTAAATGTGAAAGCAATGATGTAAACATCTACTTTCGTTAACCATTACTCCCTCTCGTTTTTTTAATCCTTCCACTTTCCCGTGCGCGTCTCCCAACGCACATCTTTGAACATAAATATCTTTCATTATATATTAGTAAAAATTATAACGATTGAATATCAATAAAAACTAATTGAGACGAATCAAACAAGACCCCACATGACTATATTTTTTTCTTATAAATTGAAAAAAATTGGGAAGATTCTCTCTAAAGTATGAATAGTGTCAAGATTCCAAGTCGAGAAAGATAAAAACAGAGAGAGGACCTTACAAGGAAGTTCAAATGAAGGATAGTTCTTTTCGAAGTGAACACTGAAATGACATAAAAATAAATGAAATCAAGGGAAAATTGTCTTTACCTTCACTTATCTAAACCGAACTTATTAGATCGATGGGATATAACCAGCTTTGATTGTACCTTATGTTTGCAATTGATGGACATGATCGACCCGATTAAACCTCAAACTTATATTTTTTTTAAGATGAAGAAAACACAACCTAAATTAGCATCAGGCCCAGCCCTGAGCCTTGTTTGGAGGGGCAATGGCCCACGCCTACAAGGGGCCAATATTAAATTTTTTTTTTCGCTGGCAACAATTGTGGAAAGGGCTTGAACTAACTAGGGAAGAAAGATAGAGTGCTGTCAAACACTCAAAGTCAAACCCAAGTCCCAATTCCCAATTCCCAAACGCTTCATCTTCTTCACTCTTCAGTTATTTTCTCTCTCCTTCCAAGACCCAAATTTAATCCTCTTTTAATCTCCATAATTTTCTCTAGCCACCATTAAAATCATGGAAAATTTCCATAATTCCCAAAATATAAATGTTAACCTCCTCTTAATTATAGAAAAAATTCGAGTATAATGGCTCATTTAAACCTCTTCCACATCTTAGATGAAAGAATCCATTAAATCTCTCACTTTTAATTTCTCATAATTTTCACAAAGTTACAATCTCTTATGGGTATGCCCTAAAACTAACAAGAGGCTGATTTTCAATTGCTAATTGGAGATTCGTGGTACTTGGATTATTTTGAAGCATATTTCTAGGTTTATGATTCTATTCTTCTTCTCCTTTTTCTAATTGTGTTAATTATGTTAATCTTAATTTGAAATTCTGAATTTTTGTTTTATACTAATATGAGGTAGGAGACTCTTACTTTTAGACTTTTAGTCATGATTGATAATCTTAATTTTATATCAAGTTTCAAAGTATGATTGATGACAATAATCCTGTTCCTGATTTATAATATCCGTTTTAGTTGTTAGGTGATAAAATATATTGTGCTTTTAATTTTTGGTGCTATAGGTGATAAAATTATTAAGCTTTTAATTTCTGATTGATGGCAGTATAGTCAGTATTATGTATAGTCTATACTTTATAGATGCTTTATGCTTATATGATATTTTGTCACCTATATGGCTGATGCTAAAACTGAGAGGAAGAATAAGAAACAATATCTCTTGATGATCGAATTGGTCAAGCACTAATCTGGTAGATTTGGCGAAATTGAAGCCTTCTCTAAAAAACGATGGTACCTCAACAATTGGTATTTAAAATTGGACTTAATGCAAAACTTAATGAATTTGGTTTGCAGTTGGGTTTAACTTGATTATAGCAATGTAAATGCTAATTTGAGAGCCTAATATGTTCAACTTTTAGTAAAAAGTTGATAAAAAAAAGGTGTTAGAAGTTGTAATTGCAATTCTTCGATTCACTATATCTCTATTATATAAACCATGGAAATATGGTGTCCCCTCTTAAAAGACTTATATACCCTTAATCTCACAAAATAATAAAGAAAAGATTTTCTTAATTCTTTCCTCATTTACAAATATGGGTATAAGGAAAGTTCTACATTACCAAAAAGAATTACATAAAAATATGGAACAAGATGAAACTCACAATTGAAAATATAAACTGATGACTAAAATTAATTTTTAAACAATTATAAAAGCAAGGATTTACAGAGATTATTATTATCTAAACTCTCAGTTGCAATAAAAATTTCAAATAACATGCATTAACAAACCATAAAAGAATTAAGAAACTTTAGAGAATATTCATTTTTATTTTATTTTTTTGGGGTTCACAATCAGTTGGGATAATAAATAATTAAAGAGATAAATATACATCATCAGATAATACCAATATATAATTTTTTTTATTGAAGCACTACTCACCATAGTGCCTAAAAACCTCAATTACCTAGTGAAATTAAATTGAACTACTACTCATAAAATACGCCTATAAAGTATATGTATTTTAAATATAAAAAAAACATAACATAGATCATTGTTTAAAAGGAGAGTTGTTGAATTATCTACCAAATACAAGATAACATGTCCTACCTCAACATAGTCCTTTAAATTTCGTTTCTCTTTACACTACAAAGAATGCAAATAAAAAATCATAACGCTTCATCAATATTCACCATAAATATTACACTCTTAAGTTAGTTTTTTAACACATTTTGATATTACTATTAATATTAATATATTGTCGCATGCATCACGTGCATATAGTGCTATTTTTGCTTATATGAACTGATTTGAACTTATTTTTGCTGAAAATAACTTCTAATAAGTTGAACAAAACAGAGCCTTTTATTGAAAAAACTGTCAACTTAAACTACTATAATGAGTTGTCGCTGCATGTAAAACTAACTACTCGATATTACGAAATATCACAATGAAAAAATTATCGTCGCACGCATCGCGTGCTTAGAAAACTAGTGTAACTTATTTACAGCCCTACCATTAGCCCTACCATACTACCTCAACTTTAGGCTTCGGTGAAACTTGAATTTTTTCCGAGTCAAATTAAACTGCTAAATCAAATTCCATTAGTGAGTCATTTCATACAAATTAGTTTATTTGCACCCAAAAAAATGGAAAAATTAACACCAAAGATTTCCAACTATGGCCGACCTTCTTAAAATACTCCTAAGTATTTTTTAACTTAAAATAATTCCAACTATTAGGCTATCTATCCCAATACAGTCTTAGGTTTTTGTTAACATGTTAGACGGATAAAAAGGGTGACGTGTCTTCTTTCAATTGGCTTGCTTGTTTTTTTGAAAAAAAATAAATCCCAGCTCTGATCTCTCTCCCCTTTTCCCTTTCCTAGACATCAAGCTTCCTTGCCCAACAACTTAATTAACGCAATCCCTCGGTGACCTTCCGTGCCTAACTGTTAGGAACTTCACTTGCTTCAAAAAAACAACAAAAACAACACACAAGGAATATTAAAGTGCAAAAATTACTTTGGCAACTATTGCAGAAGCAAATAGAGAAGAGGAACAAGAAGATGAAGAGCAGGGGAAGCACAGGCAAGACATGGACATGAATAAAGAAGGGTGCATTCAGGAGGAAATGGGATGTGATGTGGGAGCTGTTATCCCACCTCATGGCTAATCTTGGGTTCTAAAATACAAGAGGGCTTAACCGTCCTAAAAAATACAATGATGTGAGATGGTTTCTAGAGCATCATGGTATTGGTCCTATTGGACTGTGTGGCCTTCTTAAACTAGGGTAAGGTGTGGCAACTTCCCTGCGGTTTTTGCAAGATTTGGCACTAGGTGGAGCACTGCTACCAATTATCATTACCATACTGGTGGGACAATATGGGTGATATAGCTGCCTAGTACATTTGTTGTTACCATCATTGAGTGTTCACTCATTAATTCATAGTGAAGTTGAGCATTGGCTCGGTAAGAAGTGGTGGTAACTATGATATATGGTTTTATGCCTAATTTTTCATAATTCACCAACTGTATTACAAATTCAAAATTACCACAAATGCAGCAATAAAATTATGTTGAGATTATGTTTTGTGTTAGTTGTATTTCCCCAAAGCTGCAGTAATTAAGTACAACCTAGTATTAATTACATGGGCTGAAGCACTAAACCCACTTAACGTAAACTATACAAAGTATTTACATAAAGGCCCAAAGGGGCGCCTAACACCCCCCCTCAAGTTGGAGCATGGAGGTTACAAATGCCCAACTTGCCTTGAAGATAGTGAAATTGACGTTTGCCTAAGGCCTTGGTGAAAATATCGGCAAGTTGTTCAAGAGTAGGAACATGATGAGTAGAAATTACACCGGCCGAAGTGCGTCACGGACGTAATGACAATCAACCTCAATGTGCTTCGTACGCTCATGAAAAACAGGGTTTTTGAGCGATGTACAAAGCAGACTGACTATCACAATAAAGACTCATAGCACGAGGATGAGCAATGCCAAGATGATACGCTCAAGTTACACGTAGTATTTACGTAACTTTGGGTGCACTTAGCTAAGGGTTTGATTGTAATTGTTAACATTTGTGTTTTATTTAGCCCTTAGCGGAAGTTCGGAGCTGTGCGAGATTATTTGAGTTAACGTCATGTATTCCGAGCTTCCAAGGTGAAGTGCATTTGAGCCGAGCAAAGCCCAAGCATCACCGCAAGCTAAACATCATCACCAAGCCCAGCTCTCGCGTGCACGCTCAACACCGCACGCCCAACGCTCAACTACCGCATGCTTGCCTCGCGAACCATGCCCGGGCCAATGAGGCCCAAAGAAAGACGCCCATCACAACATCATCGCCACAACCAGCAGCGGCCAGCGGCCAAGGCCGCCCAAGAAGATGCTCGCCTACGCCCGGCGCTCGCCCAAGCCAGCCTCGCCCGGCGCGAAGCATCGCTGCCTCCCGGCCGAGCTCGCACTCCGCGAGGCCGGTCGCACCTCGCGACCTTCTTGCTCGCACCTCGCGAGATTTCTCGCACGGTGCGACTTGCTTGGTTTGGCGCCGGGCTTCACTCATTTTGGAAGGCGAACACCCTTCGCGAGGTGCGACCCGGACTCGCACCTCGCGACCCCTAGGCCTGGTCCTAAATGTCGGCTGATTTTGGAGCTTTAGTATAAATACTAAAGCTTGTTTTTGGACCTAGGGGGGGCAGCAGCCACAAGGAGAGGGAGTCTCCAAAACTCCACTCCTCTCTTGTTGTCTTCTCTTTTAGTTTTTATTTTCTAGTTTAGTTTTTGTAGATTTCAATTATGGGATTGGCTTATGCTATGCCAATTGTAGCTTGAACCGTTCTTGAACGAGATTAATATGGAGCTTCAAGCATTATTGTGAGATCTTTCCTCTCTTTCTATTTCCTTTGATTATGGTTTAATTTCTATGCTTGCTTTCCATGATTTTTGCATGATTATGCTAGGAACGTTACTAGTTTGATTGTGTAATTAATCTAATGCTAGATTTAAGAATAGAATCGGATTGTTTTATTCTTTTATCAATTGGTAGCAAACTAGGGAGTAACTCAGATGCTGATCATCTTGGTTATTTCTTGGAGAAATTGAATTAACTGTTGAATGTTTATCGCTTGTATGGCGTTAGCAGGTCTGTTGGTTCTCTGTGTTTATTGCTGCTATTGGATTGAACTTAGCCGCTATCGGACTAGGTTATCCTTTGGTTAGGGTTTTATAGGCATGCTGATCGTGCTATTCAACTAAGAATAAGGAGAACACGAGATTAATTCTCGACAATAGATAATTATGGAAATAATTAGAGTGGAGGTTCAAGGATCGATAATGAATTGAAGTGAATGTTAATCGGATTCAAGATCTTCCTATAATTGATTTCTCATTTTGTTTATATGCTAGTTAGTTTTAGTTTGTTAGTAAATCAACTTGAAACCCCCCTTTTGTTAATATTATTAGGTTTCTCGGCTCTTAGCTTAATCTAGGTTTCGAATCACGCTAAGTACTAAACTCGTCCCTGTTTCCCTGTGGATACGACCCCTACTTCCATTATACTACCTTAGTGTAAAAGAGAGTAGGAGAAATTTTATCTTTGGACCGGGCGCGGTGTACAACGACACATCCGCGTCCTGCCAAATTTTGGCGCCGTTGCCGGGGAAACGGTGTTACTTGTTTGTGTTTTGCGTGATTTTTGGATGGTATTGCTTGTGCTCTTTGTTTTTGGTTGGCCACTTATATGAAGAATTCCCTTTTTGTTTGAGTTTCTAGTTTTCATCTTCCATTGAGCTCTATGTATTTCACTTTCGTATTTTGGACAAGAAGCATGGAACTTGTTGCTTTAACTCTCTTGGGAATGGTTGATTGACTCATACTCTATATCTTGGTTATTGTCTAGCTTTAAATATTGATATTAATGGTCATGACTTGGATTAGCTAGGAGTACTACTAGTTGATGTTTGTTGTTGACTTAATGCTAGGTTTTGGATATAATCTGATGTTATATGCTCAACCATGATGTAGTAAGCTAGGCACTAACAATGCATTGCAAGAGTCCTTCTCAATCAATTTTGCAGGTGTTTGAAGTGGAGATTGACATGGAACCACCATTGTCACACATGGAGCACAATCCCACTGATTAAGCTTAAGGTATTAAGTCGAGCTCACGACTTTAAACAACGACGCTTCTCGGGAGGCAACCCGAGACCCCTTTTATTTTCTTTCTTTTCCTTTATTTTCTCATCAAATTTCCACCACCACAACAAATTTTATTTCACCCACCGCCCACCCACTAAAACGAACCACAACACATCTTAATCCGCTTTGAGCCCAAGTCCACAATAGAAAACCCGTTGGGAGGAGTTCAATAGCTAGGAGTTGGTAACACTAGAGGAGTGAGATTGTTGTATCTTTTCGATCTCTTGAGCTAGATGTCAATCTCAAAAATTTAAAACGTTTGAATTTGCCATTTGTTTGAGTGATTTGAGGGAGAGGGTTGTGAGTTGATTTCGGAGATTTGAGATGGTGTTGTTAAGAAATTTGAGTTTGACGGATTGTTTGGTCATGAGTCTTGAGCATTCGATCTTCGATTTGCTCGATTTTCTATCCCCCCCATTTTCATTTTCCTTTTTCTTCTCATTGTCGTCACATTGAGGACAATGTGTAGTTTAAGTAGGGGGGAGGGTTTTCTCATTCTCATGTATCTATGTTGTATTTATGTTGTATTTATTTCAATTTGAAAAAAAAAAAATTGAAACAAAAAAAATGAAAAAACAAAAATAAAAAAAAAAAAAAAAAAATGAATGATGAAATGAATCCCGCTGAGTTGAAAACCCGCAAGGGCGGGCGACTCGGGCAAAAATGGGGGCCCGGATAGGTTGAAAACCCGAAAGGGCAACCTATGCAAAAAAAAGTGGCTTATATTGAGCGGGTAAGTTGGTGAGATGAAAAAAAAGAAATGTGAGAAGCTAGGATGAAAACCCGAAAGGGCTCCTAGGCAAAATGAGAGATTAAGAGAGAATTATACACTTTGAAAACTCATTTGCCGGAGATGGTGTCATAAGGTTGAAAGCGTTTTCGGGTTGGTTTGTTTATTTCATCCTAGATTTTGTGAAGATTTATTTTGGCTTTCACATTCTTTTGGTTAATTGTTTGTTTTTGGGAGTAAGCATGGAATTTATCCCTTTTTGTCTTTGTTCCATGGCTTGCTATTTTAAGTTAGTTGTTTTAGTTTTAGTTTTTCTTTTGAGGTTTTAGGCGAGTTGTCATTTTGATTGTGGCGTTGGAGTGGGTTCAACTCCTTTGAGATCCTTCAGGATTTGAGCTCACATTTTGGTTGTCGTTTGGTGATTATTGTTGTCACGTCTTTATTTATGATAGTAGCTTGAATCTAAGTGTGGGGGAATCATCATCCCTTACGTTTAGGATTTGAGCGTATTTTGTTAAGATGTGATAATAATGGTGTAGTTGATGGGGAGTGTAGGTTGGTGTCGTTAGCTTGGGTGATGATTTATTTGGTGATCCTCATTTTGAGTTTACTCGAGGTCGAGTAAAGTTCAAGTGTGGGGGGTATTTGATACGCTCAAGTTACACGTAGTATTTACGTAACTTTGGGTGCACTTAGCTAAGGGTTTGATTGTAATTGTTAACATTTGTGTTTTATTTAGCCCTTAGCGGAAGTTCGGAGCCGTGCGAGATTATTTGAGTTAACGTCATGTATTCCGAGCTTCCAAGGTGAAGTGCATTTGAGCCGAGCAAAGCCCAAGCATCACCGCAAGCTAAACATCATCACCAAGCCCGGCTCCGCGTGCACGCTCAACACCGCACGCCCAACGCTCAACTACCGCATGCTTGCCTCGCGAACCATGCCAGGCCCAGCGAGGCCCAAAGAAGACGCCCATCACAACATCATCGCCACAACCAAGCAAAGCCGCAGCCTAAGGCCGCCCAAGAAGATGCTCGCCTACGCCTGGGCGCCGCCCAGCGGCCTCGCCCGGCGCGCAAAGCATCGCCCGGCCAACGAGCTCGCACCTCGCGAGGCCGGTCGCACCTCGCGACCTTCTTGCTCGCACCTCGCGAGATTTCTCGCACGGTGCGACTTGCTTGGTTTGGCGCCGGGCTTCACTCATTTTGGAAGGCGGAACACCCTTCGCGAGGTGCGACCGCACTCGCACCTCGCGACCCCTAGGCTCGGCCTAAATGTCGGCTGATTTTGGAGCTTTAGTATAAATACTAAAGCTTGTTTTTGGACCTAGGGGGGCAAGCGGCCACAAGGAGAGGGAGTCTCCAAAACTCCACTCCTCTCTTGTTGTCTTCTCTTTTAGTTTTTATTTTCTAGTTTAGTTTTTGTAGATTTCAATTATGGGATTGGCTTATGCTATGCCAATTGTAGCTTGAACCGGTTCTTGAACGAGATTAATATGGAGCTTCAAGCATTATTGTGAGATCTTTCCTCTCTTTCTATTTCCTTTGATTATGGTTTAATTTCTATGCTTGCTTTCCATGATTTTTGCATGATTATGCTAGGAACGTTACTAGTTTGATTGTGTAATTAATCTAATGCTAGATTTAAGAATAGAATCGGATTGTTTTATTCTTTTATCAATTGGTAGCAAACTAGGGAGTAACTCAGATGCTGATCATCTTGGTTATTTCTTGGAGAAATTGAATTAACCGTTGAATGTTTATCGCTTGTATGGCGTTAGCGTGTCCCGTTGGTTCTCTCGTGTTTATTGCTTGCTATTGGATTGAACTTAGCCGCTATCGGACTAGGTTATCCTTTGGTTAGGGTTTTATAGGCATGCTGATCGTGCTATTCAACTAAGAATAAGGAGAACACGAGATTAATTCTCGACAATAGATAATTATGGAAATAATTAGAGTGGAGGTTCAAGGATCGATAATGAATTGAAGTGAATGTTAATCGGATTCAAGATCTTCCTATAATTGATTTCTCATTTTGTTTATATGCTAGTTAGTTTTAGTTTGTTAGTAAATCAACTTGAAACCCCCCTTTTGTTAATATTATTAGGTTTCTCGGCCCTTAGCTTAATCTAGGTTTCGAATCACGCTAAGTACTAAACTCGTCCCTGTTTCCCTGTGGATACGACCCCTACTTCCATTATACTACCTTAGTGTAAAAGAGAGTAGGAGAAATTTTATCTTTGGACCGGGCGCGGTGTACAACGACACATCCGCGTCCTGCCACAAGACTAAGAAGCAAGGCCTTAAGCCAAATCAACTCACAAGTAGTGGTAGCCATGGATCGGTACTCAGCTTCGGCGGACGAACGAGAGACGGTATGTTGCTTTTTAGTCTTCCAGGACACAGGAGATTGACCAAGAAAAACAAGCCGACCCGGTAAGAAGAGAACTAAGGCGAGTGAGGGCGACTAGCCCAATCGAATCACACCAACCAGCCAACCGAAGATCACAGTCAGCCCGGAGGAGAATGCCTTGCCCTGGACAACCCTTTAAATAATGAACGGTAAGAAGGGCGGCATCTCAGTGCTCCTGCTGAGGAGCCTGCATAAATTGGGCAAGGATATGAACCGTGTAAGCTAAGTTCGGGCGAGTGAAGGAAAGATAGATAAGACGGCCAACAAGGCGCCTATAGCGCTCCGGATCCTGAAGAGGAGGGCCAGTAGCCAGAGCAAGATGATGATTCTGCTCCATCGGAAAACTAGAGGGCCGAGCCCCGAGAAGACCAGACTCAGCCACAATGTCAAGAATGTACTTGCGTTGACACGTAAAAAATCCCCTCGGAACTACGAGCAACCTCCACACCGAGAAAGTACTTGAGAATACCCAAGTCTTTCATGTGAAAACAAATCACCCAAATAGTGCTTGAAAGCAACAATGGCAGCAGAGTCATTCCCATAAATAATCAAGTCATCAACGTAAACAAGAACATTGAGCTGCACAGGACCCTGAGTAAGAGTGAAAAGGGAGTAATCAGAGTAGAATTGAGTAAAACTATACTGTTGGAGAGAAGAAGCAAGCTTGGCAAACCAACACCGAGGTGCTTGACGAAGGCCATAAAGGGATTTCTGAAGACGACACACCAAACCAGACTTGTGACCATGAAAACCCGGAGGAGGCTTCATATACACCTCCTCATCAAGATCACCATGAAGAAATGCATTGTGGACGTCCATTTGATGCAACTCCCAATTTTTCACAAAGACTATAGCCGGAAAGCACGAACAAGAACCATCTTAGCAACGGGAGCGAAGGTCTCGTTATAGTCAAGGCCTTCAACTTGGCGGTTCCCAAAAAATGACAAGACGGGCTTTGAGCCGTTCCACCGTGCCATCGCATGATATTTGATTTTGTAAACCCATTTGCACCCAAGAGCATGTTTCCTGAAGGGAGAGGAGTCAAAACCCAAGTATCATTAGCTTCTAAGGCGAAATCTCCTTTTGCATAGCGGCTCGCCAACCGTAGGAGGCCATAGCTTCCTTAAAGCTACGAGGCTCATGACCTGCAAGAATGGAAAGAAGAAGAAACACACGGTGGCGCATAGAGAATTTGTCAAGATTCACAAAATGTGCTAAAGGATAAGGAGTACCTCGGGGAACTGGAGGGAGGAGGTGAACTCGTGGATGGACTCGTCACGGGATTCAAAGTCGTAACATAGTCACGCAAAGAAAACCGAGGGTCGTTTGTCGCGCTTGCCTCGGCCCAACTCGAAGTAGAAGCTAAAGGCTCAGAAGGAGCGGCAGCATCAACAGAGCCCAAGGACCGCCTAGACGCGACAGGCCCAGCAGGAGGCCCAGTATTGACGCACGGAGCATTAGGCCCAGATGCGGAAATCTCAGCGGGGGCTGAAGCATCCCGCGGGACAGCAGGTCCATTTTCTGGGTTGGCCTCGTGTCCAACAAGGGGGCGGCATCACGCGGGCGAATGGCCCACAGGGGGAACGGGCGCAAGCCCAAAGGGGAATGGAGAGGTGCTTGAGGTAGGAGGCCCAAAGATGGAAAGATTTGTAGGACCGGCAGGGAGGGTCCGTAGAGGGGCCGATCATGTCATCATCACCTAGAGATAAAACTTGTTCCAAATCCTCCAAAAATCCCCATCAACCCCGACACTTGCATCAAATGAAAGAAGATGAGTCTCAAAAGGAAATTCATTCTCAAAAAACTTGACGTCCCGAGAAACAAAAATTTCATGGGTCTCCAAATCAAACAGTTTCCACCCCTTTTTGTGAGGGGAATAACCAACAAAGACACATTTTCGACTTCGTGAAGCAAACTTGTCCCCCTTAGTTCGATGATTATAAGCAAAGCACAAAGAGCCAAACACTTTCAAAGCATGAAAATCAGGAACCACACCAAAGAGAGCCTCATAGGGGGTTGTATTATGCAATAAGCGAGAAGGGGTGCGGTTAATTAAGTAAACGGCACCAAGGACACACTCACCCCAAAAAGAGATTGGTAAATGACCTTGAAACATCAAAGCACGACTCACATTAAGTATATGTTGGTGTTTCCGTTCAACACGGCCATTTTGTTGTGAGGTGCCAGCACAAGTGGTTTGGAAAATGATGCCATGAGCATTAAAATAATCAAGCATGCAATTAAATTCAGTGCCATTGTCACTACGCACCATTTTAACCTTAACCTCAACCTCAAATTGACGGTCAATCATAGCAAAGAATGAAGAGAACGACACATGCACATCTGTTTTAGAGGTTAACAAATACACCTAAGTAGCTCGAGAATAATCATCCACTAAAGTCAAAAAATAATGCGCACCACAAGATGAGGGGGTACGATATGGACCCCATAAATCACAATGAATCAGTTCAAATATGTGACTGGCTTTATTGTAACTATTAGGAAAACTAGGACGCGATTGTTTTGCTTGAGGACAAACAACACATGTTTTATTTAATGCTTGTTTACTACTAGAAGAGCCAAAAACTGGAAGAAGCTTGACGACCTTATCCGATGGATGACCCAAATGACGATGCCAAAGTTCAAAGTCACTAATCTCTGAAACAGTCACCGCGCAGATGCTGGGAATCCCTCGATAGTAATAGAGTTCATCCTTTCGTTCACCGGCTCCAATCAGGTTCCCCGAGCGAAGGTCCCGTATAGCACAAAGAGAATCGAAGCGAACAAAACAGCTTAGGGTTATCGATTAATTGCGACACGAGAATGAGATTGCATTGAAGAGAGGAAACCAGAGAGAACTTTGCAAAGAACAAGACCCCCAAGAAGGTGTACAACACCGGCTTGAGTCGCAATAGCATATTGGCGATTGGGCAACCCCACATGACACGCGGGAATGGAAATAATATCAACCAAAAGAGCAGAGTTTCCTGTAACATGGTAAGATGCTCCAGTGTCAATGAGCCAAGAGGAAGAAGGACACTCACCCATCATGCGTTCAGATGATTTTTCATTTACCATGTTCAGTAAGATTTCCATTTGTGCAGGACTCAAAGAAGGAAGAGAAGGGCAGCGCCCATCCTCCCCAACAGTCAGCACTGTTGCCGACAGTAGGTACGGCGCTGCACACGGCGTGGGCCCGCGCAGCAGCGGTGGATGGTCGCCGGTCAGTGGTGCCGGTGGACACGCTGGCAGGGGCCAGACGAGGGGAGTCAGAGGCGGTTGAAGCCGACGAAGCCGACGATTTCCCATACTTTTCTCCCCACCAAGCAGGTTTCCCATGAAGCTTAAAACAGGCAGAAATTAAACTTCATGACCACGTTTCTTACAATAGGTGCAATGCAGGGCTGATTTATCAGGGCGGCCATGAGAGACCTTGACGGCAAAGGCGTGACTGTCAGCAGCCACGGTTTTGTCACACACAATGTCATGAACTCTCTCCTCTTGAAGGAATGCTTGGTATGCGCGATTAAGATCGGCTGGAGGTTGTTGAGATAAAAGATTAGATCTAACTGTGGAGTAAAGATCGTCATCAACACCAATAAAGAATTGGTGAAGCTTTTCTTCTTCGCGATCAGCGGCGAACTTGCCGGCGACGTCGCAGGTACACGCACCACACAAACAACCATGAAGAGGTTTTAAACGAGCCAAATCATCATACAAG
Source organism: Beta corolliflora (assembly GCA_947648045.1). Taxonomy (NCBI): domain Eukaryota; kingdom Viridiplantae; phylum Streptophyta; class Magnoliopsida; order Caryophyllales; family Amaranthaceae; genus Beta; species Beta corolliflora. Next base: position 81,913 of record CANSZD010004062.1, on the reverse strand, counting down.
TCCATTAAAGAATTATAGTAATCCTCCATAGACATACCTTTAGTTTGCTTACATGTGGTGATGTTGGAACGAAGTTGTTGTAAGCGAGTTCTGTAACACCTCAAAATTTCACTCCGAATTTTTCGCGTTTATTTCATAGTGTTTAATTAACTCCGTTAACGTTTCACTGTTTTAATCAATAAAATTTTCATCTTGATTTGAAAATTCATAAAAATTATATTTTTATTTCATAAACATGTTGGATTTATTTTCCTAAGGTTTAAATAATTTTTGTAAAATTTATTTTCAATATTCAGATTTTATTTGAATTTAAAATCGGTTTTGGAGAAAAATTAGCAAATCGGTAAAAATAATTTTAATTAATTAATTTATAAATTTTAAAACTCATTTCAAATTTATTAAAATCAGTTTTTCATAGTGTTAACTCATTTTCGGATTTTCTAAGGCATTTATAAGCTTATTTGACTATTTGACTAACTTTAAGGTTTTAATCTTTAAAAATAATAAACTTGGTCCAAAGGTCTTGAAATTTTTATGGGAAGTAAATTCTGATGTTGGAGGAAGCTTCCAAGCATTTTCACCCCTTTGACAACCCAATTACTCCATCCTCCAACTATCTTGACTTCTTGACATTTTTTTTTCTTATTTACGTAAAGTTTTGGAGCAAATAATATTTTACCCAAGATCTTTTCATTCTAAAACTGAAGAGTAAGCTTCTCCCTTACTTTCTATGTCATTTTCGTACTCCATAAAAATTTTGAGCAATTTTTGAGCTTTAGAAAATTATTTATAGCATTTTCAAGTTGTTTTTAATTAAATTCCTAATTTCTTCTATTAATTTCTACTCCAAATTCTAACACCTATTTCTTCCTTGAATATTTTTAGAAGGTGATACATTTAGTTTAGAGCTTGTGGAAGAGGAAGGATCTTAGCTCGTGTTCTCTTATCATCTCCATTCTATTTTCCACTGAAATTAAGGTAACTAGCTTTAATCCTAGTTTAATTTTGATTAATAAGTTAATTATAGTTAATTAATATATATTATAGTAGAAATAGTTATAATAATATTTGAGATGGATTATGTGAATTTACGTGAATTATATATGAATTTTCGGATTTATGTGAATTTAATTGTTAATTATGATTTTCGATTTACATATGTGTATTTAAGTGTATAATATATATTTACTGATTTTATATGTATAAATCTTGATAAAATGATTTATTTAGTATGTTTATGAACTCATACATGTTATTAACTTGTTGGTGTGATTTAATTTGAATTTTGGAAAATTATTTTGTTAATTGTGTAATTATATCCGATAGTATTTTAGTGTTTTAGAATATGTTTAAATTTCGAAATTTATTTTTATACTCACGAAAATTATTTAAGATATTTCATTTTATATTTAAATCCTCATTTTATGGTCGTTATTAACCTACTTGAATTATTGTATGAATTTGTCAAATTATTATTTTTTTGATTAGTAAATTGTTTAATTCAAAAATCTATTAATTTAAAATTTATCTTTTTGAAACAAAATGTACTTGTTAAAAGTTTATTAATATTAAGGTATTTCGTGACTAATATCACTAATATTAATTTTGGATTATTATTAATTTATTTTAGTGATTTAAATTCGAAATTATTGTATAATGAAAACCTAATTACTGAAACTAGTTATGTATTTTCAGAATAATTACAACAACTTTAAACTAAATTTTGATTATTTATTAATGTTAGTTAATTTATTAATTTTGTTTTACTAAAAAGAATTTAATCAAACTTGTTGTTTCAGATTTAATTATTATTACGTGTAATTTAAGAATTTATAGATAAATTACAATGAGTTTAATTATGACTTTTGTATCCCTTTGACAAATGAATATTTTCAAACCAAATATTGTTTAAGTTGATATTAAGTTGAATTGGGTGATTCCAACAACTTTTATGTTAATTTAACAAATTTGTGTATTTTGGATTAAAATATTATTTATGTTGATATTAAAGTTGAATTGGGTGATTCCATCAACTTGTATGTTAATTTGACAAGTGTATGTATTTTTGATTAAATTATTGATTAAGTTGATATTAAGTTAGATTGGGTGATTCCATCAACTTGTATGTCAATTTGACAAGTGTGTATTTTTGATTAAATTATTGATTAAGTTGATATTAAGTTGGATTGGGTGATTCCATCAACTTTTATGTCAATTTGACAAGTTTGTGTATTTTTAAATTAAAATATTATTTGAGTTGATATTAAGTTGAATTGGGTGATTCTATCAACTTTTATGTCGATTTGACAAGTTTTTATTTTTATACTAAAATGATTTGAGATTGTTCTAAAAATGATGTTGTTAACAATCTCATGTTTACTACTACTTTAATTATGTTATGATCTTAATTTTGAATTAGTTTTACCTTGTACTGTGATGGGTACAAAGTGTCGTTTGAGATGATTTTTACTTTGTAATGTGTTGGGGTACAAAGTGTTGTATTGAGATGATTTTTACTTTGCACCGAAATGGGTGCAAAGAGATGTTTTGAGATGATGTTTACTATTGTACTTGGCCGGGTACATAGAGATATTTTTGAAATGATATTTTATTGAGTCATTACCTTTGTACTGAGCTGGGTACATTGGTTTGTTTTGTTGAGGAAGAGAAATCCTATGGGGCTGAGCTGGGTACATAGAGTTAACTTACGTGCTGAGCTGGGTACATAGAGTTAACTTACGTGGCCGAACCGGGTACGTAAGTCCGCTTTGATATTAGTCGTCGTCCAGTGTTAGGTTGTACTGAGCTGGGTACGACGCACTGAGCTGGGTGCGTTGAAACTAGCACTCGGGAGTTATGGCCATTTCTTAGACATAGGATATCGTATCTTGTCGAGTGGGTGTGCGTGTCCTAATACTTCTATCATGTAGGAACCGTGGGTGGTTGTATGTTGAGCTGGGTGTACATCTATCCACTTGCGTTCAGTTCTCCCCTCGACGCTGATTGTTGTGATGTTGTGTTGAATGATTATTTGTGAGAGGTATTTGGATTTGGAAATTGAGTCTATTTTTGATATAAATGATTATTTTGAGTATATTATTATTTTAACGAAGAATTATGATTATTGGCGATGTTGTGGATGTTTATGATGCTTTGTGGTTACTATAATCGATGTTGATTACCGTAATTAGCTTATTTGATCTTGTTTAACCCGGGAGAACCGCTAGTTGCTCCCCACCGACCGTGGACCCCTATATATATATTTTGCGGTGAAGAAAGCTACCGATTCGGGTGGTTAACGGGCTAGAGTGAGAGATAGGAATTTCGATATTTTGTTATCATCATCTACTTTATGACATTCGGAATTTCGTCATTTTGATGACTTGGGTTGTAAGAGGCTTTTAACCTCACTTTGGATAATAATTGGAGAATTAACCCTTTAGTTATGATAATTAGACAACCTTTTATTATGGTTAGAAAGTAATACTCCGATAGACAGTATTTCCGCTACTGTCTAATGTTCATTAAATTAAGCATATTTTAGAAATTTATCTTTTAAAATATCGGAGATGTTACAAGTTCCGTCGGCGAGGCAGACTCGCGCCTCCAAGTACAACCAGAGAGCCCGGGCTTCTTCAAAATAAGGAATAGAGGAAGCAAGCTTCGAGTCCACACTACGAAGCATCCAAGAAACAAGCATGGAATTGACAGTATCCCAATCCAATAATTTCTTTTTCTCAGATGGTTTAGTAATAGTACCATCCACGAAAACGAATTTCCGGCGAGCTTTCAAGGACAACGTGATTGCCCTAGCCCACGCAAGATAGTTGTCACCTTTAAGGATCACGTGAGTGATGAGGTTGCCGGGTTGATCACCCGAGCCGAGGTAGAACGGAGAAGAAGTATCGAGTTTAGAGTCTTCGGTCATGGCTGCGTTGGGGAGAAAGCAAGGGAGGAAGGCGGCGTCCGTGAGGAGGCGGCTGTGAAGGTAAAAAAAAACGGCAGATGAGGGCGGCAACCGTGAGGATGCGGCGAAGTGGCATAGGTAGGGTAGGTTAATTATTAGGCTCCGATACCATGTTGAGATTATGTTTTGTGTTAGTTGTATTTCCCAAAGCGAAGAATTAACTACAACCTGGGTATTAATTACATGGGTCAAGCACTAAACCCACTTAACGTAAACTATACAAAGTATTTACATAAAGGCCCAAAGGCGCGCCTAACAAATTACAACAAAAACTTACAATATTTAAAGCAAATTCGAAATTTACAAATGAAGTAGATTTAAAAGAATTCACTAGAGAGATTTGCTACAAAAGCCGCGATGGTCATGGCTGGTGGCACGGATGGTGCTTGGTGGTCATGGGCTGACTAGGGATGATGAGAGAGAAAGGGGGAATGAGGAGGGAAGTGAAGTAACGAGTGACGAGAGAGAAGGAGAAGGTGGAGGTCGTCCGAGGCTGGTGGTCGTGCAATGGTGAGTCGTGGCTGGTCGTGCCCTGGGTGAGATTTCTGGTGGTGGGTGGTGGTGCTGGGTTGGCTACTTGGCACCGGTGACTTGACTAACGAGAGAGAGGAGGAGTGAAGGTGAGGGCGAGACGCGAGAGAAATGGGAGGGTGTTTGGAGTGCCGGCCGCCGGCGTTAGTGGTTTACATGGCCGAATGACGGGCGCCGGTGGTGGAGGAGAGAGAGAAAGGGGATGGTAAGAGAGAGGGCCGGATGGGGTGTGGGATGAGAGAGAAGGTAGGAGGGCATGTCGTGGGTTAGCGTATTCATTTTATACTTTTCATTTTAATTAAAAGTTTAAATCCAGCCCAACCACTTTACAAAAAAACGGATCCACAGATCCGATCCGGGTCCTGGGATCAGATCCGCATTCGACCATAGGACTCGAATCTGTCGGGTCTAAAATTTTGTGATCCAGATCTGAAAAAATGGATCCTGATCCACGAATTCGGGCCGGGTTCAAGACCGAGTGTCATCTCTATTCAAACCCCATAATATTCGAAAGATATAAGGGTTGTCATGCTAGAGATTTACTTTTTGTTGGGATAGAATATAGTAACCTGATTTTTTTTTATAATGGCCAGAATTAATGGGACCCATTATAATGTATCTCATGGGTTGTCGATAAGGGGTAGTTCAATACTAGTGATCTAGCGAGCGTTATGTGGTGTGAAGAGGCGATGGATACGATGGACATCTCATCCTTGGTTTTCTGGTAGTATGAGTGTCCACCTTTAGAGAAGTGACTTCACGTAGTTCAACATCGTATTGAAAAAGAGGAATTTGCACGCTCACCCATCGATGCTTGTATATAATAAGATTGGATCTTGTTCCTACTTTCCATGCATAGTTGGCCAATACTGTAGATTCAGCCTTATGAAGCCCCCTAGCTCCCCGAGAGCTCTTGTTACCTAGAGGAGTGAGTTGGGTGGGTGTTGATGAGCTCAGCTATATGGATGAAGCCAATACCTTGGTCACTAGTAGAGTAGTAGTTAGGGTTTGTTATATATACGCCAGACCTTTTTCATGAATAACGCTATATTGTAGGTAGCAATACTATGAACACCTAAACCTCCCATCCCACGCGAAAGATGTAGGACTTCCTTTCGACACCACGATATGCCTTTCGAGTGTGTATTTTCCCAAAAGAATCTCGCAACCATTGTATCCAATTTGTTCGTAATTGTTATTTGTATGAGAAAAATTGAAAGAATGTGCGCAATGGAGGCAACCAACATAGAATTGATGCGGATCAATTTACCGTATTGTGATAACAGCCTTTAACTCCACCATCACACAGAATTTTCAGCTCTTCACCCTCTCCGTTCATCATCGCTATCATAATCGCAACATCGTTCCTCTCGTTTCAGATCTAGGATTCTTGTTTCGTTTTCTCTTAGTTTTAAGTTTCATTTTGTAATATCTGATTTTTTATAATCTATATTATTTTCAAGATCTATGTAATTTAGGGTCTTGTTCGCTTTTTAGTTTTCTTTTTTTTTGTGGAATATTTTTTGATGAATTTAGTTATAATTTCGTTGTAATTTCTGTAATTTTTTGTAAGTTTCATAAATTTCGTTGTAATTTATATAATTTTTTGTAAGTTTCATAAATTGTTGAATTTTGCCATTTTGATTTCTGATTTTAGTTGGTTTTTTGTAATTTGTACAATATATTTCAATTGTTAATACAATAATAGAATCTATTAAAAAAAAAGTTCACCAAAAAATAAGATAAGTAAAGATACTATATTGATATGGCAGAGAAAAGAAGCAACAATAGCTCGAGTTTCAAAATATCTTTGCACAAGTTCGTTGGGTTTCAAATGAAGGGAAAGAGGAGCGAAGCTTTTTTTTTGTACACATCACCCTTAACTGATTCGGTGAGGGGGTAAAACTAGATCAGTTTAGTGAAACTAATCCGGTTTTTACCTCCTAACCACATCAGTTTACTACATAACTGGTCTGGTTTATTTGAAAATCGGATCAGTTAATAAATAAAACTGATCTGGTTTTCAACTGGAGCAGTTGACTTTTCTCAACAACTCCGATCCCAACCGATCCGCCCAAAACCGGATCGGTAACCCCCGTTTTGACCTGGGATCCAATGACGTTTTTTCGACTAGTGAAATATTATTAAGTAATATGTTGCTAGATTTGTCTTAATATTTTCATAATATTAACTTTATAATATTTACTTATTAGAAATTAAAGATATTAATGGTCAAAATTGTGCATAAATGAGTGTAAGTGCTAAAATAGAACAACTAAATGAGAACAACTTGATTACAATAAATGGTTGAGAATCAATGCTTTATTTTCCATGTTTCTATAATTTTTAAGTGGGTTTAATTATACAAATACGAGCTAATTAATATTTCATGTTTTCAGTTAGTTTTATTTTGCACCAACTTAAGTGGGTTCATATGCAACCTACAATCATGAATGTAGATCCACTTATGTTTAGTTAAGTTTAATTTAGTTTAACTCCATTCAATTTAATTTAGTCCAATTCAACTCCATCAAATTTTCTTAGTTTCCCCTAATAAGTTTGAGTGTAGTTCGATCCTTTTAATTCCCTTCAATTTACTTTAATTTAGCAAAATCTATACTAATATATTAAAAGGCGTTCCTAAGAATGTTAATGTGCCATGTGGCACTCTCCTCTAAAGCTCTAATGCAAATGCTCTATTTTCATGTCAAACCCCTCAACTAAAAAAATAATATTGTGTAGTTACAAGGTATTGAACACATGACCTTTTAAATGAAAAGTGAGAGCTTAACCATTGATCCAACATAACATCATTGTTTAGTTTTTCAAAATAAAATATAATAATGTCTTGCAATTATATCTCATTAAAAGACTACACAAGTAGTTAGATACCTAACACATTAATTATAATGATAATGTATATTGTAGACATAAACTCTTACTCCAATTTCTTGCATTCTTCAAATTATGACATCAATTTTTTCTTCACAAGACAAAAATTTACGAAAAGAAACAACCCGGAGCATCACCCGGGATACTCACTAGTTTAATCCAAAAATAGGCCTAATAGAAGCACTCCTCAGGTTTCTATGTCCACTTTGTTTTGCTTTTTCCACTTTTTACCAAACAAAAGCTATACACGTCACTCTAAGACTAAATTAATAAACGTAGTTATACCAAACCACTTTTTAGGGTGAAGATAATGCAAAGTGGAAGAAGCAAAGGCTATGAATTAATCGTTTTAATAAATCCTGAATTGTGAGTGAAAAAACATATTTAGCAGACATCAGTCTTCAGCAGTAGCAAAATATTATTTCAAAAAGACTCGACAGCAGCACATGGATTCGCAGCTCAAAGAAGTAGGATCTGAATCATAACTTATCTTTTTAACATTTTACAATTATTGCCCCATATCAGAATCAAAACTACCCTAAATTTTAGACAACCACTCCAAATACTACAAGCGGTGGCAATCTCAAACAATTTGTTTATTGCCAGAAAAAACGAATCAAACATTTTAATCTTTAAAATATCTTATGACTTTTTATGACAAGCAAAAGATTCAACTATTTTGAAACAAAAGAAGTATTTTTTAATAACCCAACCTTTGGGGTGTCACCTCATAATGGTTCTAGGTGGCTTGTGTTAAGTTTCACTCTGACAACTAATACTAATCTCAATATTGGTCACACTTTTTTCTCATTAATCAAGGGTTTTGCTAAATGCCATCCTGATATTTCCTACTAACGCCCTGTATTTTTGTACAAAAATACATGGGTTGTATTTAATACATGGGATTGTTTCCCCCATTCCCTCCTTTCCTCTTTCCCTTTCTTTATTTAAACTCCCACATGTCTTCCATATGTTTCACACAAACCCCACCACACTTTCTTTATTCACTTTCATTTTCTCTCAAGGTGTTTACTGGCATTGACCAAGGTGTTTACCGGCGTTGACCAAGGTGTTTACCGGCGTTGACCAACATTGACTGACATTGACCAATCAGGAAAAATCGACTCCGGCGTCTTGGCAAACAATGTAAATTTTTTTTTTTCGCCGGTAAAAAGTAGTTAGGCGCCTAAAATAGGCGTTTGACCGGCTTGGTCGAAGCGACTAAAATAGGCGTATGACCAGCTGGTCAGGCGCCTAACTTAGTCGCCTGATCCTCCGGTCGGCGCCTAATTTAGACGCGAGATCCTTTGGTCGGTGCCTAATTTAGACACTCGACTCGAGGATCAGGCGTCTAAATTAGGCGCCTGACCAGATGATCTGATATTTTTCTTTTGTAAAAGCATGGTTAATATTATTTTTACTGATAGATTTTAGCTTAAAAATTTGAATATATGTAGTAGAATAATATGTTTACATGATAGAATTTACTATGTTCATATGGAGTAGAAATGTAGAATATATGTAAAATTTACATGGTAAAGTTTACTATGTTCATATGTAATAGAAATGTAGAATTTACATGATAGAATTTACATGATGTATTATATGAATTATATCTAGATTTTTAGCATATTAGAGTAGTTATATTTAGATTTTTAGCATATTACAGTAGTTCTAATATAGTCGACATAAATTATTTAAATAGTGAAAACTACAAGTAAATAATATTATTTTTCATATTAGAATAGTTATTAAGCTCACCTTAAATTAAAAATGCATGAAAATATGGGCGTTAAATTTTTTTTCGCTTAAAAATATATACAAGCGCCTAGTTTAGACGCCTATTCCTCTCAACAGGCGTCTAAAATAGGCGCCTGCATCAGAGGTCAGACGCCTAATGTAAACGCCTGACAACAGGTGCAGGCGCCTATTTTAGACGCCTGTCCAGTGGACCAGACTTCTTACTTGGGCGCCTGTACAAGTTTTTGCCATGTTTATTTTTTTTCAATTTGTCGCTGGATTTTTACTTTCTAATTTTGATATACAATATTTTAAATAGTTTATATTACTTGTATGGTCTTTAATAGGTTCCATACTCGAGCAATGATAGGGACGGGGTTAATTATCATAGTAGATTTAGGATAAGTGATGGATTCAATACGGTTAAAGAGGCGTCTGATCATCTTAATGAAATCGCAGTTTCCATAGGCTTTATATTGGTTATTCACTCGTATAAGCAGAATCAGGGAGGTCCCCGCAATTGCCATTTGAGATGTTTTCGGGGGACGAGATACAAGGGGGATAAGGTAGATTCGAGAAAGGTGAAGCGGCCTAATACATCGACAAAGTATATATTGTGGATGTCCATTTAGGATTAACTTGATTTTGGGGGACCAATGGTATGTGTGTATTACCGATAGTATATATGGGTTTCACAACCACGCGTTCATAGTATATAAGGAGGGCCACAAACGGACTAGTGGGCTCGATGATGATGCTAGGCGGATGGTTCGACAAATGACCCGATGCCGAGACGGCACCGAGAAACATTCAAACTGGCCGTAACAGAGGCATACCCGCATCTTCACCAAACGATAAAGCACATATACAACGAGAGGTATTTTTACAAGATGGAAGGGCGTGAAGAGTGGACCTTAGGCGAAAATTTTACGCACCTTGCTAGGTTGAAAAACTACGTGTCATGGTCATTACAAGATGATGATGGAGTTATTACTCATGCATTCATGTCTCATCCTGTTGGTACGAACGCATTTCGTACATATCCTTGGGTAGTTGGCATCGATTCAACGTATAAGACGAATCGATACGGTATGCCTTGCATTGAGCTGGTGGGTGTGGCACCGACAAATATGAACTTCCTCATCGCCTATGCCATAGTGAAGGATGAAACTGTAGAGAGTTACCGTTGGGTGTTGGAGTGCCTAAGTAATCTACTTGGCCATCATGTGAGCCCGCAGGTCATATTTACTGATCGTGAGTTGGGTTTGGTTAGGCCCATTCGTATAGTTTTTCCAGATTCTGCCCATCTTTTTTGTACATGGCATATTAACAAAGATGTGGAGGCACGAGTTACCAGAATATGTGGGGCCATGTCATTTGGAGAGCGTTTTCGTTCTAGTCATTGGTGGAATGTGCTAAATGCAAACACAGAGGATGAATATGGGGTTGCATTGGCAGAATTGAAGTCCGCTTGGGCGTGGAAGCAATCCGTTATTGATTATGTTGAGACAACATGGTTGAATCCCCATAAGACCAAGTTTGTGAAAGCATGGACCAACGACGTGCTTTATTTTGGGAACACAACCACCTATAGAGTAGAGAGTGCACATGCAGCTCTCAAAGCCTGGCTCCAAACTTCCACTTGTGCCTTGGATACACTCTGGTCACGTGTTAATTTGTTCATTGGTAGCCAAATGATCAAGATCAAGGATAGCTTAGAGAAATCTAGGTGCAGAATTAGTAGGCATCATATGGTAGAACCTTTTCGTCATTTGGTTGGCCATGTCTCACATTACTGCCTCAATTTGCTGAAGTTGGAAAACACTAAACGCCTAAACTTAGGAGATGGGGTGTTTGATTACTGTGGTTGTCAGCTTTTGTCTACTTTTTCTATCCCATGCGCATGTGCCATACAGTTGGCTATTAACGAATACAAAGGCTTGTATCTTGAGCATATTCATCCTTTCTTCAAGACTTTGGTCATGGGAGATACTGTAAATGCAGCAGATTATGTTAGTCAGTGTGATCAGGATGTTGAATACCTTCAGGGATTACTTGCTGAACTTTCTGAGTGTGATCCGACGATTAGGAGAGGTATAGCAAACCTTATTCGTCAGCAGTTACACCTAGATGATGAGGGAGTTCAGCAGCCTCATGTAGTTACTTCTAGGAGAGGTAGACCTCGTGGCTCATCATCTACTAGACGTGACCCGAGCTTGTTCGAACATGTGCAGCGCCAGTTTAGGGATAGATCACGGTCTCGTAGTCGTACTCATACAACTACGACGACTCGATATACTGGAGATGGAGGTACATATATTTACTTTTTAAGCTCTTTAAAGAATTATTTGCTATGTTATTTATCCTTTCTAGTGTGAACTGCCTAACTCTTATTTATATAACGTATTCAAGTGCAAATGGATACATTTGCACCAGAGAGATTTGAAACACAAGTAGGACCATTTCCTTACACGGAGAACATACTCGATGTCATCACCCCATTTATAGTTGGATGGAATGACGTCATATCTGATGGGAACTGCGGATTCAGGTGTGTAGCTGATGCTTTCCATGGTGGGCAAGATCGTTGGCCACACGCTCGTCAACACCTTTACAACTAATAAGTTCTAATAAGGGCATAATTATTACTTGGTCTTGGACCAAGTCTTGAGCTGAGTTTTGAACAAGACTATCAAAGTCTTACCCTTAATTATGCAAAGTGAAGGTCGAGTCTTTGGGGTCTTGACTCTTGATAATGAAGACTGTGAATTACAAGGGTTGTAATTTGCTCCACTAAAAAAGTGCAATTGTCCTTTTTGTAATATTTAATTTAGAATCTGAAGTGCGTACAAAGGATAAAGTATAAAATCGTAATAAATCCGGAGTGAGTCAATACAATTAAAATATAGTGGAAAGTTGATGCGACAAAAACGTAAAGTCTGGAGTTTAGAATTGAGTTTGAAGGATAAACTCACCTTAAGTTGCCATAAGTTCCAATAAGTTCTTACTATATACCTTATTAAACAAGTTCTAAATAAATTTAGATAGTTTAATCCTTATAATTTCAAGAAAAGAGATGATTTTTTTGTCAGAAAATACCTTATAAAATACGTTTTTTGCGAGAAAGTACCTTATATAAAAAAAGTTGTCAAAAAGTACCTTATAAAATTTTTTATTGTGAAAAAGTACCTTTTGCCGGATTCCGAGAATTGACCAAACTTTCCGGCGTTGACTGGATCACGTGACTTGCACGTGATCATTTAACCTTCCCAAAAACCCTAATTTGAACCAATTTTGAAAAATTTGCCTCAAATCCCCCCTAAATCCCCGACTCTCTCTCCTCTTCTTCTCGCTCTGCTCCTCCATAACTCTCCATTTTCCATTCTCTTTCTTCTCTTCTTCTCCATGTAATCCTTCTTCTCGTCTCCATTTTCCATTCTCTCTCTCTCTCTTCTCCTCCATATCAATTCGTATGTTTGACCCAATTGCATCGAGTGATATCGGTAGTTCAATACTCTCGGTTCCCTTCAACTCCCAATTTCGGGTCTTAAATGCAAATGGTTTTGAAGTAAGGGCACCCACTGGGCAAATATCAATCACATTGCCGCACAACTCACTAGTCATAAGCTTTTCAACATAGGTCCTAATTTCTTCACCACGACCTAACATGCCTAGATCCTCAACTCCAGCTATCTCATTAGCAAACATGACGCCTGTTGACAATATGCTTTCATATAAGATAAAAAAAAAAGCCGCATCCAAGAGAAATAAGCATAAAGCCAAATATTAACAATTTGTTTTGAGGACAAATTAACTAGCATCAAGGATATTAAGCTCAATGAACTTCAAAATAAAGACATTTTATACAAGCAAACATGTTCGGATGTTCCTAAACTACAAGGTGTGTTTATTTTCAACCAATACAGCATAAGAGGTACTCAATTACAATAAATAAATTAAGCATTTGATGAGCAAATTCTATCTTGAAAAGCTTCTAATTATGCTGGACTACGCACCAAAATAGCGAATAACTATGGTATTTTAGATATAGAGAATGGGAAATGGAGAGGAGAAGAAGGATTAGAGGGAGAATAAGAGAAGAAAGAGAATGAAAATGGAGAGTTATGGAGGAGCAGAGGGAGAAGAAAAGCAGAGAGAGAATCGGGGATTTTAGGGGGGATTTGGGGCAAATTCTTCAACACTGGTTCAAATTTAGGATTTTGGGAAGGTTAAATGATCACGTGCAAGTCACGTGACCCGTCCAACGCCGGAAAGTTTGGTCAACCCCTAATCCCAAGAAAAGCGTACCTTTTCACAACAAAAAATTTTATAAGGTATTTTTTGACAACTTTTTTTATATAAGGTACTTTCTCGCAAAAAACGTATTTTATAAGGTATTTTATGACAAAAAATCCTAAAGAGATTGCACCTTTATTGGCCACGAATCACACACATGACAAAATTGTTAGGCATAATTCTTTAGTGAATAGTATTGTCATGCACAGATATTTTTATAAAATATTTAAAAGAGAGCATTAGTGCAATTTAGTTTGTTCGGGGTACAAAAAGAATAAGATATAGTTTTATCAAGTTATCTCTAGTTTAATGGCAATTCTTACTGGTACTTCGTTTTCAAATAAAGTTGGAAAGTACATTACCAGCCTCCAGGTGTAACATTTAACGTATCTTTTGAATTAAAATAACCATTGAAGACATTTGACTTTTTTATCGAAAAAATAAGAATATTTTGACTTTCAAAACAGGATACTGAATATCCAAATATGAAGATCCATTACCATTACTATTATTGGTCCACATTGAACAGAGAAAGCACGTACTATTAAGTGGACTATTAATCAATGATGTTAATATACATATAGATTCTCAACTCAGGCCAATTTTCACAAGAAAAACTGGTGCTACAAGAAAGGCAAAAAAGTTGGAAAAAAAAGACCCTCGTAAATTAACCTTTCAAATAATTCCGGCTAGCAACACTAGCATGTCAATTTTGGACCAAAGGTATTGAAAAGAGCCGCTTTTTCTCATGCTTGTTCCAAAAACCTGTTCATCTACCAGTGGTAGTCCAGTTAGATGGAAGCCTATCAGAGACCAAAACCGGCATGTTTCTAACATTGACATCCATAGGCAACATCCGGTACTCTATGTCGAGCTCTCTGAAAATCTTGACCATCTCCTCGACAAGAGCAGATCTCCTCACCCACCTCTCTCCCATATCTTGGTGGTTCATCCGATGTGATACCCATAGCGAAAATCTTATTCGGTTCATGTCCTCCACATCCCTCATCACTATCATTGGGGCGTACCAGTGATCCGACTTGTTGTCGATATACCTGAATCATGTTTAAGAACAAAAAAGAAACAAAAATGAACATGAATTTTTTTCTGATAGGTTGAAACACGAACATATGGTAATTGGTACCACCACATCACTCATAGATGACTGGTTATATTATTATTCTTTGAAGAAAAAAACCGAGTGTAAGAATAACTTTTGAGAGTGGTTAGGACCTAGATATGAACATCCGGTACACTCACATAAAATGACAAATTCTTATAGATGATTGCATATCTATTTATCGTTTTCTATTCAGACTTATGCTGGAAAGAACCCTGAAAGCTTTGAAAAATGATGCTTTTGTTAAATATGCCAAAATTCGGTAAAGGATGGAGATGACAAAGACAGTGAGATAAACCAAATGAAAAATGTTGCCTGGACTGCAGTAAGATGTGGTAGACATGCCTAAGGATCCCCCCCACCCCACCAAAAGCCGAAAGCAACATGGAATGAGAACCACTGCTCCACCACACAAGTTGCCTTCTATCTTTTGGGGGGAAGAATAGCCAATAAAATTGACAAATACATATCGGCTTACCTTGTTATTCTTTCTTTCATCAACGATAACTTCTCCACCGAAGTTGAGACATGGACGTGAAAATCAATGGCATCTCCCATATCTGGACTTCTATAGTAGTTACTGATAGGTTTCGTCGCTAGCACGCTATTAGGATAAATGATTTTATGATTGTCAAATTTCAGAAACACAGTAGTCAATATGTTCATCTCCTCCACAATCATCTGTGAACCAAAACCATGAGGATAAAAAGATATCAGACCTTGAAGACATACAGGAAGAAGTAGCTACGTTAGCGGGATTGCATTTTTACCTGAACCCCGTCGATTTCACAACGATCACCCACGTCAAATGGATGCATAACAAACAGAAAGATAATTGCTTCAAATGTTGTCTTGCAGGTGTTACCAAACATAAAGGCCAGTACAACAACTTGGGAGCTCACAAAGACCAGGAAGTGAGTAACAGGGACACCTAGGATTAGAAGCCAGATAATCACTACAGCGATACCAACAACAATATTCACCAGATGGTGAAGCTTGTTCACAGCTGTCTTCGTGTCATTAAGAGAGAGCGCAAGAGCCCTCCTTTCTCTGAACACATTAACCTGATAAATAGATATATAGTAAGATAGCTTATTCTTTCAAGATTAAATGACCAAACAGAATGTGCTACTCAACCGGAAAAATTCACAGCAATTATTTGAAGGTTGGAACAAGAAGATAAATAACTTACCACCCAGTTTTTAAGCGCCCGCTTGCTGATACCTTTACCATCACCAGCTCCTTCAAATTGACTTATTGTCCGGTGTACTTCATCTTCTCTCAGAAAGCGCATCAAGTCTGACTCATGTACATGTCTTTAACACATAAAAACAGAACAAGGAGACAATCATAACAGATTCAGAACACTGACTTAAAAAATCGGAACAGGAAACTCAAAGCAAAAACAAGGATGATAGCAGCAGAAGAGAAAACTATGAAAGAAATACTCCGAAACTAAAAGGCATAAACCCCGAAACTATTTGTGCATAAAAATGGTGTCTTACTTTGAACCTGGTCCAGCCACATTAGTGAATATCCTCTTTGCAGCAGCTTTTGCTTCCTTCTCACTACGAATCTGCAATGCCGAGTCCTCCTCCTCAGGACGCTGATCAAGCTGCTCATCAAGAGTAGACAGAACCCCCTTCCGTGCAATATTCATCAGCTTCTTCATGTTCCAAGCAGACACATTCTTCTGATTCCACCTATGCAAGTGATCAATACTAATCCCATCCTTCTCTTCTAACTCTTCTCTCCTAGAATTAGAAGGTGCTCTAGGACTCTTCCCAATCACCGAACTCCTAGGACTCTTCCCAATACGAGGGCTCCTCTGCAATGCACTTGCAGCGGACCTTGCACTCCCCCACAGGTGGCTTCCCTCGTTAGGAAAACAGTTCGCCCTAAGATCAGGCGGGATATAAACCCCAGCATTCTGAAGCTTCTGAACTTCAGAAACTACTCTATCCTCCTCTTCCTGATTACGCTGAATCTCAAGGTAAGGCGGTCCAGACAGCGTCTCAATCACATACTGGTTAAACAAGGCGTCCTGAATCCGATCAAAGAACGCGCTAACATGAAAATTCATCGCCAACACCTTAAGAAGCAATGTCTTGACTAACCACATCAATGTAGCCACCATAAAACAGATCAAAATCTTGGTAACATACGGCAACACTTGACTCTTAGTCTCCTTCTCAACTTTCTTATCTAATATCAAAATCCAAGCAAGTAAAACCCAACCCAACCACAAAAACTTCTGCACTGAACTCCTTAACCCATAAACAAAATACAAAACCCGCTTTCGAAGCAGGAAATTACGCTCTATAAAAAACACAACAATCCTAATTAACCAGCCAGAAACTAACCCCCCACAAATTAACACTAACCCCATCACTTCCCACTTCCACAACTGCATATCCCATAAAGCTTTATCCCTCAATTTCTTAATCACAAGACTACAAACTAAAGCAGCAACAATCAACACTAAACTTACCCACTGTAAAACAGTAAAAAAACTAAATTTACCCTTTTTATATTCCTCTGGAAAATCCTCATCAAAGGGATCATCTTCTTCAATCTCCTCACTTTTACCCAAAAACCCAGACCTATTATTATTTACTCTTCCTGATCTTTTATCATCATCTGGTGGGTCCATTAACCTTGACTTCGTCTTTGACCTCATTAACAACCCAGATTTCCTCTGCTGAAACGACGCGTTTGAGCTGCACTGAACTACTTGATCCTCCCTTCCACTCACCCCAACCGCAGCGTTTTGATGATGACCATGACTATCACTCGGTCTCCTTTGAACCAACTCAGCCTCCTTAAACGACACCGTATGATGTTGAGTTCTGGGTGTAATTTTTCCATACTCATTTGGACTTTCAGTAACAGGTGACAAAATCTGGTTCTCCAAATCTAGTTCACTCTTTGGAAAATCGAACTCTCCAGAAGATTCACCATCATCTTTAACATCTTCAACTAAAACGGCATTGTTGATGTCGTTTTGGTGAGCCTTCTTTTTATTCGGAAAAAAGGCGTCGTTTTGGAAGTCATAGCTAGACCCACGTAACAGAGGTGGGATATCTCCGGCGACATTCGCCGGAAAACTCGCCGGAGATTTGTTGGGTTCGCCGGAAACGTCGGTCAAAGAAGAGGGTTGTTCGACTTTAACGGTGAAATCGGAGTTGAAAGAAGTATTCATTGGGTCGTTGTCACTATTTTGAAGCAAACCAAGTTTTTCTTCTTCAAGTTTAAAGAGTTTTTTCTTGTGTTTTTTGTCAGATGAAGGAGAAGAAGAAGATAAAGAAGAAGGAGAAGAAGGTGTTGATTTCCTTAATGGGCTGCCTTTAGAATTGGTAATTCCTTCCATTTTTAATGGATTTGAGAGCAACTTTGGTACGTTCACCTTGATTATTTTAAGGAAATGCTCGAGTGTTTTTAATTAGTGGGGATTTAGAAGTGGTAACACCTGTATGTTATGGTAAGTAATCATGAGCTGGAGTAGAGTTGCAAAGGGTGACTAGGTGAGGAGAGAGAAAATTAGAAGAGAGACAACAGCAAGTATTTGACGCTGAGAGAATGAGATGAGGAGGGGGGAAAAAAGATGCGTTTTAATTTTGACATTTATTAAGGGAAGAAGAGTTTGGTGTTTGTACTATGTGGATTGGATTTTTATGTTTTTTTTAGGTTGTCTAGAAGTTTACCTACTCTTCCGGGATTTGCTAATACTCCTAATTGGTTTTTAAACATAGTGGTATGCTAGAGGTGGAGGTATTAAGTATTAACGTCTAAGTTAAGGTTGTGGTTTTTGAGGAAGGCAAGAAATAATAGTATTGTTAGTGACATGGATGAATGGGAGGTAATGTGGAGTGTAGACAGTTTTAGGTTGTAGATTTATTGTTACCGTGATTATTGGCGGAAAATGCTAAGGGTTCATGGATGTATTGGAAAATTTTGAGTTACTAGGTTAAGAGTTCTTTGTTTAAGGTGGATGTTTGATGATAGTTATTTTCTGGTGAGAGATGGTATATGGGAAATTTTTGGTTGGATTTTAAGTCAGGGTAGGGAATCGCTACGTTGCTTTGAATTGCATAAGAAATAAGTATCTTAAGTGTTAGAGAGTTGGTTGATTGCACGAGCAAAATATAGTTGTCCCAACATGTACCAAACACAAAGATTCTAGTTAATTCCAGAGGTTAGACCAAGGTGGGGCGAAGAGTGCATAGGAGGCAGGTTGAGCTGCTTTACTAGATTTGGATTTTTGAATTGCTTCGGTTTTCTTTCAATTTATGATACTATTGGATTGGATGAATAGTGTAGAGCTTCTGAAATGGTAATTTCTAAAGGGTGTGTCCAAAAAGTTGCGGGTATATCTATAGAGAAGTTAGAGGATATCGATTTGAGAACTCTTTCTGGTATACAACTTTCTGTCTCTAATCAGGGTTCTAGAGAAGTTCTCTAAAAAAAACTATTGCAACGACTTTGCAATCAGATTGAAAACACTCTACACGACTAAAAGCGTCACCACTTGTCCATTATTCAAATGTAGATTTCAGGATCTTTTTCTGGAAGAAGGTAATTCACTCAACTCTCGTCATTTAAACGAGTTATCTTCCGTCATAATGCATTGATTGAATGATGAATATATGGCTATAAGGGTTATACTTAGTTCTTTACCGTCGTCTTATAAGCACATTCGTGAAACTTTGTGATATGATAGAGGCGTTTTAAGTGAACAATATTAGGGATGCCTTAATTCCAAGAGATTCAATATAGAACTATTGGCTAAGGTAATAATTTTTGTTTTCTTGGAGATTCTTAGCTTACATGTTTCAACTTAAAAAAAGGTTAAAGTATATCCATCCATTTATATAATTTCCAAGAAAACCTCATTTATCGTGATATTTTTCTCGTTTTTCTTTCATTTTTACTCAATTATCATTTAGATAAGTGATATTTCATTCGTTATTATTATTTGTTTATTACAAAAAGAAAATGCACACCTTTTAAAAAAAGTTAAAGAGTGAAAAAAAGGACCACGTAAGGATGGTTAAAATTTTGTAACAAATTAAAAACATGATTTTTACCACATACTTTAACATTGAATAAAACTAAGTTTGTACATTTAAGTAGATGTGGTAATTGGGTAAGTTGGGTCGAGTCATTCTCATGTTTGCCTTTTTATTGGGTAAATTTGAAGTCAGCAAGGGTAAATTCAAGTTCGGATTTGTGGTATTCGAGTAAAGTTTGGGTTAGGTCAGGTTCATTCGGTTTGGGTAAACATCGAATATGCGGTTTTTGGACCAAGCCCTGTGGATTCAAATTTAGGTGTGATCAATATAATATAGAAAATTGAAATAAAAAATAAATACTAGTTAAGAATATTAAAATAGTTAAACAAATATGTGTTATAAAGTATGACTTGATACAATAATAATTGGGTCAAAATTAATCTCAAATAACTAATAAAAAAGAATTAGGAAATTATATGAGATAATAACTTTGACGCTTAAGTAATTTTTTAGAATAACCTTCACATTTCCACACATGTTTCAGTTAACCATGAACTTGTAAATCATCATTAAGCTTAACGATTTCGGAGACGATGTGATGTGAATTTAAGTCCAAAAAATTCACGAAAACTCTCCCAAAGTTTGTGATGGACTAAGTAATGATTTTGTGGTATTTTAGTGATGAAATTAATGAAGAAATATGGAAGATAGGCTCTAAATTCTCTCGGGAATTAGAGGTTCTCTCGCTAATCGCATTTAGGAGATTCACACAAGTCTCAACAAGTGTATTTTCGGTACTCAACCATGAAAGGCAACGCTTACAGTTTATCAAAACAACTCTCTCTTCAAACTTATTTTCTTAATGAGCTTATGGACTTTATATAGGCATTTACAAAATAATTAAAGAGATGTAGGAACTTTCCTAAATAACGTAAGATCACATGCCTAAAAGAAAATAAGGAAAATACTAGATTTAGGAAAGATATGCAAAACTTTCCATAAACCATACAAAAATCACACAGACCTTTTTTTTATATAATATCACACGGACCATAGTAAGGAGACTCTCTTTACTTTTTTTTTTTTTTTTTTTTTTTTGAGGGGAAGGAGACTCTCTTTACTTATACGCCTACTTCTAGACCAATTTAAGGAAAGATTCTTCTCTACTTCCCTTATTACAACTTATGACAACTACTTGAAGCCTAAGTAAACGAATTACAAAGCTGATTTTCGGACCTTTATTAATTAAACTACTTTAATTAACTCAATTATCACTAACAATTAAAAGACATATTTTTAGTTACATGTAAAAACTTCACTTTACGAGTAAAGTAAAAACAATGCACCAAACCTACGAAAGCAAAATTTGAGACGGAACCATGCTTGATCTCACATCTCAAAAATCTTCAACCACTTCTAAAAATCTTCATGAATAACAATCCATGCTCGCTTACGCATCACGATGTTATAGAGGTAAAATGTCCTATAATTACCTTGTGCAACACACATTTTCTTCTGAAAATTCCTTATACATGCAAGACTTTTTTTCTAATTTAACTTTTTTTTTGGAAATTTTATACGTGTAAGACCGTTATATAATTGAAAATTTTGAAAGAATATATGGGGTGTGGTGAGTAGTTATATATGACTCTTTACCTCTAAAACGTTTGCTCCAAAATCATTCAGTTTAATTACATTTTATAAGTTGCGGTTAACCCGAGACATGGGTGAAAATGTGAGAATCATTCCAAAAAATGGCCTGAGATACAAGGTTACCTCATCTAATTTCCCAAAAATTTTTAGTAAAATCTATAAAAATATAATAGATCAATGAAAATTTAAAAACTTATGTTACTTTTCTAATGTATGTCGTCTTTAATGTTTGGGCGAATTTTGGGTTGCGTCAGTTCGCGTCGGGTTAGTTTCGGTTTGAGTCTGGTTTCGATCTATCAAATTTGGTTCGCATCGAGACATATTGAATGTCGAGTAAACTCCTCGCACTAGTAGAATTTTTGCTTATTGCTGCGGTGATATTGTTGCGGTTTTACCCGTACGCAGCAATAAACCACGAAAAAAAGGAAAAATCCGAATTAAACATATTGTTGCGGTTGTGGCTGGAAACCGCAACAATATGTGTCAACGGGAAATTTTTTCAAGTTTTGTTGACTGTTTGACCAGACCTATTGCTGCGGTTTCCACCCAGAACCGCAGCAATAGATTAAAATATTATTAAAAAATAATTTCTTAATAATATTTTAATCTATTGCTGCGGTTCCTAGGAGAAACCGCAACAATAGACTTTTAAAATTAATAATAAAAGGCCCATCTTGGGTTTCCTTGTCATTCCGCCGTTTTTCATCTCTCGTCCATCCTTCCTCTCTCTCACTCATCCGCCCAAATCAAATCCCAAATTAATAATAACGTTCATCTCTCTCCCAAATCAAATCCCAAGCCCTCAAATCCAAAACCCCATCCGCCCCAATCAAAAATGATTTCTCATCTCTCGTTCATCTCTCTCGTTCATCCCAAGCACTGCAATCACCATCTTCAAATCGGCTCGCCTGAAATCTGCTCGCCGGCATCAAATAATCGAGCAACCACTCGTGGTTCTTCATCTTCAAATCTCGAGGAGTGAGAGGCGTTGGTCGTTCTTCATCTACTCGTGGCCTACATATCTCGTCGGTATCTACTCGCTCGCCGTCGAACCGCAATCGTCGTCGAACAGCAAACCGCAACCAGCCTCGTGGCTCGTCAGATCTGAGAAAATTCTACTAAAAGTCAATTCCATTCTTTTACTTTTTGCGCCAATGATTTGTGCCGATGATGCAGCAAATCCACGATCCAAATTCGAAGATGATGATGGACGATGATGATAGGCGATGATGATGGGTAGTAAACGACACAGCAGCGAAGACGAAGAAAAGAAGGGGTGGGGTTTTCATTTTCTTTTCCTTCATTTTAATTTCTTTACTCCATTGTACTGAAATCTTCTGTAAAAATAAAAAATCTCTGATGAATTCCCGATGGTCGTCGGCGTTTTTTTTCATTTTTTTTTCCTTTTTTTATCTTTTGTAGTTATGTTTTGTTGGAAGTTTATGATTTTTTGTTATTTTTCTGATTTTTTATTTTTATTTTTATTTTTTAGAATCGTTATCATGTTCGAAGATGGTGATTTTTTGTTCTGAAGTTTCTGATTTTTTAGAATCGATATTTTTTTTTAATCTTTTGTAGTTAGGTGTGATTTTTTGTTATTTTTCTAGTTTTTGTATATTCTTCTGTCATATCTCTTCTATTTTTTTGCTGTATATTTTACTGCCATATCTCTTCTATTTTTTTTGTTAGTATATATCTTAGATTTTTTTTTTATCTTTACGTTTCTGTGTAAGCACATCTTCATAATCTTTACCATTACTTCCAGTTTGTATTATTTTATTTTCGTCATTAATTTTTATCTTTCGAATTTAATGGCGAAAAACAAAAAAAAAATTTTGACTTACATTTGTACCTATTGCTGCGATTTTGGCTAGGAACCGCAGCAATAGGTGTAACATATTGCTGCGGTTTTGGCCAGGAACCGCAACAATAGCTTGGCCTATTGCTGCGGTCAAAAACCGCAGCAATAGGTTAATTACCTATGATGCGCCTTTAATTGCTGCGCGGTCAAAACCGCCGCAATAAGCCACTTAATGAGCGTAGCAATAAGCAATTATTCTACTAGTGTCGTCTTCATTTTTGGGTCCAAATCAGATCTCACGTTGGGTGAATTCTGCCCGATCTACTTTAATTTTTATGTGTGCAAATATATTCAAAAAGTTGAATGGTACCAAATTTATGACAAATCAAGTTTACGATTGTAAGATGCAAAAGTTCATGTTGTAATCTTTTACATTTAACACAAAAATCGTTAAATCATTAAATACATAATTTAAAAAAATTATTGAATAT
Source organism: Beta corolliflora (assembly GCA_947648045.1). NCBI lineage: Eukaryota > Viridiplantae > Streptophyta > Magnoliopsida > Caryophyllales > Amaranthaceae > Beta > Beta corolliflora. Next base: position 58,410 of record CANSZD010004062.1, on the reverse strand, counting down.
GCCGTTTGTATTTTACTAACACCGCCCATATTTTTTTCTTGTTGTATTGTATTCCTTTTTTCTTTCTCCCTCTTTTTCTTCTTCCTCTTCTCCTAACATACCACAACCACCACCCACCACTACCACCACTGCCACCACCACCGTCGCCACTGCAGCCACCTCCTTTATTCTTCTTCTTCCTCCTCCTTTCTTCTTCTTCCTCCTCCTCCCTTCTTCTCCTTCCTCCTCCAGTCCCCCGCCCTCCGCCGACCCCACGGCTTGCTCGCACCGAACGAGGCCAACCCACCCCGCCGGCTCGCACCGAACGAGGCCAACCCACCCCGCCGGCCTAGACTGCATGACACCGACCCACCAAGCACCACCCCAATTCCCCTAAATCTGGCTTGCACTGCACAAGGCTACGCATAACCAGTCATAGTATCGTCTTCTTCCTCCCTTTATGCCAGAGTAAAACCACATCCCACGAGAATTTACTGCGGCGTGCTGACGTCCCCTTTGTAGAACCTTTATGTCGTCTACAATTTCAAAAAAAAAAATCTTTTACAGTTTGCCATGGAACCCATTGAAAATTTCGGTTCTACCATGATAGAACCGACTGTTTTTTCGGTTCCACCATGGGAGAACCGAAAATTTTAGTCGGTTATATGCAAAAAGGTTTTAATTTTTTTTAAAAAAATAAGTAGAAAAAAAAATACAAAATACGTATAAAAAGATGACGTCATTTGCTTAGGATTTAGGGGGGATTGGTGTGTATAGTTGTAACGGGCTATTGGGTGGGGGACATGTGCTAGGGCAGCCTTGAGAATTTCTTCTCACCTATTTTTTAAAAAAAATTAAAAAACTTTAGTAAAATACTGGGGGGATTTTAAATCACCCACAATTTCTCACTCTTTTTTATAACTTGAACTAGTTTGTAGGTCCGGGCTATACCCTGGGTACTTATAGTTTTTATTATTAATATTTTACTTTAAATGATATCACCAAATATCATTTGAGTTAGTGGTTAAGAATTTAGTATATAAACTTGAAGTCAAGGGTTCAAATCCTATACAATGTATTTACTATTTTTTTGTTGTTGTATATGAGTCACATATAGTAAAACAACATAAACGAGAGCGTCACATGACGTCATTCCTTGGTTAAGAACACTTATAATATATTAGTATAGATAGATTGTGTGATTTGTCCAAAACACGTACTCGATACAGACAAGAAATCAACGCCAGTATGCTATTGACCTACTTGGGTTGGGGCATTATGGGTTGTCTTTGCAATCATTTCATGATGAGGCTTGAATTCATTGCTTTATCAGTTATCTTCACACCGTTGTTGCAAATAGGGGTGGCAATGATGCGAGTCGAGTTCGAGTTTGAGCTAACTCGACTCGACTCGTTAGCATTTCGAGTCGAGTTTGAGTTGAATCGAGCTCACTCGAGTCGAGTTTTGACCGACCTTTGACCGAGTCGAGCATTGACCGAGTAGATTTCGAGTAGCTTGCAAGTTTCTCATGTTAAAAGCAACAATAAGGTGAAAAATGTTGAATTTAGGTATTTTGCTATTGATAATTGGGTATTCGAGCTTCTCACGAGTTTGCGAGTCGAGTATCGAGTTGCTCAACTCGACTCACCAACATCTCGAGTCGAGCTCGAGTTCGATTCGAGCTCACTCGAGTCGAACTTTGACCGAGTTTTGACCGAGTCGATCTCGAGTAGCTCGCGAGTTGTCTCGACTCATTGCCACCCCTAGTTGCAAAAGGCAAATTGAGAACATTCCCATGACGTTGATTACAAATTATTTTTAACGAAAGGATTACAGTATGGGTAGAATGAGTTTGACGCAAACAGATACGCTGCTACGGCATTCTGTACCCACCACAGACGTATAAAACTGTTCTACGTTACGGCATTGTTTTTTTTATTAGGAAAGATAATTGGCCCAAAGACAAACCCTTGCTAGGCTACTAACCTGCAGGCAGTGGCGAATCCAGGAATTGGGCCACGTGGGTTCGGAGTTAATCGAACATAAATTCGAAATTATATATTACTATATTGACTTACATTTTTGAAAGAAAAAACAAACCTTTCAACAACTATACCTAGTGGAGCTTATCATTCTAATTGCATAATTATAAAATTAACTAACTAATTAAATACATGTACTTACAAAGACTATCAATTTCTTATAAAAAAAACTACGAAGCACCAATTAGTAACACTTTTTTCATGATTCAACCTTTCAATTAAGTGTTAAAAGTTTAAATCTATCTATGACACCAAACGATGAAGAAAATGAAACATTAGCTATTAGCACAAATATGAAATCTAAAGTGACTCATATATATTGGCTAAAAGTAAAATAATTTTACAATAAATTTCTTGTGTACCTGATGTATATATAATATTAAGTTACCTATTATTGTATAAGTACTTGGGGGAAAGGAAGAGATTTATATAAAGAAAAGGAGAGCCGAAAGAATGGAGGGACTATAAAGAAAAGGAAAGAGAAGCCCAACAAATAAATATAATAATATATGTTGTAGTAATAAAAGACAAAGGGAAAAAAAATGGGGAAAAAAAAGACAAAGAAATAAAAGTGCCTCTGAGGATTCTAACAGGCACGAGCTAAAAGAATAAAGGAAGGATAAAGAAAAGCAAAGAGAAGACGAAGAAATAACAATATGCTGTAGTTGAACGAAGACAAAGGGGAAAAAAACGAAAGGCAAGGAAATAAAACTGCTCTATGAGGTGTCTAACCCGCGACCTTAACGCAATATATACGCACACTCGACCGCTGAGCTATTTCCTAATTCAGTATATTATACCGCGTGTATCGTATATAACCCTTATCCAGTTTTCCTTTATTTTTCATTTTCTCTCTTGGATCCGCGTGGGTTCAGTTGAACCCACTGAACCCACGCTGGATCCACCACTGCCTGCAGGACACACCAGCTTAAAGGTTGGGTACAAGCAGTGGCGGATCCAGAATTTTACGGATGGTGGGTCACTACCATGGTTTGAAAATGTGGTTTCGATTGGGGTGACAAAAATGGTAGCGGAGTCGGAACGAAGAAGTTGACGATAGACTGCATCGCAATTTCCATGTCATAATTTTTATAATAAGTTTTTTCAAGTGCTATTAAATTTTTGTATCATGAAACAAGATCATTTCTTAAATCTATTCCAAAAAAGAAATTCCTTTAGTTATTACTTTTTTTTTACTTGCAACATTTTTTATTTTAAAAAGTTGCATAATACTTGCAACATTGATTTTTTTGGCAATATATTCTCTCTTTCTTTCTCCTAATCGGTGAAAGCTAGGTCCTTTTTGTCACTTATTATTTTCTTTTCTAAATTCTTGTGTCATAATTTAATATTGCAAATAAAAAGAAAAGCGGAGGAAGTCCATAAAAGATTAAAAAGATCCTAAACATTATATGATTCAAATGTTTCATCCTTTTTGTTATCAAATAAATTAAAAAAGCAAGGTCAACATTGTCATTCAATAACCTCTTGTATAAAAAGCCTAGCCCTTCCCACAAAAAAAAGTCAATTTTGAAAAAGTAACTCTACTGTTATTTGATCTAGTAATTAACAATTCACTTTTAAGAATCCTACTACTAAATAGAGTACAAAATAAAAAGAACAAAAAAAAAAGAGTAAAAAGAAAGAACAAAAAAAAGGAATAAGAAATTACCAAAACCCACGTGCTAACCATCCCCACCCATTTATGCCCTTCTCTCTCTCTTCAAAATTTTCTTTTCACTTTCTCTTCTTTCTCTCTCTCTTGTGAGTTTCGGCAAACTTCAAAACCATGACATTTTTTTTTATGTTCTCTCATTTCCTCTTCTTCCACTTAATCAATTATGGCATTGAATATGTGTCTTGCTCTTCTTCCTTACGGTAGACATACCAGAAGCTAGAAATTCTGGGTTTTTTTCCCAAAAAAAAAAACTACAACTTCATTTTTTTTCCTCAGATAATGGTGGGTCACGTGACCCACCATGACTAAACGTGGATCCGCCACTAGGTACACGACTAAACAACCCAGAAGACAACATGCATGAAGACCCACTGCCACCACAAGATTATATGTTGGGATGAGGATTCGAACCCTGGGTAATGCCTTGTAATTCGGGGTGTACTCCACTGAGCTACCACCTCTCCCTCTACGACATTGGTTTACTTTGTTTTTTTAGTAAGTAAAAAAACAGATTTTCACCAGTTACCAATGAGTTTTACAAAAAAGCACTGGGCACCCTTGCAGTTTCAGAAATACGCATGGTGTCCCTAAGGTTTTGAAAAATTATCATAATACCTTTAATGACTACAACCGTCAACTTCGTTAGTTATTAAGGCCACTCCAGCCTAATTATTAGGGATGACAGCGGTTCCAAGACCCGACGCATACCTTGTTGGACCCGCACAATTTTTAAGGGTCTAGATCCGAGATTTTCAGACCCAATAGGTGTGGATCGGGTCTGGGTCTAAAATTATAAAAGTTTAACGAAAAAAACGTACACAATGAATGATATTGGCGATAAAAAAATATTTTAAAGATCCAATTTGGACACACGACCCGCAGGGTCTAGGCAAGGGCCTGAAATTTTCAGACCCGATGGGTCTGGGGCGAGTCTGGGTCCAATTCAAAAAATTCGGATCTGGGACCCGCCCCAGATCCGACCCATTGTCATCCCTACTAATTAAGCAAAATAACATCTAATTAAGCAAAATAAAATCTAATTAACCTAATTAATTCTAATAGTTCCCTAATTAACTCTAACTAAACCCCTAATTAAATCTAGTTAATTAACGGAAATTGACTATAATATTTTTTTTAGTTGGAAAGTTTAATATCCTGCCTTTCACGCTTTATTACGTACGTATTTCGAGGTGATTTTGACCTTCATAATGACTTTTTTAAAAAAACAGACTCTAACAAGCGTGATAAGTGCGTTTCTAACGCACTTTATGGACTCCTTTTAGCTCATTTTAATCCTCTTTCTCCCCTTTCTTCCCTCTTTCTTCTCCCTTTACCCTTCTATTTCGTTCACTTGATAATTCTTGACTTTAGTGATATTTTGCTAGATTTTCAGTCATTTTTGACCAAATTTCTAGTACATTTGCACCCTATTTTGCCATGTTCTTAATATAGGTGGGACTACCTAAGGCGGCTATGAGTTATAGAGTTGGCAAAGAAAGCAATGAAAATATAGCACAAGTTGAGAAATGGTGCGCTCACAGCATGCCCCATGTTCGCTCGCATAAAGGAGCACATTGCACAATAGAATCTTGTATAAATAACTTCAAATGGACATAACTTTCAAACCAAAAATCGGATGAAGGTAATTCCAGTTGGAGGTGAATGCTTGTTTCGATAGCTTTCCAACGACTGGTGATAAGCTTGATTTGGATCTAAAACGAAAGAGTTATGCACATTTTAAGTTGAACTGTCCGACAAGAGCAGAAAAGTTGGTGCGCCCGCACCAGCTAATGAGGTGAGCCCGCACCAGCTAATGAGGTGAGCCCGCACCATACTGGTACGCCCGCACCACTTAATGAGGTGCGCCCGCACCTTTTGAGAGTTTATGGCACTTCGAGATCAGTGATTAATCTTGGGTTTTCCTAAATAACGCCCTACAATTTCCTAGTAACGCCCTAAATACAATATTTTTATACCGTATTTGTATACTTGCAATTCTTTTCTTTCTCCTCCCCTTGACTCACTTCTCTAACCCCTCCTCCTCCAATTTCAAAAACTCACTTCCTCGCCACACCACCACCACCATCTTCTTCTCCAATTCATTCCAGCCACCGCTTCAACGGCATTGTTTCCCGGTTCACAGGTAACTCTTTTCCCTCCTTTTTTTCTCCTTTTACCTTCTCTTCTTCTTCTATATGTCTCCTTCTCTTCCCCATTTTTTCTCTCTCCAAAACCAGATCTACTTGCTCTAGGTTACGTTTTTCGTCATTTCATCATCCATTATTTCATTATTCTTTCCACATTTTCTCCCCCTAAATTACGCTTCCATTTCTAGGGTTACGTCGTTTCTCTTCGATTTTGATTTTTCTGTTTTTTTTTTTGTATTGAATTTGAGAGTTTTTTTTGGTGATTGATTGATCAAGAGGAGAAGAGAGAGAAAAAGGTTGTTTGAATTCGTTAGAGTTTTTTTTTGCGAAAAATGAGTCCTTCGAGGTTCATAAAATGTGTTGCAGTTAGTGATGGTGCCGTTGGTAAAACTTGCTTGTTGATTTCTTACACCAGCAATGAGTCTGTGAGATAAAGTTCAACATAGAATGTGTGTGCTACAGTGCTAGCATCACCTGCCCCGACTTTTTGAAATGCTTATTCAAAACCAGAAATTAACTTAACCAAGCAGAGAAAAGAACAGATGGAAATAGTTAGAGAAAAGAATTGCAGGCATATTAAACTTTTTTACGAGACTGGAAACTGAATCTCGGAGGTACTTTCAAAATTTAAATGTAGTCTCCTCTCATCTTCCCCTCCCCACTTAAAAACATAGTCAAAGCGAGGGTAAAATATGCGATTTATCATGGTATTATTTTTGTTATGTATTTTTTCTACATTGAATTGCGGCAGAATGCAAAAGGAACCGATTCCTAAATATTGGTGGTTATGAGAAGAGAGACATGGATTTCTTTTAAAAAAAAACTGTCAATTGAAATTTACAAATTGCTACAAAGCAAATCACTAAATTTTGTAGAAAAGGAAGACATTATGTGATACTCTGCTGAAAATAAGATATGGAGGATGTGTGAAAATTAAGAAAAGAAAAGGTAAGAAAGTTTCATTTCAAATGTTATTAAATGATCTTGTATTTAGAGGATTTTTACCTGTATTTAACACTTGTGTTTCAAAGAAAGTATTTAAAATCGAATATTCGAACCTTCCATATCTGAGCAAGAATTACTATTTTTGGAATTAGCACTTGAATTCAGGGAAATTCATCTTCTTCTTTTTTAGCATGATTCTGAAAATTAGAGAATCATGATTGTATGATTGTTAACTGGTAAAGTATTTTTTAGGGGATGAAAGTACCAATTACAAGCATGGTTAGCATGCAGAAAACTTCAAGGGCTTTTGAAGCTCCCTCTGCTCGGGTTGTATTGATGAATAGGTGAGGACAAAACCGAGGAGTGGAGAGTTGGAAATGGATTTGTTGATCGATACAGAACCTGATAATTATAATCCTGCTGCTGATAAGATTACGAAACAGGTTAGTGCTTTAAGTATTGTGAAATTATGGCTTTTTGTTTTGCAGTAAGATGTTAAGTGAAATATTGTGGAATCGAGTGCTAATTTCCAGATTACTGAGCTACCACATGATCAAATATGTGAAATGGACTTGGCCACTTAACCTTACAAAATGAACTGAGATCAATCCTACTCATGTAAGGTTTTGTATTTTTGTTAGCGTTGAGTTGTTTTCTATACTTATAACACTCCAGTCTTTAGGGCGGGGGTGCAAAGTTCTTAGTGGTAATAGGACCAAATATTGTGCATTTTTTGGTTATGCACTGCCTCGCAATGGGTAGCACAAGTTGATGTGCATCTAATATGGATGGCCTCCCAAGAATAAGGCGACAAATCATCTTGTAGAATTAAGGAGGAAGCAAATAAAAGAATGTTCATGCATTTTGATGTAAGGGTTGGGAAATGCAGATAACCATCTAAGCCTCACTCGAAGAAGATATATACTAATACTTCCTCCATTCTTTAATAATTACTACAATTCTTTTTTGAGCAAGTTTGATATTAATCACTACATATCCATTTTAGTAACTTTTTTCTCTCACATATCTATTTTTTCACATGGTATTGGCTATTGGGGACCACTTGTCTCTAATTTTTCATTGCCTAATATTTGTGCAGTACCCATATATAGTGATAATAAAAGAATAGAGGAAGTAGACATTATCCTTTAAGGTCATGCACTTAGATTAAGGTCTTGTCTATTGGTTATCCAACTGCTTAGTAGAATTACATTGGCATTTCAGATTAAAGATGTTATAGAGGGAGCATGCAATCACAATAGCAATTAGAATGTTAGTTTTTTTTTTTTTTTTTTTTTTGAGGGGATTTTAGTTAAGTAGGTAGATAATGTACTATTCTTTGCTTTTCGGCTCCTTGTTAATCTTCATGCCTCATGTATATTAGTGCAAGTTCTAACTTATAATTACGAGCTTCTATCTATGTCAAAGGTATTCTTGATGTGGGTGCTAATTTTCCGGAGTTTTTTTATATGTCAAAACTCAAAAGTCTTGAATTTGTCATCACTGGAACTTGGAAGAGTTTCGATATCTTACCCCAATATCTCTGTCATTCTCCCGTGACTTTGTCGTCTTCGTGCGAGCCACCTCAGACAACCGAATATGTTGTAGGACTTGTTGTTCGGTAAGAAGGTATGCATTCTATTCAACTCATGTTCCCCCTTTCTCCAATCCTCACCACAAAAGAGTTATTTGATAAACTAGCTAAAAGACTATCAATATACATTTTGTCTACAATGTGCTCTAGCTTGTGTTACTCGGAGACTCGTGATGGTCCGATGGATACGGGTATGTGTCCAAGTGTTTGACTTGGCTATTTTATGAAAAGTTTCTATATATGTGCCCATACCCTTGCCCGAGTGGTGAGGATCCGACACGGGTACTTTAAATATATGAAGAGTTCCAAGTGACATAGGCTCAAGCTTCGTTAAAAAAAAACATAGGCTCTGTCACTATCTTTTGTCACCTGAAGAAAAATTTGATACTTGTGTCTCTCGAAATGGTTGTTTATGTTTAGTTTGTTACAATTTGCCAACTTCATGCTTGAGGCTTGCGTATATTGTTATTGTGGAAGATGTTTATTATTTTGTTGATTATATCGAGGATTGCTTTGTTTGATTCAATAGATCACCAGCTCAACAAACTTGGCTTGTATCATGCTATTTTAAGATGAAAGTATGTTCAGTCTGTGTACTTTGCAGGCCTGGACATTGATCGAAATGCCTATGAGATAATAAATGTGGTATTAGTATCTCATTATAGCTTGAAATATGGCGAGGATGAGTGAGGAGTTAGAATCCGGATGTATGTAGCAATAGGGTCTGCAAATGGACGCCCTATTTTTAAGCGAATAGGATGAGAGGAAAAGATCAATCACGTTGAAGAGAATGTGATAAAACTGGCTCATATCAGACTCCTTCCTGTGTAATTGACTGTCATCTTGTGTGTGTATATCTGATTCAATTGTGTTCTCTCTAGATATTACATTATTATCCCTCCATCTCTATCGGCTGCATTCTCGCATTTAACTTTATGTTCAAAGCTTGTTAACTCCGACCAATAATTAATCAACACGAAATATTTGCATACATGATGTAAAAATCTCTTGCTAGATTATTAACAAATGCTTTTATTATAGAATTTTTCTATGTGTTTTACTTAAAAGTGGTGATTAACAATTATAGGAAAACTTAGGGAGCTAGCTTTGATTACGAAAGCTAAATATGACTTGTCATTATGAGACACAAGGGAGTTTTCCTAATTGTATTGCTGTTTTAAATGGTTATTGAATTTTAATGCACCACGCTTTGTCTTTTGATCTTGCAGCTATATGTTAACCCCATTGACCCGTGCAGCTACGGCCTTCAATGGACTTCTTGGATTCTGGTGGGTCCAAGAAGAAACTAAATCCAAATATTACTATCAAAGAAGAAGAACCCAAGAATGATACTCTTGCTGGGCCATCAAGGAACCAGGTGTGATTATCATATCTTTAAATGGTTGATCACCTGTGGCTATAATGTTCTTAAGGCCTACTGATCCTGCTGTATTTTCATGCATAGACTTCAGACCGTATATATATTTTTTGGATATTAATTTCACCTGGTTTATACTATTCCTTTCTTTATTTCTGCATTTTCAGATACTGAATATTGTGATATGGGGTGTTTCTGCATTTTCAAATACTGAAAAATACTATAGTGATCAGTGATAAGAAATTGTGAACTTCTTTAAATAGGGTTTTTTTACCTTGCGGGTTGGTTTTGATTGTGCAGTTGAATCTAAAGACAGGCATGGTGGACTTCTTATATGCAAAATGTGAGTGATTATTGTGGTTTTTGTAGAGTTTAACCTTTTTATTACCTTGTCAATGGGTTCTTAATTTTCTCCTCTGGATCACTGAATATACTCCATGCATTATGAAGTGTGTGATGGCAGAACTTGAGAAGTTGGGGCAAAAGTACCTTGTAGCAGTGAAATGCATGCATTCTCTCTCATTATCGTGATGGCTGAACTTGACTTCTTATATGCAAGATGTGTGATGAGCTTGCGAAATGGAGGAGAAGTTTGGAGGGGATGACAATCCAGAAGATAAGTATACACTTTCTGATTATCTCTCATTAAGATGAAGCAACTTTCATTAATGCACTGCGTGCTCAAGGTTAACTCTAATTTGTCTCTCTGCTCTTCTACCTGTTTTTCTTTCATCGATGTGCTTAATTAACTTGTGTATATATATATCTTTTCAATTTGTAGATCTGTATTTTTTTGGTTCTAAGATTCAATGTTTTGTGAAGGATTGAAGTCTTCTTTTTTATTTTATTATTGTTTGTGCTTAAAACACCATTATCATACAAGTTAATACATTCGGCTATATGGGAAATCCTAATCCGACCAACGCACACAAACTAAAATATCATAAAATGTGGACCAAACAAAAATCAGATAGAAATACATTGTGTTCTGATTGTTTCAAGGAAATGGCCTCGATGAATAAGAACCTCAGCCAAGTATTATTAAGTGTAAAGAACTAATGGTTTGTCCTAAGCTATAATCTGGATGCTTATTTCTTTGAACTGCTTATTGCTCTGACCAGTCTGTATAAGCTACAAAAGCATAATGGTGCTAGCTATTGATGAAAAACAAGAACTTGTAAGAACATGAGAGCGAGTCTCCACTGCATTCCCTCATAAAATGAGCAAGTTCAATTCAAGATTCTCGTGGCAACACGAGTTATGATTTGCAAAGAAGTGTACGTGAAGTACAACAAAGATGACAAAACTGGGAATAATACTCGGTAAAATAAGAAAACAACACATCAGATGACATACATAACAGGTGTTTACTAATCTGAACATATTAGTAAGAAAAATAAAGTCAAAATGTATATATCCACAGAATATCAGCTTGCAGAAGAATATAATTCCAAGAGTGTTCTGATATCTGAATCTTATAACACTGGGTTTAATGTTTTTGTATGTTTTCCCGCCTGAGGAACTATGTGAATCTTACAACCAGGTGTGATTTGCGAAGAAGTGTGTGAAATGTTCCACCAACTGTGTGAAATCTTACTTGCTTGTCATCAAACATCAATCTTTTAAACTATAAATTATTTACATTGTTTTGGGGAAGGTTGCTGATTTTGGCCTTTCTAGTGTAAAACATGAGACTTACCTGACCACAAGGACTGGGAAAGGAATAGTATGTTAAGTACACCTGTACTTCGATTATGTTGTTTATATGTGGCTATCGAGTAGCGACCTAATTTCCCTTTCAGATTTGGTTGATTAAAATGCTGGAAATTTTGTAGCCTCATGTGGATGGCGCCAGAGGTCCTCCGCAATGAGAGATCAGATGACAAGTATGTCTTTAACTATTTTGCTGTGCAATTCTTGTTTTCGTTTTTTTTTTTATTATTATTTCTTCCAATCAGATATTTATTATTTATGATATTATCTCGGTCTGATATATATAGCTTTGGACTCATACTGTGGGAGCTTGCCACTCAAAAGATTCCTTGGGAACATCTCATTGCAATTCAGGTAGCAGTCATCTACTTCCCTGCAACGTCAATTAGAAATGGAACCCGTATTTATTAACTGTGAAAGGAGATCTCATTGAATAGTTATATGCATATGATATTGGCATAGAGAAAAAAAACAAGTTAACTCTTGATTTTTTGTTGTTGGGCCTGTCGCTAATGTCATGGATTTCTTCAGCGTGAGTTTCTTTTTTCACTATTATTTTTAGTTGCCTACAAAGAAAAGTTGAAACAGGAGTTTTTGTATGTAGAAGATATTTTGCTAGGGAAGGGGATGGAGCATGCACGAGTCTGCTCCATGGCATGAAGAGCCCAGAGGCTCACTGAGGGAGAATGAGGTTGCCGAAAAAGGAATTTGTAGGTGAGGGAGGAGCTGCGAAATTGGGGGTGACTGGTAATGAATTACAGAGATGTGAGGATAGAGTGCGAAGGACCTAAATATCTTAGAACTAATAAAAGAAAATTAAATCAACCTATCACAACATGACATGTAAATGAATTAACTCTATGTTTGTTATTTGTTGGTTCTTAAATCAGATTACATTGATTTGTTTAAGTCACAGCTCACGTAACAAGGATGATTTATTGGACTTATTTGTTTATGATCATATAAGATACAATGGTATGAGACGTAATGTGTACGTATAGTTTATGTTTAATTTTGTAATTAAATTACAATTTTTAGGAAAGGTTAACATCCTGATTTAAAAGCTTTGTGATAGTTGAGCTATTCTTTTAGATACTAAGAGCCCCAGTGCCAAATTAGGTTGTGTTGAGTTTCATGAAGAACTCTTGACTCTGGAGTAATAGGAGGAAGGAACATCATTTTCAAGTGCTATTATGTTGTCATTGATTTTTTTTTTTTGAGGTATCTTTTTGATTAGATTATGGGCTCTATGGTTAATTTTTTTTATAGATTACTTGAACTTTACTTTATTCGAGTTGTTTCTAATTTTCTATTTACTTATTAAATTATTTGACACTTTTTCTTTTCGATTTGAAAGTGTATTTAAGGAGGTGCATAAGCTGCTATATTACTGCCTAATATTTAAGATGGTAGAGTGCCTTCACAAGTTTGCCTTTGTCTTTTATGAATACTTTATGTATTATTTGGGTGACTTGTTTTATTAATTAGATGTAATGGTCTTGGAAGCTTTTATTACCTCTATGTTAATGAAATTATTAGTTGATCATATATACTTGGAAAATTTGCCAAAATTTACCTTAACTCTTTTTTGTGAAAAACTATCTTATATATTAGATGTTGCAACAAAGTACAAAATGTTGTATTCATCTGGATTCATACTGTATTATAAATGATGAGAACAAGGTGGCAACTAAATACATAGACATTCAATAGGATTCATACTGTATTATATATGATGAGAACAAGGTGGCAACTAAATACATAGACATTCGATATCTTTGTTGCAATAGCTTGACATTCACTATCTTAACTATAAGTAGTTTCACCAGAAGATTTTGTGAGTAAAAAAAAAAAAAGAGTGGAAAGAAACTATATTTTTCTCTGAGTTTGATTAAAAGATACTTTTCTCATCAAAGTTAATTAAAATCTATAGCTTTCCTGTCTATCACAAATAAATTCTTAAAATTGCTCTCTGAAAGTTCTTACACAATGCAAAACGTTAGCTCATTATAGTTTAGGATAATTTGTAGAAAACTATACTAGCTTTAGTAACTTGGTGGATTGCACATATCACGCATGCATATTTGGTCCTTCGTTTAGTCATTTTGGAGGTATTAACAGCGTAGGTTCTTTATTCTTATTGTTGAAATTGTATAGATTTATTGAGAGACATGTAATTTTGCATTAAATAAAATTTCATTGATTAATATATTAATTTATGTTTAATTGACTTGCATGACCACTATCTAAAAATTATTAACCGATCATGATGTAGGTTGTATCATTCTGTTACCTACATCTCTACTTTTATTATATTAATTTTATCAATTAAGAATTTGCTCTAAACTAAATATAAAAATATTATTCAACTTTACCATTAAAATATGTTGCAGTTCACACGTCTTCGCGTTACATTCCTCTTTTCTTAGTATGGCTTTAATATGTTTTTCCATATACAATAAATGATTTGTTTAAAATCCTTCTTGTTCTTTAGTGGCAATTCTCCCGTTAACAAATTTATGCAAATTAAATTAAAACGTTTGTGTACACCTTAATTGATTGCTTTGCCACATAAAACCAACATTGCAAGTGCAAGCATCAACCATCTAGAGCAATAGCTTCACAATTCAACATGTTAATTATATCTAACCTAATTCGAATATCGAAAATACGCCATTCTGGGGTGCCGCGCGCGTAGGCGCGCGGTGCAACAACTAGTCCCAAAAGTTTGACAAATCAAGTTTGGCGCTATATTCCCACCAAAATAATTTAAAAACGAGTTAAAATACTAAAATACCCTTTGCTTAAAATATTTATTTTAAAAAATAAATATTTAATTATTTAAATAAATACTAAAAAATATGGGGTATTACAGTCTACCCCCTTAAAAGAAGTTTCGACCCCGAAACTTAAGACAAAGAGTCATAATCACTTTCCAAAACGGATTAAAATCCAAAATTACAGTTTCCGACTCAAATGCTCATGTCTAAAATGCATATAATGACTCAAAAATATGCTAAAATGCAATAACTATGGTAAAAGCGCGAAACTCTATCTCATTCTACCCCCTTAAAAGGAGTTACGACCACGTAACTCGACAACTAACCTCGGAAAACAACTCAGGATATTTCTTGCGCATATCCGCTTCGACTTCCCATGTTGCTTCCTCAGTTTGATGATTTGACCACAATACTTTGACTAATCTAACATCCTTAGTCCGAGTACTTCTAACTTTACTATCAAGGATTCTTACAGATCTTTCCTCGTAAGTCAAACTATCATCTAACTCAATGGTCTTAGGTTGCAGCACATGGGACACATCCGGAATATACTTCCTTAACTGAGATATTTGGAAAATATCGTGGACTCGGCTTAAGTCATTTGGCAAATCCAGCTTATATGCCACTTTCCCGATCTTCTTTAACACCTCATATGGCCCGATATACTTTGGGCTCAACTTTCCCTTAGCTTCTTCCCAAAGCGCATCACTCCTTTCATTGCAGATATTTTCAACAATACCTTATCTCCAACCTGAAACTCTTCGTCCCTCCGCTTCAAATCAGCATAACTCTTCTGTCGATCTTGAGCTGCCCTGATCTTTTCCTGAATCACTTTTACTTGCTTCACTGTCTCTTCTAGGTTCTCAGGTCCAAGCACCACTGTTTCACTAATATCATTCCAGCAGACTAGACTTCTACACTTCCGACCATACAAAGCCTCAAACGGAGCCATACCAATACTTGCATGATGACTGTTGTTGTAGGAAAATTCTATCAAACCAAAAAATCTTCCCACGAATCCTGATAGTCCATAACACAAGATCGCAACATATCCTCTAAAGTCTGAATCGTTCAATCTGTTTAACCGTCTGTAGCCGGATGAAAAGTTGTACTCATTAACAAATTAGTGCCCAAAGTCTTCTGCAAATTCTGCCAAAAGTTGGACAAGAACCGTGAATCACGATCCGGAACAATGTCCTTAGGCACACTATGCTATTTCACACCCACTTCACATATGCTTTAGCCAATTGATCCATCAACCAAGTATTCTTCATAGGTATGGAAGTCGCAGATTTAGTCAAACGATCTACCACCACCCAAATCGTATCATTTCCAGCCTTAGTCCTTGGTAAGGCAGACACAAAATCCATTGATATAGAATCTCATTTCCAACTCGGAATATCCAAAGGCTGAATCTTCCCTTGTGGCCTCTTGTGCTCAAACTTGACCTTTTGCCATGTGAGACACTTAGCCACGAACTCTGCTACCTCTCACTTCATGTTTGGCCACCAAAACGTCTGCTTCATGTCCTTATACAACTTATCACCACCTGGGTGTACAGAATAAGGTGAGCTATGAGCTTCTTCCATTAATTTATGTTTCAACTCCTCTCTATTACTTGGTACACACTACCTCCCCTTGAACCGGATACTTCCATCATCAGCTACCTGGAAATCCGACACCTGACCATCCTGGATCTTCTCTCAAATCTTTTCTAACTTTTCATCCTCTGATTGACCCTCCCTAATCTCATCATAGATCGAGGGTTGAACTGACAAAGAACCCAACAATTCTTCAACACCTCCCTCTTCCAGTACCTCTAATGACAGTATCTGAAACTCTACACATAACTGACTCGGCAGCACCATTGCATTAAATGAATGACTCGACTATCGACTCAATGCATCAGCAACAACATTAGCTTTCCCCTCATGATACTGGATCTCCAAATCATAATCCTTGATCAACTCCAACCACCTCCTCTGCCTCATGTTCAACTCCTTCTGAGTGAAAATATACTTTAAGCTCTTATGATCCGTGTACAACTTACACGTTGCCCCATACAAGTAGTGTCGCCATATCTTCAAAGCAAACACTATTGCAGTCAATTCAAGATCATGGGTTGGATAATTCACCTCATAAGGTTTTAACTGCCTAGAAGCATAAGCGATGACCTTCCTGTTCCGCATCAATACACACCCTAACCCAAATTTCAAAGCATCACTATAAACATCATACTGCTGACTCTCATCAAGTAGAGCTAAAAAAGGTGTTGTAGTCAACCTTTCCTTCAACGCCGAAAAAGCTTCCTCACACTCTGGAGTCCAGACAAACTTACATTCTTTCTTCATCAGGCTAGTCATTGGTCTAAAGATCTTTGATAAATCCTTCACAAATCTTCGATAGTAACCAGCTAACCCAAGAAAACTCCTTATATCAGACACCGTCTTCGGTGTTGGCCACTCACGCACTGCTTGAATCATAGCGGATCCACCGAAACTCCTTCCTTTGAGATAACATGTCCTAAAAAGGCAACCTCATCCAACCAAAACTCACACTTAGAGAGCTTGGCGTACAACTTATGCTCTCTCAGGGTGGACAAAACTTCCTCAAATGCAACTCATGATCGCTCCTATCCTTCGAATATATCAATATATCATCTATAAACACAACCACATATTTGTTTAAGTATGGCTCGAAAATCCTATGCATCAAATCCATGATCCGCAGTGCGTTGGTCGGACCAAACGGCATCACGATGAACTCATAGTGACCATAACACGTCCTAAACGCGGTCTTAGGAATATCACCCCAGTAATCCTCAATTGGTGATAACCTGACCTCAAATCTATTTTCGAGAAAATCCCCGCCCCTTTCAACTGATCAAATAAATCATCTATTCTCAGAAGCGAATACTTATTCTTGATCGTTACATTATTCAACTCCCGATAATCAATGCACAACCTTATACTACCATCTTTCTTTTTCACGAACAATACAGGTGCACCCTAAGGAGACGAACTAGGCCTTATATACACTTTTTCCAACAACTCCTCCAACTAAACTTTTAACTCTTTCATCTCAGCTGGAGCTATTCTATATGGAGCCTTCGAAATAGGTTCGGTTCCTGGCATCAAATCTATGGTGAACTCAAGATCCCTAACGGGTGGCATACCCGGTATCTCTTCAGGAAACACATAAGGAAACTCATATACAACCGGATGCTCCCTATTCTCATCTTCCTTTTCAATCCTCTGAACTCCACATAAGAATAACGGACACCCCTTCTTCACATAATATTGAATTCTCCTCGCAGACACTATCTTCATTCCCTTCTCCTTCCCAAGCTTCCTATAAGTCACCCTTTCTTTCTTAGGGCCTACTAAGGACACCTTCTGGGCCTCACAATCAATCTGAGCCTTGAATCTTCCCAACCAATCCATCCCCAAAACCACTTCGAGATCTGACAAGTCAAACTCAACTAAGTCGGACGGAAAGTTTACCCTAGCTATCAGTAAAGGTACTTGATTATGCAACTTAGTACAACTAAAAATTTCTCCTGATGGCAATGCAATTTCTAATAAATAGACACTGGACTGCTTAACTCAAGCATTTCCACTAAAGTGCTAGAAATAAATGAATGAGATGCTCCAGAATCAAATAACACTTTGACATACAGAGAATTAATGAAAAAGGTTCCAACTACTACCTCAGAAACATTCTCAGCCTCACGGCGGTTCATGACAAAAACTCTGCCTTTAGTCTGATTCCCCATCCATGGTTTAACACCAGCATTCGAAGAAGCTAACTTTTGTTGATCATTCTGAGGGGCCTTACTACTCGGGTCAGGTTTGACTGCAGGTGCTCCATCAGCTTTTCTAAAGCACTCATACTCCCGGTGCCTCAATTTCTGACAATTACGGTAAGTCACCAAGTTGCCCTCACAATCCTTCCCAGGATGATTCTTATCACATCTTTTGCAGAAAGAGGTTCTCTCAACTTTCTTCCCATTTCCTTGGTTCCCATTAGGCTTCCGACTAGGGTACCTATTGTCTTTCTCAATTTGGTTAAATCCACCATTGGGCTTAGGCTTCTTATCTCCACTTTGTTGATTCCCATTGCTGTTATACTTCCTCTTTTCCCCAGAGGAGGTCCTTTCAAGCTCTCTTCCTTTAATCCCGTATAAGTGAGCAACTCTACCATAATTTCATCAAGAGTCTCAAAAGTTACACCTCCTAACTTACTTTGTATGGTTAAGGTTAACCCTTGCTCAAACCTTTGGGCCTTCAAAGCCTCAGATGGTACTATCTCAGGTGCAAACCTCATTAACTCCAAAAATTTGCTATAATACTCATTAACAGACATAGTCCCCATCCTCAGATTGGTGAACTCCATAGCCTTTTGCTTCCTTAAGTACGGAGGGTAAAACTTAGTCCTCAAGGCATCTTTAAACTCGTTCCACCCAAAGTTCGAATCCTCTAAACGATCGTCTTTCCTTTGTTTCCACCATAGATATGCCTTATCTCTCAAATAATAAACAGCATTATTAACTCTAAGGTTTTCAGGGCACACTATGGCATCAAAAAGCTTATCGAATTCTCGGGATCCGGGTTTTCTAAGCTAGCCGGGTCCTATTTCCTATGGTAAGTCGGAGGTTTGACTGTTGCTACCCTCTTAAAGACCTCACCAAAGTTATCGGTTTCACTCTGCTTAATTGGTTTATTGATTAGCTATCACCTGAATGATGTTTTCATTTATCTTTGCTAGCCTTCTAACCATAGAACTCATACTCCTTCTCCTCCTTTCTGTCATTCTTCTAGAAGTAAGAGTGTTTGAGTAAAATCTCAATTAACATTCATAGAATAGTTGTGTAACTAACAAACAATTCAATAAACATGTAAGTATAACTAGTTCAAAACATAGCACTCACATACTTCATACATGACAACTACTAGAACATTTGAGTGTATCAAAATATTCTTAAAACAACTAGGCCTGTTCATGGCCAAAACAAAACTATATAAGTCCACGGTTACTAGAGACTTCAAACTATGGGTAGCCTGCCTCAATAACATTCTCCAGCGCATCAATGACCATATAATCCGATTGGCCTGGGTATTCTCGAGGGGTATTAAAAAAATTATAAAGTACACATAATACTACTATTTGCTAGTTAAAGCAACACGACTTCCTTGCTTATCCCGTACATAGAGAATAACATAAACGTTTTCCTCTACTTCCAACAACAATCATATAAAAGCAAGAAGAATTGAGATATTACAAGAACAACATCATAAGAGTTGTAACACCCCGTAATTTTCATCCTTTATTCTTGGCGTTTGTTTACATTAAAATGATATTTTTCGTAAAAATAAATAATTTATTATTTAAATTATTTTGGAACATGTTGTGAAAATGTGTATATATTTTTATATGTTGTGTATATTTATATATATTTATTTTAAGCTGTTAGTTAATTATTTTAAAGGTTATATTAGTTTCGTTATTTATTTAGGCGTTTAGGATGCGGTGTTGTCGCGTAGCGTTTTTGTAACGTTGATGGACCGATTTGGGTGATGAAATGTTGCATCACGTGTGGCGTGTCATGCTGGCCGAAAATCAGCAATTATGGTATGGAGGATGAAGAGTTTTGGTGCTCATTAAGCTAATCTTTGGATCTCTTGTAACCCCTCATTTAATTCCCCATTAACCCACCTTAATGCACCCTTAAACCTTTGCTTAATAAGGTGAATAATCTCATTCTTTTACTGCACTTTAACCCCCTCCATAATGCTGAAAACAAGTCAGGAAATTCGTGCATAACAACTCCTCTTCTTCTCTCTTCCGCATTTTCGGCTATTTCTGCACCCCTATTTTGTTTGCATCATATCTCCTTCGTTTCTTATCCGAATTGGACGTGTGAGTAGTCAAAATCCATCTACTCGGAAAGATCTTGCTTGTGGTGCAATTTGTTTTTGAAGAAAGAGAAAGACGCGACTGCAGTTTTCGTTTCAATCAGTCGAGTCATCCGGTTTTTATTTTCTGTCACACCTTCGCGAAAATGTCTATCGCCAGAGATCTAACCGTTGGATCGGCCTCAAATTTGGAAAGAAAGTTTAGAACATCTTGGACTTCACTTTGACCGGAGCGATTTTGAATCCAATTTTTCAATAGCTGGGAATCATGGTCGGAACAGAACAGCACGAAATGAGATTTTTCAACGTTCAAGAAGAAAACGCATAGTGACTTGTTGCTAAAATTATCGTTCGTGGAGGACTTGGATTGCACATATTTTTCGTATCTCTTTAGACTCGCTCTCCTCCCGACGTTCCAGGTAACTAGTATTTCGGTAGAGATTAGAGCATATTTCGGTAATAGATTATTACGTTATGAATTGTTTAAAAATACTTTTTATATGAAATTATTGATGAAAATTTACGTGAGTATTCTTGATGTATGCTGTGTAAATATTATGTGCAGAAAAATAATTCGTGTATTTATGGCTTATTTGTAAAATAATTAGTGAACGAATTTTATAATTGCTGAATTATCTTTCGTGAAGCATGTTATGTGTGCAGTATGTATTTCATGCTTTGTAATAATTTTTGTCTACTGTCTACGGGTTTGTTTGATTGAATTCTCTTTATTTACATTTTCGTGTTTGTTGGTATTTAAATCGTGAATATTATGTTTTGAGGTCAAAAAATCTATTTCTTTGCATAATCTATATTAACGTAGGTTTATGCATGTTATGTGAATTTTTGGTAATTTTTGGGCGTTTATTTATATTTTTAATTATTATATTGGCTTTATTGAGTGTTCTGTAAATTAACGTTTAAAATTACTTTTAGATTCCGAAAATTAGAAATAAAATTTGTATGATGTCAGTAGAGTCATAATGGTCGTATGATAATTTTTTTGTGATAATTTACTGATCGTTTTATTAGTTTAATAATTTTTATTGAGTTTTTGTTAAGAGTTTGAGGATATTCTTTTTAATTATTTAAGGTTTTATTAATCAGAAATAATTTGTGACCTTTTATGTTCTTGGAAGCTGATGATTTGTAGGTTACGATGGTTATTATGGAGTATCATTATGTTTACTTATGGTTTATGTAAAAATGATTAGTCGTATACGTTTTGCTGATTTAATTAGCTTTAGAGTTAATTGATGGTGACGTCAGACACACGCTGATGCGTCAGACGCAGGTTGGTCAGTGCGCCAGACGCACAGGGTGGTGCTGAGCGCAAGCTCATGCTTCGAACGCACAGTTTTGTGTTGTGTGATTTTCATATGTTCTTGTACGTATGTTTCACATGAGTTGATGATCTTATATAATGTAATTCGTTTCTGGTTGATGCTGTTAGTGCTGTAAAAACTCTTTTATTATCATTGTTGGTGCTTGGTGGTGTACATAGTATTTGGTGTTTGAGATATTTGTTGTAAGTTTGTAAGTTACTATTTTGAGGATTTTTGAAGAATTATTTTTGATGAATTATGGGTATAAGGTCGGGTGGCATCCCTTTCCTTTTTGATGAATATTTTTGAGATGAATGATACTTATATGATATTTATGATTTTATTTTGAGATAAGAACATCCGGTGGGATAGATGTAGTTCCCGGTGAAGAACATGCCAACCACCTGGTTTGCGAACTAGGGGTAAAGCTGGGTTAATTGTTGTCGTCCGAGAGGTCAGGGAGTTCTGCGTGTTCTACCCTGCATCGGGAGTTTGGCCGTTCTTAGACACATGCAATGGGGAACGTAAGCCCATAGACTGACCTGGAGATTGCGATCTGACAAACATTAGGAAGTGAATTGCGATTCACTGGCGTTCGGTTTTTGACTCAATAACTTGTTGTATTTTTGCTTTTATTATTATTTAAATACTCTTGAGATGATTTATTTATTTTACCTTATTTACTTGTTATTTATTTTTCATTTGCGTTACTTGTGAGCTATATGGTTGTGGATGCATATTGTTGTTGACTTGACTTTATTCTTTCCTTTCTTACTAATCTATGTCTGGATTAGACTTTGATTTCTTTTGTTCTGGGAGAACTGCTAGTTACTCCCCACTGATTGTGGATTGTTGTTATATATTTTGCAAGTTATGTTGATGGGAATCTTCTTTGGTTTTGGGCTCAGGTTGAGTTGCGAGAATGAAATGATAGTTGTTTTAGGCCTAGACTTCTAGTTAGACTTTTCTCATTTGGAATACTCTCAATTAGTTATTTATTTATATTATTTATTTAAGTTGGTCTCTTCACATAGTTATTTAAATACCTTTGTATTAGTAGTGGCATTCCCAGAAGACGATATTTCCGCCATCGTCCTATAATACTATTATTATTTCTTTCTTTTCCGCTTTGAAATTCTGGGGTGTTACAGAGTAATACTAATATATGTTAACTAAGTAAAAAAAATATGGTCCAAGATTTGTACTAAATGCACCACTATGGCTTAAAATATTTATTTCAAAAATTTTAAAGTGTAATTGTTTTCAAGATATAGAATAGCCAAGGTGATTATAGCTCCCAAGTAAGGAAGTTACCCACAGCGTCGGGGAGAGCCTTCCTAATCCTAGACAGAGCTTGTCAACCCAACACATCTACAACCTTCATCTTTCCAAATAAAAAAATACCTTTTTGTGGCACTTAGCAAGATGCATCTACACAAATCATCAAGAAAGCAATTAAACTTTAACAACAATAATTTATAATGCAAATGCGAAACTCTATATGCCCATCTTATGTCTACCCAGCAATTTTAATGTTCATCTTTTATCTTTTCTAGTCCTGGGAAACTGATACCACTTTGTAGTAGGAGTGTTCATTTCGGATATCCGATCCGATCCGATCCGAAAAGTTCGGATCGGATCGGATATCCGAAATTTCGGATCGGATCATCGGATATCCGAAAACTAAAAAAATTGAAATTTTCAAAAGAAAAGTTCTTAAAATATGTTCCGGATCGGATCGGATCATCGGATATTTTGGATATCCGACCTTAAAAACGGATATTTCGAATCGGATATCCGAAAAATACCGAAAAATTTCCATATTTCGGATATTTTCAGATATCCGAAACTTTAAAAATCTGATCCGTATCCGATCCGAAAAATCCGAAAACTAAAAAAGCGGATCGCATATCCAAAAAATCGGATCGGATCGACCGGATCGGATCGGATCGCCCGGATCGGATATTTTGAACACCCCTACTTTGTAGCACCCCCAAATTACTCACTTTAAAATAAATAATATAATAAATAATATTTGAGTAATTTAGGAGTATTACCAGCACGTGACTAACACGCTTTCGGCAACCAACTACTAACTAACTAAATAACTTGCAGCGGAAGACTTTAACCAGAATAATAACAACTCTTTATTATTAAAAGTAAATATTGTCTCAAACTTAAATGAAATAAAACACCCTTTATTCTTGTAGTGTAATCTAGGTGAAGATCCCCTTCCTAGTATGCTCCCATGCACCTCCAAAATTCAACTGCAAAACTACTTACCAAAAAGGTAAACAGGGGAAAGCCAAATAGGAAAAAGAATATACGCGCATTATAAAAGTGAGTATGAAATGTACTAGATAAGTAACACATTTGCTAGTTCGTAACAATTTATATTTCGAAAACTCCATCACTAATAACTTTTTAAGAATAACTTTTTAAGAATTGACGCTTTCCAACACTTTAATAATAATTCAAAAATAACTTTTAAAAACAAACTCTTTCCAAATAACTTGGATTAACAATAACATGGAACACAATTCCTCTTTTTATATCCCCTTCCTTTTCCTAAGTGTGCACACCCCCCCAAGCTAGTCATCCCATCACGGATCTATATCAAGGGGTAACAATAATTGCCAACAAGTGGACTTTGAAGCATAAACCCTTCTTGATGTTAATCAAGCGGTAATAATAATAATAATAATAATATGACTTGTAAGTCATGAATAAATCTCATTTTCTCATAAACAACTTTTTGAACATTCAAAGTTCATAAAAACCAATCACACCTTTCCTTGTAAAAATAAATTAAATTTTCCAAAAATGATAATAAAACTTTCATATAAAAATGATTAATAAAATCATTCCTTCTTTTCTCTTCCAAAAGTGAATAATAAAATGTTGTAACCATTTTAAACCAAATTTCTAAACCAATCCAACCATTAAATCAATAAACAACTTTACCACATAAAACCACATTTCAAAAGATCTAACAACATAACGTACCTTGATCTTACACAAAGAGTATACTAGTATCTTCACTTAGTCTTATGCTTGAGTGATCTTCTAACCAACCAATAATATAAAAATCTAATAAGTAACTTATCACATGAACTTAATCAAGAATTTAAACATGAACGACCTATCATGAGCATAATATTTTTGAGTAAGAAACATGGAAACCTTTTTCTTAACCCAAAGAAAATTGGAACTTGAATAAGAAATATAAAACTAGAATAGATTAAGAAGAGAAGGAAGAACCTGGAAGTAAGAGAGTATGGATTCTTCAAAGTTTTTGTGTGGAAAAGATGGCTTAAGGTATGGGGTATTTATAGGAGTAAAATAGGTAGTACTTAATTTCCAAAATTAAATAGTTTGTAACCTTAACCATAAATTAGGAGATTAAACCAAGATTTGTAACCTCCATCATAAATTTGGAAGTTTTAGGAAAACAAAACCCCCCTCCTTTACTACTATAGGTGGCCGGTAAAAAATGGCTCAAATTTTTTTTTGTCCAAAATTCATTTTCAATTTTTTTTAAAACTTATTTAATAAAATTTTGACTAGGATTAAAACCCAAAAGTTTGACAAATCAAGTTTGGCGCTATATTCCCGCCAAAATAATTTTTAAACGAGTGAAAATACTAAAATACCCTTTGCTTAAAATATTTATTTTAGAAAATAAATATTTTATTATTTAAATAAATACTCAAAAATATGGGGTATTACAGATCCTTCCGGGTGGATTGAGTTTCCCCTGAAGCCTATCGTTGGGCGATTGAGGGGGTGTCACATCCTTTTCGGTGTACTTCATTAACGAGGGGGTCATCATGGGGGTATGTAGTGGCCGACTGGATTCTCCGAAGGGCATTACGGGATAGTCAGGGCGGGCGTTGTGGACGTCAAGCACTTGGGGCTTGAGACTCTAAAGGTGGGACTTGCGTGATCGGTCGGTGAGGCCTCCCGACGCAAATCCACCAGATGTCACCCCTTTGAACCCATATGTGTCTCCGCTATCTGTCCGATCCACTTTATGTTTACCCTTCTCTTCCTTTCAGTGCTTGAGGTAGCGATTTAGTTTACCCTAATCGGCTAGTTGATCAAGAGATTTCTTCAATTCTCGATTGTCCTTCGTCGTATGTCCACATTCCTTGTGATATTCACACCACTGGCTTTAATCACGCCTAGTGTTTGATGTTCTCATGGGCGTGGCCTCGGGAGCATGGACTTGTCCTTGATGTCCAGGTAGATCTCCCTCTTGTACTTGTTGAACAGGGGGTCATTGCCATGATCACTGAATTTGTCTGGCCGACCCCCTGTGTTGTGATGTTTCGACTGATCTTTCTGTCTTCCTTCTTCCTTCCTCTTCTTACTTCTATCGTCCGAGTGGCGACATATGTGTGATGCCTGAATAAACTTCTGAGCCCGACTCATTGCTTGTGAGAAGGTGTTGACTTCGTTTTCAGCCAAGGACCATCGCAAGCGTCCTGGTAGTAGACCCGACATCAGAGCGGCCAACACCACCGCAACTTGCAGATCTGAAAGCTTGAGTGATTATTCCTCATTGAATCGTTTGATTTAATCTGCTAAACTCTCGTTCGTTTCTTATCTGACCGCCATTAAGTGAAGGCTGGTCTTCTTTTGCCTCTTCCCTGCAATGAACTGGTGGATGAACATGTCCTCCAATACAGAGAACTCTATGATGATGTCGGCCGATAACTCTTGGAACCATTCGGGCCGCGCCCTTTCGGCGTTGTTGGAAAGTACCAGCACCCGGGAGGCCTCACAACCGGGTCTAAACGCTCATATGGGATTTGTATGTCGCCATATGATCGTCCTGGTCGGTTAGGCCCGTGAATGGCTCAATTGGAGGAGTTTTGATCTTGCCTAAGCCGGGGTCCTCCGGGATTGCTTGGTCGAACGGAACCATAAACTTAAGGGAACCGCTATTGATTCTCGGGAGGAGGGTTGTGTTGTCCCGAATCACCATGCCCCCTCTCTCCGATCGGGTATTTTGAATTGTGTTCCCGAGAGGCTGTCTTTTTATTGAGGATATGCCGGGCATCATATCCATCCCTTAAGCGCTTTTCGTTGATAAGGTTACGAGCATCCTTGTGTCGCTGAGAGCCATTGCCCCTGGGTGACCTTGAGGAGGCATGAGTGGCTTCCCCTTGCGGAGAGGATCTTTCCCTTGAAGGGTGACGCGCATCTTCTCCCGGTCGGGACCCTTGCCGATACAGCTGACCGTCCTCCTTTGGCCTTGATCTTTGCCAATTAGGCTTACCATGCTGAGAGAGGTGGACAATTTCTTCTCGGTGGGAGGGTACCATGGTTCCTCCCTGACTATGAGAAGGAGGGGGATTCAGTTGGAGATGTTGACACCCCTGCTACAGAGCGGCAACCATATCCATCAAACTTTGTTGAAGTTGAGCAGCAATCATAGTGATGTCTACTGCAATTATGGGTGGGGGATCAGCTGCTTGTAGCTGATCCGATGCTACAGGCTGACCGAACTCATTATGTCGAGGGTTTTCCTCGTTTGGTGTAGAACCCTCATCCTGAGGATCAAGGGATTGTACTGTGGGGGTACGATGATGAGATGCTTGTGCCCTTCCGGATGGGTTAGCTTGGGAGCGTGTCTTCTTAGTAGGGCCCATATTGCTGAGTGGTAGCGAAGTAACGTTTTTTGTAACTTCTCCACAGACGGTGCCAAACTGTTTTTGTCAAGAAATCAAGAGATTGTGATAGGTTAAGAGATTTGATGTGGGCCCCAAGAAGATATGTCTGAGCTCCGATGCCCGTACGCCAGAATTCTGCAAAACAAGGTTAGACTACCACGGTGGTTGTTCCAGGATCGCCCCGCTCAAGTCAGATGTGATTGAGGTAGAGAGAGAAAGTCAGTCAATGTAGATAGAGATGCTCTGGTTTTTATTGGTGAGAATTGAATACATGTTCATTGATGAGATTGGTGTTATTTATACGTTGGGAATTCCCAGACAGGTAACCTTAGGAGGAAGGGCACTCCTGGAAGTAGGAGGATTTGTACCCTTTTAAGATAAGGAAACTTTTCATAGCTTATGAGTGTTTCACAGGCCCAATGGGGTTAGGTCAACTTTATGGTGGGACCCACTGCTGCTACCTGTCTGGTGAGAAAGTATGCTCCATCTAAGGATTGGGCTGATCCTTGAATTGGCCCAAGTAAGAAGGAACAATTGGTTGTTCCCAAGAGAAAAAGGAGCAATAGGTTGTATCAGACCCCTATTAGTCCTAAATAATCATATGTCCCTGCTCCTGACCAGCATGTATCTGTTGTTCCCACCTCACTAGTTCTTAACACAGACACCACTTACGTTGTTCCTACGACCACTTTGCCAACTCCTACTGCGCTAATGTTGACTAGTCCCTCCCCTAAACAACCTTCACCAATAGCTACTACGCCACCCATCTCATAATTTACCATTGCAAACCCTCTTACTTCCACACAACCTTCCAACTCTTCCAACTCTCCACTCATGTTCCTTTCTTCAAGGAACAAGAAACCTTAGTACCCCCCATTAACCAAGTATATACTGAAAAACATGCGGAGAGAATGGAATGCTTGTATGAGTTAACTTATGACAAGCCTGGGAACCAAATAGCTTTGCACAGGTGTATGGAAACATTGAATAAAAAAGTTGGTCATTTAGATGGTCAGGTTGCATCCATACTCACCAGAAGCCATCGAATCATTATTGTCCTAAAACAAATAAATTCGAGACTGATTCAATTGTACTCAAAAGTTGAAGGAAAATTGGATTCTAATAATCCAACCTTTAAGCGGTCTTCTTAAAACAGTCCCACTTATAAGATATTTTTGAACAATCCAACCTTTTGATGTTATCTTCTCATAATGGTCCTTGACCTGTTGTGACCGATATAACAGGTCAAATGTGACACGTGTCACACTATAATTAGTCAACCCATTTTCTCCCTCCTCTACCTCTTTTCCTCCACAACCACCACCACCTAGCCACCCCTGCAGCCTCCACCCCAGCCCCACCCCACCCCACCCCTCCCACCCCCACCCCCACCCCCCACCCTAAGCCCCTGCAGCCCCACCCCACCCTAACCCCACCCCGACCCTCTGCGGCCCACCCCACCCCCCACCCTAAGCCCCCGTAACCCACCCCACCCCCAACCCCACCCCACTGCAGCCCCCACCCCACCCCCTACCCTAAGCCCCCGCAGCCCCACCCCACCCCCGCCCCACCCGCGACAACCCACCCCGACCCCCTGCGGCCCCCACCCCACCCCACCCCACCCCCACCCCACCCCCTACCCTTAGCCCCCGCAGCCTACCCCACTCCCCGCCCCAGCCCTTGCGCAACCCACCCCACCCCGATTCGCTGCATCCCCACCCCACCCCACCCCCCAACCCGTTGCGGCCCCCTACCCCACCCTGACCCCCCGCGGCAACCTACCCCCCACCCCACCTGACCCAATTCGGCTGCAGTCCCACCCTACCCCGCCGCCCTAGAGCCCCACCCCACCTCCATAGTAAACCCCACGAAATCCCCACCCCCTCGCATGTAGAAAAATCCCCTCATACCCGTCACGCCTCCCCTCTCTCCTATCCCTTCGTCTCTTTCCACCCGTCACCCCCCCCCCTCCCCTTCGCCCCTCTCGTATTTTAAATATGACCACCGCCACCACTATTAACGGCGAACGCGATTCGAGGAGAGTGAGAGAAAGAGGAGAGAGACCGGAGGATGAGAGAAGCGGCGACAAAGAGAGAGGGGGTGGGACCCGGGTGGCTGCGGCGTGGGCTCGGGTGGTGCGGCGGGGCCGAGTGGAAGGGGAGGGGGTGGGCCAAACTAGATAGGGAGGTGAAGGGGAGGAGAGAGAAAAATGAGTAGGAGGAGGGAAAAAAATTACGGAAGTTCGGGTCACAAGTCACTAGGGACCGTTATAAGAAGATATCAGCAAAAGGTTGGATTGTTCAAAAATATCTTATAAGTGGGACTGTTTTAAGAAGACTGCCTAAAGGTTGGATTATTAAAATCCAATTTTCCAAAGTTGAATCCAGCAAAACTGAACTCAATGCTCTTTCCACTCAAGTGGCCAATAGTCGAGCTGATATGTTGGAGAAATTGGAGGAGGTCATTGTTGAAGAAACCATTGAAGATGAAACCCTTGCTCCTCCTCCTTCTTCAGTTGTTCAGTAGATTTTACATATTTTTTTTCTTTCTGTTCCTAAACAAACATTTCATTTCTAAGAATTGTCTATTCCTAGTTTGCTTTGCTTATTTTCTATACCTTTGTCTCTTATTTCCTAACTTGCACACAATATTACAAGATTGCAGTTTGAGCAGGTTCCATTCCATCCTTGAGTTAACCATCTTATTTATATAATTTGGTAATGTAATTGATTCAATTTTATTCTGACCCTTTTTCTACTAACAAACTTATATCTTTCAGAGATAATAAAGAGGGAAATTGAATAAGACAAAGCAATTTCGGATTCTTTCACTGGATTTATTATTCTTTTTCAAGTCTCATTTATTTATCTACTTATTAAATGAAACATGATGCCTTAATTTAATTTGCATACTTGTTTATTGTTTCTCTATATATAGTTTGCGTTTGTTGTCATCTCCAAAAGGAGGAAATTGTTGACCCTAAGTGATGAATATGATATACAATTAACAAAGAAAAATAATACGTACTAAAAAATCTACAAGTATGGGTTTAGTGAACAAGGTGCTTTAAGGGATTATAAAGAAACCAAGAGGAGTTGAATGCTTGAAGACCTTGATGTAGCTGTTCAAGTGAAGTTCCCAAGTTCGTTCAGATGCTCCTAGGAACTTCTATAACATGCAGCAACATGGAACAAGTGATTATTCTCTTATTTCAGGGACATTCTATCTCCTAATAAAGTGGTTGGTGATTTAGAGACAACATTCTAACTCCTAATAAAGTTGCTTGTATCTATAAATAGACCATTTTGATCATCATTTAGATGTATCACTAACCGAGAGATATTTAGAGTTATAATAAGCGTTTAATATTGTCAGTGCCTTAGCAGTTTCTAACAAGCACCATTGCTCCTAAGTTGCTTGTTTGTTCCCTCAGTGTTTATTCGGTATTCTGTAATTGTTTAATGTTTAGGGTTATTCAGTGAAATCATGTATTTATGTAAGCTTTGAGTGAAGTAATAGAAAATACTTTGAGTGAAGTCAAGAAAGAAACAACAGTTGTGGAACTGTTGTTGGGATTAGTGTTCGTAGAGGAACACGAGTAGCAACTCTGGTGTAATAGGTTATACTGAGTGGTTGGTCTATTATTAGTGAAAGAATTGGGTTCAAAATCTGTTCTTGTGGTCGAAATATTTACTTCCTATATGGCCTAGTAAGGCTTTTCTCATAAAATTTGTTGTGTCTTTGGCTCTTTGCATTGTTCCTTTAGTTATTATCTAAATTCCACAAAAGATACTCATTATTCCTATCACTATAATTTACCCCCTCTTGTAATGTTCCTAATACAATAACAACAATTTCTTTATTAGTTGGTACTCCATAACTATTGAATTTCATCAACGCGAGTTGCATATTTTCATGTAGCTTTTGCTTTATCGGTGGCTACTTGAGTTTGAAACTTCTTTTGTGGTGCTTCTTTGACTAGATTGTTGAATTTTCTTTTTTAATCTTTATGTGTTTCTCTTCAAGCTATTGGTATTCCCTAAGATAAGGGAACTTGTGGTCTATGTAAGTTTTCCTACCAAAAAGTTGAAAACCATCACAACCACAGAACCACTATATGGTGTTATAATCTATATAACGTCCGTAACTACATGCGTATCTAGGGATCGAGAGGGTTGACCCCAACCCGACTACTCAACTAAAATCTAACCCAACAATAATAGAATGTGTATCCGTGGTATCTTAAATTTTTTGCTACAAGTCTCCAACCCCACCCTTTTATCAGGGCAATCCTAGACAGCGTATTTAGATGGCTAAATCACAAAGTTACATTAAAAATCTCGTGTATCACGCTAGCATAAAAGATAGCTGATTTACCAATAAAGATGTAGGTGTTATATATAATAAATAGAACAGGGAGTAATTATGTTTTAGTATGATTTTGTGGACATATGAAGTATGATACTGTACTCTTGCTTTCATACCTTACCATCTCCTATGAGCCCACCTGCCTGAGTCCTGACCCATCGAGCAGTTGGGTTGTACTCTTCTGAAACACCTCACGAGAAAGACAATATAATTTGAGCGACATTATAGATATACTCCTTGTTCCAAAATAAATACTCCACAGTAACATATTTGCATTATGTACATCCTCACTAACATTTTATAAATACTATACTAAATGTTAGTATATAAAATGTTGATAGATTTATCTCGATATGTATTATTAAAATATCAATTGTTATAACTTTAACAAATTGAAAATTAAATATATTAATGATTCAAAGTGTGTACAAGTATATATGAAAATTAAATTATTGCATTTATAAAGGGACGGCGGAGGTGTTTTGTCCCTTGTCCAACAAGTAAGCTATAGATGGTGCTTTCTTGTCGAGCAAGTAAACTAGTATCCCTTAGATGTTCTTCTTTGGAGACTTGTGCAACAATGCCTGAATCAACCAAGTCAAGCCTGCTCGTTCGAGCACACCCAAAAAGGGACCCACCCCGGGAGGTTTGGGTGGTGGTTCCCCCTCCGATGCTTAAGTCAGATATCAGGAGTTGTAAGAGAAAGTAGAGATAGAGAGAGAAAGTGAGAGAGTAGTTTTACAGAGTAACTTTGCACTGTTTGCATTGAATTCTCTTTCTCCTGATTTCAGGGGTATTTATAGTGATAAGAAGATGACAGCCTAACCTTAAAATCCGACCTAGAATAGTGGCTTCGATTGGGTGAAGAATCGGATCATGACACGTGGCGGCCATGATTTGGGAGAGTTTACCAACCACTCACTAATAGCCACCTCCAAAGGCCTCGCCTAACCGTTGGGCCGGAAAAAATAAGGCCTTTTCCTCCCAATCGAATCAAACACAAGGGTTAGACCCTCATCCTCTACTTATTAGGGGAGGACACGTGTACGGCTCAGATGAGCCCAAGTGTCTTCAAAGGAACCGTAGATTTTAGGCTACAACATTTGCCCCTAAAAGGGTTTTCACTGTTGGCCCATCTGACGGTTAAAGCCCTTTTACCCAAGGTAGCTTCATTAGGCCCATCTGACGGTTAAGACTTTTTTTACCTAAGGTAGTTTTATTTTAAAATGAAGGAAATGACGCGCCCTTTCCAGGATTTTACCGGTCATAACCGACCGTTACCTTCTTTTCTTCGGTCATTTCTGACCAGGATTTTTTTTATTATAATTTTTTTTTTTTTTGCATATATCCCTTGGGCGAGAATCACCCGAAGAAGGAAAACGTCCAAGTATGGATGTCAACCTTAGGGATATTCTCGTCTAAGATAATGAAACACTTTCTCTGGACGAGAATCACCGGAAGAAGGAAGGCGTCCATTCTTGGACGGCCACTTTCTTTGGGCCATTCTCGTCTGAGAAGTCGAATGCTTTTGGACGAGTACCTTGAGACTCGTCCAAGTCGTTGCCCAATTTTCTTGGACGAGGGTAACTTGAAGAAGGAGAACGTCCTTGCTTTGACGGGCACCTTCTTATGCCTCTGGACGAGTATCCTTTGGACTCGTCTAAGTGGTTACCACTTTTCTTGGACGAGGGTAACTTGAAGAAGGAAAACGTCCTTGCTTGGACGAGCACCTTCTTTGCCTCTGGACGAGTATCCTTTTGACTCGTCTAAGTGGTTACCACTTTTCTTGGACGAGGGTAACTTGAAGAAGGAGAACGTCCTTGCTTGGACGGGCACCTTCTTTGCCTCTGGACGAGTATCCTTTGGACTCGTCTAAGTGGACGAGGGTAACTTGAAGAAGGAGAACATCCTTGCTTGGACGGGCACCTTCTTTGGGTTATTCTCGTCTGAGGGTTTTTAATGCCTCTGGACGAGTATCCTTTTGACTAGTCCAAGTGGTTGCCCCTTTTCTTTGACGAGAGTAACTTGAAGAAGGAGAACATCCTTGCTTTGACGGACACCTTCTTATGCCTCTGGACGAGTATCCTTTGTACTCGTCTAAGTGGTTACCACTTTTCTTGGACGAGGGTAACTTGAAGAAGGAGAACGTCCTTGCTTGGACGGGCACCTTCTTATGCCTCTGGACGAGTATCCTTTGGACTCGTCCAAGTCGTTGCCCAATTTTCTTGGACGAGGGTAACTTGAAGAAGGAAAACGTCCTTGCTTGGACGAGCACCTTCTTTGCCTCTGGACGAGTATCCTTTTGACTCGTCTAAGTGGTTACCACTTTTCTTGGACGAGGGTAACTTGAAGAAGGAAAACGTCCTTGCTTGGACGAGCACCTTCTTTGCCTCTGGACGAGTATCCTTTTGACTCGTCTAAGTGGTTACCACTTTTCTTGGACGAGGGTAACTTGAAGAAGGAAAACATCCATGCTTGGACGGGCACCTTCTTATGCCTCTGGACGAGTATCCTTTTGACTCGTCTAAGTGGTTACCACTTTTCTTGGACGAGGGTAACTTGAAGAAGAAGAACGTCCTTGCTTGGACGGGCACCTTCTTTGCCTCTGGACGAGTATCCTTTGGACTCGTCTAAGTGGTTACCATTTTTCTTGGACGAGGGTAACTTGAAGAAGGAGAACGTCCTTGCTTGGACGGGCACCTTCTTTGGGTTATTCTCGTCTGAGGGTTTTTAATGCCTCTGGACGAGTATCCTTTTGACTAGTCCAAGTGGTTGCCCTTTTTCTTGGACGAGAGTAACTTGAAGAAGGAGAACATCCTTGCTTGGACGGACACCTTCTTATGCCTCTGGACGAGTATCCTTTGTACTCGTCTAAGTGGTTACCACTTTTCTTGGACGAGGGTAACATGAAGAAGGAAAACATCCATGCTTGGACGGGCACCTTCTTATGCCTCTGGACGAGTATCCTTTGGACTAGTACCTTTCCCTGGACGAGGATGGCTCGAAGAAGGAAAGCGTCCATGATTTGGACGGCCACCTTTTTGGGACCATTCTCGTCTGGGAGTCTTCTAGAGACTTTGGACGAGTACCTTTCCTTGGACGAGGATGGCTCGAAGAAGGAAAGCGTCCATGATTTGGACGGCCACCTTCTTGGGACTATTCTCGTCTGGGCGTCTTCTGTAGTCTTTGGACGAGTACCTTTCCCTGGACGAGGATGGCTCGAAGAAGGAAAGCGTCCATGATTTGGACGGCCACCTTCTTGGGACTATTCTCGTCTGGGAGTCTTATAGAGTCTTTGGACGAGTACCTTTCCCTGGACGAGGATGGCTCGAAGAAGGAAAGCGTCCATGATTTGGACGACCACCTTCTTGGGACCATTCTCGTCTGGGAGTCTTCTAGAGTCTTTGGACGAGTACCTTTCCCCTGGACGAGGATGGCTCGAAGAAGGAAAGCGTCCATGATTTGGACGGCTACCTTCTTGGGACCATTCTCGTCACGGGAGTCTTCTAGAGTCTTTGGACGAGTACCTTTCCCTCGGACGAGGATGGCTCGAAGAAGGAAAGCGTCCATGATTTGGACGGCTACCTTCTTGGGACCATTCTCGTGCGGGAGTCTTCTAGAGTCTTTGGACGAGTACCTTTCCCTGGACGAGGAGAGCTCGAAGAAGGAAAGCGTCCATGATTTGGACGGCCACCTTGCTTAGTTAAGGAAAGGGTGAGTCTCATCCTTGCCTTTGGACGATCTTCTGACTCTCAAAGAAGCTAAGTATAATTGTGGCTCGTCCCTCAAACTTGACTAGTCCTAAAAGTTCGAAGGTTTTAGTTGTATCCCCCCTTCTTGGGCTTAGTTCATCCTTGTATTCTGGACGAGCTTTGCACCAAGAAGGAGAGAGGCCAACATTGACCGAGCCAACATAAACTCTTTCGTTTAGGACGAGCTTAAATACTTGTAGGCAATTTATATATTGCTTTTTATGGACGAACCATGTTTTGGTCGGCTTCCTTGAGGAAGCCACACTCGTCTCGAAGTAGTGAACCCTTACTAGAGCCTTTGCTACTTAGCTGACCTTGCATTTGAAAGTAAGATTCCTTTACTAAGGCTTGCTTATTTCAAGTCGGCTTCCTTTTAGGGACCATGACGTTTCTCTTACTAGAGACTGCCATTATTTGATTAACCATATGTGCGATATACCTTTTAGGTTTATTACACCTTGGCCGGTCTCTTTGAGGAAGCAATGTGTGTCAGAGAAATGGTTATTTCCCGTTCTGATGTCCATTGTTTATCCTTTACTTTGAACGTTTTAATGTTCTTTGTAATTTTGTCTAAGTTAATGTCACTTTTAGGCCACTAGACCAACTGGTGGTAAAGATGCCCTAAAGTGAACAACTTAGTAAAAAATAAAGGAACAATATAGGGAGAAAGTAGGAATTGTATTATATGAATTTTGCTTGACTAAGTGTCAAGATACATGTATACAATTCTTTTTCTCTTTTTTGTGCCGTGGCACTTGTTTGGCATTACAGACTACTGTAGATTTCTTGCCGATTGACTGACTGAGTTCCAGGTGCGCTATATTGGTCGTCCATCCATGTCTTGGAGACGAAAAGTTCCGCTTCGCACTTCCTGGACTATCAGACAGGGTCCTTCACAATCTCGGACGTTTTCCTTTCGCCAGCGACCTTCGTCTGGTCTTGCTTATCTGCCTTCCATGATGATGGTTTCAGAGTAGTTAGGTAACAATTCCTAGCCGCCCGCTTGGTCTCCATACAAGGAGCCAATCTTGCCGTCATCACACTCATACTTCATCAACATCGGGTGAGTTACTATTACCGCTTTGACATGATTCGTAGTTGGTCGTCCAAGAATGACATTGTAGAGGTCGTCAAATCTCGGACCACCAAGAACTTGATAAACGTAGTTCTTGAGGCTTCCTTCTCACCAACTCGGACGGGCAACGTGACCGTTCCCATGGGATGGATGACTCCTCCCCCAAACCCTATGATGGGATGGTGGACGGGAACCAAGTTCCTTTCGTCAAACCTCAACCCGGACAAACAATCGGCACTAATGATGTCCGTCGAGCTTCCGTGTCAATCAATATTCTTCGACTCTCAAGTTTGCTATCTTCATTTCCACAACCAAAGGATCATCATGGGGGGTCCTCACTTTGCCCCGATCTTGCTCACTAACTACCACTTTCGGGAAAGGCTCGGCCTTCGTCTGATCAGCTAGCAAGACTTGGCCGAGTTCCCTAAGGTAGTTTTTGTGACCCCTATTTGTTGGTCCTCCTGCTGCAAATCCTCCTGAGATTACCAGAACAACATCTTCGTCGGTGCTTTCACTATCTTTCTTTTTAGCCTGCCTATCATCTTTCCTCTGAAACTTCCTTCCCCCTTGGGACAAATAGGAGTTCATCTTTTCTTTTCGAGCTAACTCCTCCAAAGCCTTCTTAAGGTGCTTACATTCATTGGTTTCGTGACCGCAATCCTTGTGGAAGTGGCAATACTTGCTCTTATCCCTATTTCTATAAGGGGTTTTCATCTCAGCTGGGGCCTTCAACTCATATTGATCCTTAATCTCCATGAGAATGGAGTATTGGTCCTTGTTAAATTCAATAGGATTGCATGAGGATGGCTCAGCCTCTTTTCTCTTGCTCCTTCTGGACGAAGTGGTGGTGGAGGTTATAGCCCAAGTCTCGACCTTCTTGGGGTTGCTCTTCCTTGGCTGAGCAACCTCTTCAGGCTTCTTAGACTCGGGATGCATTGCCTCAGCACACACTTCGGTAGCGTGAATAAACGCTTCAGCGCTTCCCTTAAGGCTTCGGCAAGAGTGGAGATTTTCTTTTTAACAAGATCAAACTTAAAGCTTCATGGCCTTAGACCCCTAATGAAGGCGTCAAAGGCCACTCCAGCATTAAGATCTTGGATATGAAGGGCTTCAAGGTTGAATCTCTTAACGAAACTTCTAAGAGCCTCCTTAGGTCCCGGACGACCTTGCCTAGGTGCATGCTTATTTTTTGTTCTTGCTTGTTGGCAACAAAGTGACTAGTGAATAAGAAACTGAGTTCCGTGAAATTATTGACTGAATTGGGTGGAAGATTGTTAAACCACTTCGAGCTACTCCCTTCGAGTTCTTTGGGAAGTTCTTACACCAGTAGCATCGTCTACTCTCCTTGGACGTACATCTGATGTTTGTAAGCAGATAAGTGATCATCGGGATCTGTTGTTCCATCAAAAGGTTCTATAGTAGGGAGTTTAACCTTTGGGAAGGGGGGCGCCTCCATTATCCTGGCCGAGAATGGAGTGGGCCAGTTAATCTGGAGGGCTCCCATCTGTCCCTCAATGGGTATGTACTCCTTACGATATTCCTTTAACACCGGATCAGACGACTTGTTTGCGAGCAATGGACGCCTATAGACCATGGGTTGAGCCACCGTCTTCTCCTCGTCGTGGATGAAAAAGAGAGTGACTTAAACTTCGTCCCTCCCCTCGGACGACAACCTCAAAGGAGGGTCTCTCGGGTATGATGTAGAACCCGTCGCCGATCGTTGTATTCTTGTGCTCTCTCTTTGCTTCTAGATATTCTCTCGGCATCTGTTTCCATTCGGTGCCCGCTTGGACGAACATGGTCCCGGGTCCTTACCACCGGGTTCCGGTCCATCTTCCTTCGCCGATCATTATCCTCTCGTTGCTTTCCTCTTGCCGTTCTCCTAAAGGGTTCCCGACGAACAGTCGACTAGGACTCGGACCGGTCGTCTTGGGAACGTCCCCTAGGGGGAGGTGGATTGTTAGCAGTGCTCGGGGTTAAGCCGAAAAACAACATATTGCTCTTGATCTATTCCTCGACGAACGAATGCGGCCATCTTTGCCCGGAAATCATTCAAGGCGTTCTCTAGATGGGCGGCGAGCCACGGGACGTTCAAGATTCTCTTGAATGACAAGTTCTTCGGCTTGGTCCAAGAACCCGGACGATGGACGGGGTCTATCCCTTCCTCGAGGTGGTCTCTCGTGTTCTACCGTGTCTTCGACATTAACCCGAAGACTTCGGTTTCGGCAAGGTTGGACGATTGACAATCAGTCATCGTTGCGTCTTCCCACAGACGGCGCCAAATGTTTTGTCCCATGTCCAACAAGTAAGCTGTAGATGGTGCTTTCTTGTCGAGCAAGTAAACTAGTATCCCTTAGATGTTCTTCTTTGGAGACTTGTGCAACAATGCCCGAATCAACCAAGTCCAAGCCCGAGCTTCGTTCCCGAACTCCGCAAAAGGGACCCACCCCGGAGGTTTGGGTGGTGGTTCCCCCTCCGATGCTTAAGTCAGATATCAGGAGTTGTAAGAGAAAGTAGAGATAGAGAGAGAAAGTGAGAGAGTAGTTTTACAGAGTAACTTTGCACTGTTTGCATTGAATTCTCTTTCTCCTGATTTCAGGGGTATTTATAGTGATAGCAAGATGACAACTAACCTTAAAATCTGACCTAGAATAGTGGCTTCTGATTGGCTGAAGAATCAGATCATGACACGTGGCAGGCCATGATTTGGGAGAGTTTACCAACCACTCACTAATAGCCACCTCCAAAGGCCGGGCTCTCGCCTAACCTGTTGGGCCGAAAAATAAGGCCTTTTCCTCCCAACCGAATCAAACACAAGGGTTAGACCCTCATCCTCTACTTATTAGGGGAGGACACGTGTACGGCTCAGATGAGCCCAAGTGTCTTCAAAGGAACCGTAGATTTTAGGCTACAACAGGAGGGAAGTCTTAAATTTATGTATCGACAAAATGATTGAAGAATCAAGAATTAATAACTAATTATTGATCAACACATGGATTCATCTTAAAATATTGAAATTAATAAATTTTAGTAATACGTACTTAAAATTATCTTAAATTTATAAAATTTTGAGAAAGTATGTAATTTCAGTGTGTTATCTTAAGAATGCAACAAATATATACACTACCTCGAAATTTGTTTGTTCTTCCCAATTGATTTTGGGAAGAAACCAGGAAGTAAAAATTAATGGTGGGTTGTGGGTCAATGGAGTCACATGCGATACTTGTGAGGACAAAAAAGTGAGAAGAGCAAAACGATACACCCCGAAAAAGAAAGTGGGAATGAAAAAAAAAGTACCGAAGGTATTAAAAACAAATATTATTATGTAAAATGTTTATTGGATGTCTTAATGCGTAATTTTAAAATATTAGTTTCTCGTAATCTTTCTAATAGATGATTGAACATATCGACGATTAAAATTGTGTATTTGGCAAACATGTAAGTCAAACTGCTGTTCCTTATAAATAATTAAAAAAATTCAAATTGATATTGCAATGTCTCTCCTTTTTTGAATATTTACTAACTATACTTTTATTCCTTTTATAGCAAAAGATATAAAATACTTTTTTCATTCTTGATCCACACACACTCTCTTTCATGGTCTCTATCTCCCTTAAGATATACTTCATCCGTTCTTTTTCTATTGCAACAATTGAATTTTTACGCTTGCCAATGCACAACTTTAACAATTAATATCTTTAATTACTTTTTACTAAAAATTATGCAAATTTGATATTTTGAAAGTACATATCAAGACGAATCTAACAAGACCCCACATGACTATTTTTTTTTTAATGTAAAAATCACAATAGATAGTTAAATGGTGGTAAGTAAATAGTGTAAAAATCACATTGTTGCAATAGAAAAAGAACGGAGGAAGTACTAACATTATCACACTCTCTCTTCTCACAAGATAAAGTAAAGCAATCAAACAGACCCAAATTTACGCACTGTCTCTAATTTGCCCTAAAGTATGTATTTAAGTATAACTCATTGAATCTTTAAAATATCAGATTGGAATATATCAGAAAATAGCAATTATGATAAATATATACTTACTCTTTTTTATAATTAGTTGCAACATTTGCCTTTTGTGGTCAAATTGCAAAGGTTGACTATGTTTTGTTACTAATATACTTCCTCCCTTTTGAAATACTTGACTCATATTGACTTTTTCACTATTCACACACTATTTTTTGGCTATATTTTGTGAATTCTATGCAACGCAAAATATAGTCATGTGGGATCTTGTTAGACTCGTCTAGACTTATACTTTCATAATATTAAATTTTTATAATTTTTACTTATAGGGAATTAGAGTTATTAATAGTTAAAAAGATGCATTGACAAGCGTGTCGAGAGAAGTGTGTCAAGTATTTTAAAATAGAGGAAGTATAATACATACATAATATTATGTCATGTCATTGCAACTATAATAAAATAGAAGAACTATTATATATATTAGTCCCTTTGAATCTTTTTAACCTACACACTTTTCTACTTTTGCATTATTTGTGTATTTTAGTTTGACCACCATTGGTGATTTACACATTAGGATAAACATAGTCACCTAAGATTTTATTAGATTCATTTCAACATATATTTTCTAAAAATTAATTTTTTGTAGTTTTCACTTACATATAATTAAAGATATCAATGGGTTTATTGACAAGGGTAAAGTCAGTGTGTACATTAAAAAAAAGGTAGAATATAAAAGCCATTATATTTAAATTTCAACCCAAACCCATCAAAGTTCCATCGTAACATCAATTCAAGGGGATAAATGTTTTGACAATTGACCATTAGTTGTTGGTTATTTTGTTTGGCTAATTTGATCAGCTCTTTATATTGATTGGTTGACTAATGGTTGTTTATAGACGTGCGGGATTTTGGCAATTGACTTTTATTTTATTACTTTGTTGGTTTGACGGTTATTTTTATAGGTTGTTCATAATAGTGTTCCACAATAACATCATATGCTAGTTTGGCTGTTTAGTATAAACTAAATGCAAGAAACAATACAAAAGAGCTATTATAGAATCAGCTTTTGGCTTTTCAGCTACCCAATAAACCATTTATTGGACTTTTTTGGGCTATTTAACAACGTGAAAATGCCAAAAGCTATTACATTAAACTGACCCAAAAGCCATTTGCCAAACATTCTCTTAACTAGTGTTTATAAATATTCCATAGTACTTACTACTTAGACCTACGAATGACAAAAATCAACAAAAGAAAGAAAGAAAGAAAGAATGAGGCGAAATAAATACAGACTTCCTTTTGCTTTCCTTTTCCGCAGGGAAGGCAACATGGACAGCCCCAACGACATAAATGCTACATAAGTAGAGAATGACTGGGTAACACTGCTACAAGAGAAAAGAGGTAGCCTAATAAAGAAGCTTGGAAGGTGGGCAAACAGAAAAGTTAGGACTGAGTAACCAAAGGGGTAACCAACGCCCCAACGAAGGCTGTTTCTATTCTGATGAGATTCCTTCTTATATGCATTTAATACACAACCTCTCCTTCTTTCTTCAACTCAGTGAGAGACTGTTGAAAAGAGAAAATAATTGTGGGACGTTTGATTCCCCCTTTTGCTCTTGCCTACCCCCACTTCTCAATTAATGATTTGTGAGCTCCTTTTCGCCTACTTTTGTTGTCAGTCCTTCTGCTTGCCTCTTATTTGTGAATACTGATTCTGCTTCCTTTTCTAAACCCGTGCAATGCATGATAGTTTCTGTAAGTGTGATAGCAAATATTACTATATGAAATACTCGCTCCATCCTATAATATAATGCTTACATTTGTTTTAAGGTGTCTCAAAATATAGTTCTTGTTTCTCACATTTCCAATTATAAAATGATATGAATTCTCGAAAGTACCCTTATTGAATATTTTTTTCGTTGTCCTCAATTTGCCCTAAAAAACTGGGATGATTCTAAGATGGTCTTAAAAAAAACATGACCATGAAGTTAAATGAATGTGAGCCACACATTCTTGTTAGTGGAGCCCCCATTTCTTTTCTCTTCCCTTTTCTTTTAATTGCCAAAACTAATTTATTTACCAAAATTTATGAAATTAATTTTTGAAAATCGAAAAAATAATTTAAATTTTTTTTTTGAAAAAATCCGAATTTTTTTCAGCTTCCAAACAGTAATTCATGTTTGAAAAAAATTTTTGGAGCCAAATTTTTTTTACCCATTTTCTCTCTCCTCCTTGTTCTTGGTGTTCTTCACCAAAAATTCAAGAACACTTCCTCTTCCACCATTCTCAACCGAATTCCTCCCAAATTCGACCCATTCTTCCACCTTCTCCCTCAATTTCGACCCTATCTTCCATCTTCTTCCTCCATTTCGACCCATTCTTCACCTCCATTTCACCCCAAACCTTCACCTCCATTGTTGAACTTCACCTCCATTGATTCCGATCTAAACTCTTCACCTGTAGATGAAATGGATGTAAGTTTACTTGAATATTTCGTATATAGTACGAATTAATGATTTTCTACTTCATTTGTGTGTTTGAGTAAGATTAAACTTGCAATTTATGAAATTTTTTTCCAAAAAAATCTAGGGTTTTAGGTAAAATAAAATGACGGC
The DNA here is from genome assembly GCA_947648045.1 of Beta corolliflora. Taxonomy (NCBI): domain Eukaryota; kingdom Viridiplantae; phylum Streptophyta; class Magnoliopsida; order Caryophyllales; family Amaranthaceae; genus Beta; species Beta corolliflora. The sequence goes on along the minus strand of CANSZD010004062.1, from coordinate 15,445 downwards.
ATTGGTGATTAAATTGCTCTAAATCAATGCACTTCACACTTTTATGCGATAATTTGTGGTTACCTTTGAGTAGTTCATACTTTAGTTTAGCTATGATGCAAAAAAATTCAGATTTTTCGCGACCGCCATGGGAGGTTGAGCTGGTTTTTTATCTAAGTTACTGCAGTGATTTGGTAATTACTAAAGATATTTTGGACATGGCCAAACATAAAGATATATTGGTAATTACTAAACATATTTTGGACATGACCAAAAATAAATTAAGGTGTGTGAGATAATTGCAATAAATTAATGCACTTCACACTTTTATTGGGTTACATATGATGCAAAGATCATACTTTAGTTTAGCAATTAGATGAAACAAATTTGCAGCATTTTCGGGACCTCCATTGCAGTGGAATGTCACTGGTTTTTTTGTCCAAGTTAGTGCAGGGTTTAGGTAATTACTAAAGATATGTTGGTCATGACCTAATATAACCACTATATATGTTAGGTAATCACCTAATTATATTAGGATATTACCAAAACTTTTAGGTCATTACCTAAATAATTTTAGGGCATTACCTAAAATAATAATTGTCTTGGGCAATGGCCTCAAATCATATGACTATAAAATATATATGATGAGGGAATTGTATAGTTAAGATGTGGGTTATTGATAACCTAATCCATGAGATTTTATGTTGTTTAAATGATAAGATTGCATCGGGCTAAAACGTTGCATTTTTTTCTTTTTCTTTTGCTTTCAAATGATTAAATTGAATGACTTTCGTGATATGAAAGGTTCATCGATCGCATGTTTATGTGAACAGCGGATTGAAATGGTCGAACAATCTCTCAAAAATATCATCTCCGTTGTAGTGGAATGTCAATTGTTTTTTGTGCAAGTTAATGCAGGGTTTAGGTAATTACTAAAGATATTTTGGTCATGACCTAACATAACCACTATATATGTTAGGTAATCACCTAATTAGATTAGGATATTACCAAACCTTTTAGGTCATTACCTAAACTATTTTTGGGCATTACCTAAAATAATAATTTTCTTGGGTAATGCTCTCAAATCATGTGACTATGACATATATGATGAGAGAATTGTATGTATGGTGAAGATGTGGGTTATTGATAACTTAATCCATGAGGTTTTAAGTGGTTTATATAATAAGATTGCATCGGGTTAAAACGTTACATTTTTTCTTTTTTCTTTTGTTTTAAAATGATTGAATTTAATGATTTTGGAATGGGATTGGAATGGTCGAACAATCTCTAAAAAGAATCCTCTCTCTTATAGTGGAATGTCACTTGTTTTTTATGCAAGTTACTGCAGGATTTAGGTGATTACTAAAGATATTTAGGTCATGACCTAACATAACCACTATATTTGTTAGGTAATCACCTAATTAGATTAGGTTATTACCAAACTTTTTAGGTCATTACCTAAACTATTTTAGGGTATTACCTAAAATAATAATTTTCTTGGGTAATGGCCTCAAATCATGTGACTATAACATATATGATGAGGAAATTGTATGGTTAAGATGTAAGTTATTGATAACTTAATCCATGAGGCTTTAAGTGGATTAAATGATAAGATTGCATCAGGCAAAAACGTTGCATTTTTTCCTTTTTTATTTTCCTTTCAAATGATTGAATTGAATGACTTTCGTGATATGAAAGGTTCATCGATCGAATGTTTATGTGAACAGCGGATTGAAATGGTCGAACAATCTCTCAAAAGAATCCAAAGCATATTTGGTAATTACCTAAAGTATATGATCTGATGTTAATTTGGGTTTTTTAGTACAAGGAGGGACAATGGGTGCCCAAAACTCAAGTCAATGGGGTTTGGTGAGGTATTGGGCCTAATGGACCCAGTGGCATGATTGTCCAATCCCCATAGGATTGCTTTAATGAGTAATGGGAATGGATTGTAATTGGATAGGTTTGGTAATGCCCAAAGCATGTTTGGTAATTACCTAAAAGCATATCATCTGGGGTTAATTTAGGATTTTTAGTACAAGGAGGGACAATGGGGCCCCAAAACTCAAGTCAATGGGGTTTGGTGAGGTATTGGGTCTAATGGACCAAGTGGCATGATTGTCCAATCCCCATAAGATTGCTTTGATGAGTAATGTGAATGGATTGTGATTGGATAGGTTTGGCAATCCCCAAAGCATGTTTGGTAATTACCTAAAAGCATATGATCTGGGGTAATTTAGGATTTTTAGTACAAGGATGGACAATGGGGGCCTAAAACTCAAGTCAATGGGATTTGGTGAGAATATGGCCTAATGGACCCAGTGACATGATTGTCCAATCCCCATAGGATTGCTTTGATGAGTAATGAGAATTGATTGTGATTGGATAGGTTTGGTAATGCCCAAAGCATGTTTGGTAATTACCTAAAAGCATATGATCTGAGGTTAATTTGGGCTTTTTAGTACAAGGAGGAACAATAGGGGCCCAAAACTTAAGTCATGGCGTTTGGTGAACTATTGGACCTTATGGACCCAGTGGCATGATTGCCCAATCCCCATAGGGTTGCTTTGATGAGTAATGTGAATGAATTGTGATTGGATAGGTTTGGTAATGCCCAACGCATGTTTGGTAATTACCTAAAAGCATATGATCTGGGTTAATTTAGAGTTTTTAGTACAAGGAAGGACAATGGGGGCCCAAAAGTCAAGTCAATGGGGGATTAGTGAGATATTGGGCCTAATGGACCCAGTGGCATGATTGTCCAATCCTCATAAGATTGCTTTGATGAGTAATGGGAATGGATTGTGATTGGATAAGTTTGGTAATGCCCAAAGCATATTTGGTAATTACCAAAAAGCATATGATATGGGGTTAATTTGGGCTTTTTTGTACAAGGAGGGACAATGGGGGCCAAAAACTCAAGTCAATGGACTTTGGTGAGGTATTGGGCCTAAAGGATCCAAGGACTTGATTGTCCAATCCACATAGGATTGCTTTGATGAATAATGATAAAGGATTGTGATTAGGAGAATATCCTCCACTTAGTAGTTTGGTAATCTTCAGAACATGTTTGGTAATTACCTTAAAGTATATGATTGGGGTTAATTAATTTGGGCATTTTAGTACAACGAGGGACAATGAGGCCCAAAACTCAAGTCAATGGGGTTTGGTGAGGAATTGGGCCTAATGGACCTAGTGGCATGATTATCCAATCCCCATAGGATTGCTTTGATGAGTAATGGGAATGGATTGTGATTGGATAGGTTTGGTAATGCCCAAAGCATGTTTGGTAATTGCCTAAAAGAATATTATCTGGGCTTAATTTGGGATTTTTAGTATAAGGAGAGACAATGGGGGCCCAAAACACAAGTCAATGGGGTTTGGTGAGATATTGGGCCAAATGGACCCACTGGCATGATTGTCCAATCCCCATAAGATTGCTTTGATGAGTAATGTGATTGGATTGTGATTGGATAGGTTTGGTAATGCCCAAAGCATATTTGGCAATTACCTAAAAGCATATGATCTGGGTTTAGTTTGGGGTTTTTAGTACAAAGATGGACAATGGGGCCCAAAACTCAAGGTAATGGGGTTTGGTGAGATATTGGGCCTAATGGACCTAGTTGCATGATTGTTTAATCCCCATAGGATTGCTTTGATGAGTAATGGGAATAGATTGTGATTGGATAGGTTTGGTAATGTCCAACGCATGTTTGGTAATAACCTAAAAGCATATGATCTGTGGTTAATTTGGACTTTTTAGTATAAGGAGGGACAATGGGGGCCCAAAACTCAAGTCAATGGGGGTTTAGTGAGGTATTGGGCCTAATGGACCCAGTGGCATGATTGTCCAATCCCCATTGGATTGCTTTGATGAGTAATGGGAATAGATTGTGATTGGATAGGATTGGTAATGCGCAAAGCATGTTTGGTAATTACCTAAAAGCATATGATCTGAGGTTAATTTGGGCTTTTTAATACAAGGAGGGATAATGGGGGCCCAAAACTCATGTCAATGGGGTTTGGTGAGTTATTGGGCCTAATGGACCTAATGGCATGATTGTCCAATCCCCAAAGGATTGCTTTGATGAGTAATGGGACTGGACTGTGATTGGATAGGTTTGGTAATGCCCAAAGCATTTTTGGTAATTACCTAAAAGCATATGATATGGGGTTAATTTGGGCATTTCTGTACAAGGAGGGACCATGGGGCCCAAAACTCAAGTCAATGGGGTTTGGTGAGGTATTGGTCCTAATGGACCCCGTGGCATGATTGTTCAATCCCCATAGGATTGCTTTGATGAGTAATGGGAATGGATAGTGATTGGATAGGTTTGGTAATGCCCAAATCATGTTTGGTAATTACCGAAAAGCATATGATCTGGGGTTAATTTGGGCTTTTTAGAACAAGGAGGTACAATGGGGCCCAAAACTCAAGTCAATGGGGTTTGGTGAGGTATTGGGCCTAATGAACTCAGTGTCATGATTGTCCAATCCCCATAGGGTTGCTTTGATAAGTAATGGGAATGGATTGTGATTGGATAAGTTTTTTAATCACCAAATCATGTTTGGTAATTACCGAAAAGCATATGATCTGGGGTTAATTTGAGCTTTTTAGTACAAGGAGGGACATTGGGGCCTTAAACTTAAGTCAATGGGGATTGGTGAGGTATTGAGCATAATGGACTCAGTGGCATGATTGTCCAATCCCCATAGGGTTGCTTTGATGAGTAAAGGGAATAGATTGTGATTGGATAGGTTTGGTAATGCCCAAAGCATGTTTGGTAATTGCCTAAAAGAATATTATCTGGGCTTAATTTGGGGTTTTTAGTATAAGGAGAGACAATGGGGACCCAAAAAACAAGTCAATGGGGTTTGGTGAGATATTGGGCCAAATGGACCCACTGGCATGATTGTCCAATCCCCATAAGATTGCTTTGATGAGTAATGTGATTGGATTGTGATTGGATAGGTTTGGTAATGCCCAAAGCATATTTGGCAATTACCTAAAAGCATATGATCTGGGTTTAGTTTGGGGTTTTTAGTACAAAGATGGACAATGGGGCCCAAAACTCAAGGTAATGGGGTTTGGTGAGATATTGGGCCTAATGGACCTAGTTGCATGATTGTTTAATCCCCATAGGATTGCTTTGATGAGTAATGGGAATAGATTGTGATTGGATAGGTTTGGTAATGTCCAACGCATGTTTGGTAATAACCTAAAAGCATATGATCTGTGGTTAATTTGGACTTTTTAGTATAAGGAGGGACAATGGGGGCCCAAAACTCAAGTCAATGGGGGTTTAGTGAGGTATTGGGCCTAATGGACCCAGTGGCATGATTGTCCAATCCCCATTAGATTGCTTTGATGAGTAATGGGAATAGATTGTGATTGGATAGGATTGGTAATGCGCAAAGCATGTTTGGTAATTACCTAAAAGCATATGATCTGAGGTTAATTTGGGCTTTTTAATACATGGAGGGATAATGGGGGCCCAAAACTCATGTCAATGGGGTTTGGTGAGTTATTGGGCCTAATTGACCCAGTGACATGATTGTCCAATCCCCATAGGATTGATTTGATGATTAATGGGAATGGATTGTGATTGGATAGGTTTGGTAAAGCCTAAAGCATGTTTGGTAATTACCTAAAAACATATGATTTGAGATTAATTTGGGCTTTTTAGTACAAGGAGGGACAATGGGGGCCCAAAACTCAAGTCAATGGGGTTTGGTGAGGTATTAGACCTAATGGACCCAGTGGCATGATTGTCCAATCCCCATAGAATTGTTTTGATGAGTAATGCGAATGGATTGTGATGATAGATCTGGTAATGCCCAAAGCATGTTTGGTAATTACCTAAAAGCATATGATATAGGGTTAATTTGGGCTTTTCAGTACAATGAGGGACAATGGGGCCCAAAACTCAAGTCAATGGGGTTTGGTGAGGTATTAGGCCTAATGGACCCACTGGCATGATTGTTCAATCCCCATAGGATTATTTTGATGAGTAATGGGAATGGATTGTGATTGGATAGGTTTGGTAATGCCAAAATCATGTTTGGTAATTACCGAAAAGCATATGATTTGGGGTTAATTTGGGCTTTTTAGTACAAGGAGGGACAATGGGGCCCAAAACTTAAGTCAATGGGGCTGGGTGAGGTATTGGGTCTAATGGACTCAGTGGCATGATTGTCCAATCCTCATAGGGTTGCTTTGAAGAGTAATGGAAATGGATTGTGATTGGATAGGTTTGGTAATTGCTTAAAAGAATATTATCTGGGGTTAATTTGGGCTTTTTAGTACAAGGAAAGACAATGGGGGTACAAAACTCAAGTCAATGGGGTTTGGTGAGGTATTGGGCCTAATGGACGCAGTGGCATGATTGTCCAATCCCCATAAGATTGCTTTGATGAGTAATGTGAATGGATTGTGATTGGATAGGTTTGGCAATGCCCAAAGCATGTTTGGTAATTACCAAAAACCATATGACTTGGGGTTAATTTGGGCTTTTAAGTACAAGGAGGGACAATGGGGGCCCAAAACTCAAGTCAATGGGGGGTTTGGTGAGGTATTGGGCCTAATGGACCCAAGGGCATGATTGTCCAATCCCCACAAGATTGCTTTGATGAGTGATGATAAAGGATTGTGATTGGGAGAAAATCCTCCACTTAGTAGTTTGGCAATCCTCATAATATGTTTGGTAATTACCTTAAAGCATTTGATTGGGTTTAATTTGGGCTTTTTAGTACAAGGAGGGACAATGGAGGCCCAAAACACAAGTCAATGGGGCTTGGTGAGGTATTGGGCCTAATGAACACAGTGGCATGATTATCCAATCCCCAAAGGATTACTTTGATGAGTAATGGGAATGGATTGTGATTGGATAGATCTGGTAATGCCCAAAGCATGTCTGGTAATTGCCTAAAAGCATATTATCTGGGGTTAATTTGGGCCTTTTAGTACAAGGATGGATAATGGGAGCCCAAAACTCCAGTCAATGTGGTTTGGTGAGGTATTGGGCCTAATGGACTCAGTTTCATGATTGTCCAATCCCCATAGGGTTGCTTTGAAGAGTAATGGGAATGGATTGTGATTGGATAGGTTTGGTATTGCCCAAATCATGTTTGGTAATTGCCTAAAAGAATATTATCTGGGGTTAATTTGGGCTTTTTAGTACAAGGAGAGACAATGGGGGCACAAAACTCAAGTCAATGTGGTTTGGTGAGGTATTGCGCCTAAAGGACCCAGTGGCATGATTGTCGAATCCCCATAAGATTGCTTTGATGAGTAATGTGAATGGATTGTGATTGGATAGGTTTGGCAATGCCCAAAGCATGTTTGGTAATTACTTAAAAGCATATGATTTGGGGTTAATTTGGGCTTTTTAGTACAAGGAGGGACAATGGGGGCTCAAAACTCAAGTCAATGGGGGTTTGGTGAGGTATTGGGCCTAATGGACCCAGTGGCATGTGGCGGGGCGCGGATGTATCGTTGTGCACCGCACCCGGCCAAAGATAAAATTTCTCCTACTCTCTTTTACACTAAGCTAGTATAATGGAAGTAGGGGTCGTATCCACAGGGAAACAGGGACAAGTTTAATATTTAGCGTGAATTAATACCTAGATGACTCTAAGGGTCGAGTAACCTAATAAAAAAGGGGGGTTTTCAAATAGATTTACGAACAAACTAAAATTAACTAGCAAATAAATTAAATGAGAAATCAATATGGAAAGATCTTGAATTCGATTAACATCCACTTCAATTCATTATCGATCATTGAACCTCCACTCTAATAATTTTCATGATTATCTATTGCCGATAACTAATCTCGCAGTCTCCTTATTATATTCTTAGTTGAATAGCACGATCAGCGTGACTATAAAACCCTAACTAAAGGATAACCTAGTCCGATCTGCGTCTAAGTTCAATCCAATAGCAGCAATAAACACAGAGAACCAATAGACCTGCTAATGTCATACACGCGATAAACATTCAACAGTTAACTCAATTTCCCTAAGAAATAACCAAGACGATCTGCATCTAAGCTACTCCCTAGTTTGCTACAAATTGATAAAAGAATAAAACAATCCGATTCTATTCTTAAATCTAGCATTAGATTAATTACACAATCAAACTAGTAACGTTCCTAGCATAATTATGCAATAATCATAAATCACAAGCATAGAAATTGAACCATAATCAAGGAAAATAGATAGAGAGGAAAGATCTCACATTAATGCTTGAAGCTTCATATTAATCTCGTTCAAGAACAGTTCAAGCTACAATCGGCATAGCAATAGCCAATTCCATAATTGAAATCTCTAAAAACTAAACTAGAAAATGAAAACTAAAAAGAGAAGATAACAAGAGAAGAATGGAGTGTTGGAGATTCTCTCTCCTCAAGTCCCTCCCCCCTAGGTCTAAAAAACAAGTTTAGTATTTATACTAAAGCTCAAAAATCAGCCGACAATTACACCGACCTAGGGGGTCGCGAGGTGCGAGACTGATCGCGATTCGCGAAGAGCACTCTGTCTTCCGCGCATAAAATGAACGGGCAATGGTCGCGAGTCGCGACAGCCATCGCGAGTCGCGATGGCTGGGTGCTCGCGAGGTGCGAGGAAGCTCGCGAGTCGCGAGCGCCGGCTTCGAGCCGGGCCGATGAGCACCGGGCCGGCTTGGGCTGGCCGAGCGTGCGGGTGTGCGAGCCGGGCGATGAGCGCGCGGGCGAGCTTGGCTACTGAGCGTGCGATGGAGGTTCGACGCCGACGTGAGCTGTGTGGGTGGTTTGCTCGGCTAGGCCTTGCGATGATTGCCCATTGCGCTACGATGCTACACTTCCCGAGCATTCCCAAAACATACCATTTCACCTTAAAAGCTCGAAACTTAGAACATTATCATTAACTACCTTCCAAAATTCCGAACTTCGGCTAAGGTTGATATATATGCAAGCGTCAACAATTATGATCGAACTCCTTAGCAAAGTGCATCCAAAATACCATATAAGCACCGTATAACTTGAGCGCATCAAATACCCCCACACTTGAACTTTACTCGACCTCGAGTAAACTCAAAATGAGGATCACCAAATAAATCTTCACCCAAATTTTCGACACCAAACTACACTCTCCATCAACTACATCATCATCATCACATCTAAACAAAATCCGCCCAAAACCTAAACGTAAGGGACAATGACTCCCCCACACTTACATTCAAGCTCACCCAAACCTCAAAAAATGATTTAAAACTACTTCAACTAATCTAAACAAGCAAGCCATGGAACAAAGACAAAAAGGGATAAATTCCATGCTTACTCCCAAAAACAAACAATCAACCAAAAGAATGTGAAAGCCAAAATAAATCTTCACAAAATCAAGGATGAATTCACCAACCTAACCCGAAAACGCTTTCCATCTTATGACACCAACTCCGGCAAATGAGTTTTCAAAATACAAAATTCTCTCTTTCATCTCTCATTTTGCCTAGGAGCCCTTTCGGGTTTTCATCCTAGCTTCTCACATTTTTTTCATCTCACCATCTTACCCGCTCAATATAAGCCCTTTTTTGCATAGGCCGTCCTTCCGGGTTTTCGACCTATCCGAGCCCCCAATTTTGCCCGAGTCGCCCGCCCTTGTGGGTTTTCAACTCAGCGGGATTCACTTCATCACTTTTTTTTTAATATTATTTTTTTTTTTTCATTTTTTTTTTCATTTTAATTTTTCAAATTGAAAGTAATAAATACAACATAGATACATGAGAATGAGAATACCCTCCCCCTACTTAAACTACACATTGTCCTCAATGTGTCGACAATTAAAAGAAAAAAATAACCGAAAATGGGGGGAAATCGAAAATCGGGTAAATCGAAGATCGAATGCTCAAAACTCATGAAAAGCAATCCGGTCAAACTCAAATTTCTTAACAACACCAACTCAAATCTCATAACTCAACTCACAACCCTCTCCCTCGAATCACTCAAACAAATGACAAATTCAAATTTTGTTTAAATTTTTGAGATTTGTTCCTAGCTTAAGAGATCGAAAAGATACATTAACAATCTCAATCCTCTAGTGTTACCAACTCCTAGCTATTGAAGTCCTCCCAACGGGTTTTCTTTTGTGGATTTTGGTTCCAAGTGGATTAAGATTGGTTGTGGATCTTTTTAGTGGGTGGGCGGTGGGTGAAAGAACATTTGTTGTGGTGGTGGAAATTTGATGAGAAATAAAGGAAAAGAAAGAAAATAAAGAGGGGTCTCGGGTTGCCTCCCGAGAAGCGCTGTTGTTTAAAGTCGTTAGCTCGACTTAGTACCATGAGCTCAATAATTGGGCTTGTGCTCCATGTGTGACAATGGTGGCCCCATGTCAACCTCCAATTCAAGTACTTGCAAAACAGATTCCGAAGAACTCTTGCAATGCATCGTTAGTGGTACAGTTTCAAAACAAGGTGGTAAGTCAGGAGGCTTTTTCCGCTCTTTCAACTCGGGCACCATAACCTATACGTTAGTAGGAGGCACACAATCCTCAACCAAGACATCATCAGCATTCATCAACTCATCAACCTGCTCAATATCAAGAACATCATGCAAAACAGAGTCAACAATGTTAATAGAGCAAAGCGAGTTATCATCCTTAAGTAGAAGCTTAGGATCATTTATATCAAATGCCTCTACCTTTCCCTCAAACTCCATAGTCAAAGAACCAGCGCAAACATCAATTTTAGTGCAAGATGTTTTCAAGAAAGGTCGCCCCAAAAGGATTGGGGCGGCATGCTTATCAGATTCCATCTCCAAAACATAAAAATCAGCAGGAAATTGTAATTTCCCAACCTTAACTAACACATTCTCTAATTTACCCCTAGGATAAACATTGGATCTATCAGCTAATTGAATCACCACACCAGTTTCATGCAAATTGCCAAGTTTCAAAGACTTATACAATGCATTTGGAATCACATTAATTGACGCACCTAAGTCTAACATGGCTTTAGGAAACATGGTGTCACCTATAGTACATGGGATGGTAAACATGCCTGGGTCATTGCACTTTTGAGGTAATTTCTTTTGAAAGATAGCAGAGACATGCTCGCTAGCCTTCACTTTTTGCACTCCCTTTTGTTTTTGCTTTCTTTTCGAAATACACAATTCTTTAAGGAACTTAGCATACCTAGGTACTTGATTTAAAACATCAAAAAGGGGAATGTTTACCTCACATTTACGAAAGATTTCGTAAATGTCTTTGTTGCGCTACCGCATTGCAGGTTTCTCTTAATGCCTCGGGAAATGGTGGCTCGGTTCATATGGTGGAGGAGGTGATTTTTGGACTTTCTCCTCTTGTTGAGGTGGCAATGATTTACAATCTGTTGTCGGTTCATGCTCGATCACTTCTTCCACTATCTCTTTGTCTCGAACCACCAACCTCTCTTTGCTTGCAATTTCCGCTCCACTCCTCAATGTGATAGCACTCACGTTCATTTTAGGGTTGAGTTCTGTTTGGGATGGCAACCTCACCGAATCCCTAGCCTCTAACTTGGTTGCGGCTCCCGCAATTTGGCTTACTTGGTTCTCCAAGTTCTTGATGCTCGATCGAGTTTCCTCTTGGAACCGCACCATGTTACCCCGCATGTTAGTCACATTTTTAGTTAAAACATTTAACATTTCTTCAGTGGACATGCTAGAGCTCGAGTCTTGGCCTTGGGGCCTAGGATAAGAGTGTGGTTGTGGCCTGTTATAGTGCTGTTGTTGATGTTGATTGCCAAATCCGAAGTTAGAATGATCTCTCCACCCTTGCTCGGAAGCATAGGAGTAGGGATCATGTCTCTGTAATGCTTGTTGGCCTTGAAAACCTACAGCTTTGACCTCTTCCCTAAATTCTTCTTGCATTTGAGGGCAAACATCAGTATGATGATCAAAAGAACAAATTCTACAATCTTTTACCTATTGAACTCTATTGTTCTTAACCATGAACTCACGCATCATCGATGTAAGAGCTTGTACTTGATCCTCGGCCTTTGAAGAGCTAGAACCTGGACTTTCAACATTTGCTCTACGATGATTCGATCTTCTACTGAACCTGTCTCGAGCCTTCAGCCTAGTTCTTCAATGAGTTCTCTAGTCAGCTTGGGGTTTTGTTTATGAAAGAACCTCCACTAGCAAAGCATTCACCATTCGCACATCTTCATCGGAAGAACCATTGTAAAAGTACAAAATGAGGTCTTCATCAGAATAGCCATGATATGGACAACTAGCACAAAGTCTCTTGAACCTCTCCCAATATTCGTAGAAAGACTCATCGTGTTTCTGCTCAATATTGCTGATTTCCTTCTTTAATGTTGATGACTTAGAAGCTGGAAAGAACTTCTCAAGAAATCGCTTCTTCATTTCAACCCAAGTGGAAATGCAACCAGGAGGAAGATAATATAACCAATCTTTAGCTCCATCCTTCAAAGCAAAAGGAAAAGCTCTCAACTTGATTTGTTCGATCATCCTTTGCTCCACTTGGTTTCATGCTAGTACAAACCACGTGAAACTCCGAAAGAAATTTGTTTGGATCTTCTCCATTGAGCCCATGGAACGAAGGAAGCAAATGTATCAACCCCGACTTCAATTCAAAAGTAGTGCCTTCATCAAGAGCCGGAAATGAGATGCACAATGGTTGTTGATCAAGGTTAGGAGCCGTGAGCTCCCTCAAGGTACGAGTTTCAATTCTCGGAGGCATCTCTTCCTCCACTTCAACGTTAAAAGGTAATTACACAAAATTTTCTAACAAAAGGTTCCTCAACCTGAAAAGAGTCAATTCTAATTCGGGATCGTACTGCAAAAATTCTTTGTTAGTAGTACGAGTGTTAACCATAAACAAAGAGCACAAGCAATACAATCCAAAAACACACGCTATATACAAACTAGTAACACCGTTTCCCCGGCAACGGCGCCAAAATTTGGCGGGGCGCGGATGTGTCGTTGTGCACCGCACCCGGCCAAAGATAAAATTTCTCCTACTCTCTTTTACACTAAGCTAGTATAATGAAAGTAGGGGTCGTATCCACAGGGAAACAGGGACAAGTTTAATATTTAGCGTGAATTAATACCTAGATGACTCTAAGGGTCGAGTAACCTAATAAAAAAGGGGGGTTTTCAAATAGATTTACAAACAAACTAAAATTAACTCGCAAATAAATAAAATGAGAAATCAATATGGAAAGATCTTGAATCCGATTAACATCCACTTCAATTCATTATCGATCATTGAACCTCCACTCTAATTATTTCCATGATTATCTATTGCCGAGAACAAATCTCGCAGTCTCCTTATTCTTAGTTGAATAGCACGATCGGCGTAACTATAAAACCCTAACTAAAGGATAACCTAGTCCGATCTCGCGTCTAAGTTCAATCCAATAGCAAGCAATAAACACGAGAGAACCAATAGACTCGCTAATGTCATACACGCGATAAACATTCAACAGCTTAACTCAATTTCCCTAAGAAATAACCAAGACGATCTGCATCTAAGCTACTCCCTAGTTTGCTACAAATTGATAAAAGAATAAAACAATCCGATTCTATTCTTAAATCTAGCATTAGATTAATTACACAATCAAACTAGTAACGTTCCTAGCATAATTATGCAATAATCATAAATCAAAAGCATAGAAATTGAACCATAATCAAGGAAAATAGATAGAGAGGAAAGATCTCACAATAATGCTTGAAGCTTCATATTAATCTCGTTCAAGAACAGTTCAAGCTACAATCGGCATAGCAATAGCCAATTCCATAATTGAAATCTCTAAAAACTAAACTAGAAAATGAAAACTAAAAAGAGAAGATAACAAGAGAAGAATGGAGTGTTGGAGATTCTCTCTCCTCAAGTCCCTCCCCCCAGGTCTAAAAAACAAGTTTAGTATTTATACTAAAGCTCAAAAATCAGCCGACAATTACACCGACCTAGGGGGTCGCGAGGTGCGAGACTGATCACGAGTCGCGAAGAGCACTCTGTCTTCCGCGCACAAAATGAACGGGCAATGGTCGCGAGTCGCGACAGCCATCGCGAGTCGCGATGGCTGGATGCTCGCGAGGTGCGAGGAAGCTCGCGAGTCGCGAGCGCTGGCTTCGAGCAGGGGATGAGCGAGCGGCAGGGCTTCGGCTGGCGAGCGAGCGGGTGCGCGAGCCGGGCGATGAGCGCCGGGCAAGCTTGGGCTGCCGAGCGTGCGATGGAGGTTCGACGCCGACGTGAGCTGTGTGGGTGGTTTACTCGGCTAGGCCTTGCGATGATTGCCAATTGCGCTACGATGCTACACTTCCCGAGTATTCCCAGAACATGCCATTTCACCTTAAAAGCTCGAAACTTAAAACATTATCATTAACAACCTTCCAAAATTCCGAACTTCGGCTAAGGTTGATATATATGCAAGCGTCAACAATTATGATCGAACTCCTTAGCAAAGTGCATCCAAAATACCATATAAGCACCATATAACTTGAGCGCATCAGCATGATTGTCCAATCCCCATAGGATTGCTTTGATGAGTAATGGGAATGGATTGTGATTGGATAGGTTTGGTAATGCCCAAAGCATGTTTGGTATTACCTAAAAGCATATGATCTGGGGTTAATTTGGGCTTTTTAGTACAATGAGGGACAATAGAGGGCCCAAAACTCAAGTCAATGGGGTTTGGTCAAGTATTGGGCCTAATGGACCCAGTGACATGATTGTCCAATCCCCCTAGGAATGCTTTGATGAGTAATGGGAATGGATTGTGATTACATAGGTTTGGCAATGCCCAAAGCATGGTTGGTAATTACCTAAAAGCATATGATCCGGGTTCATTTGGGCTTTTTTAGTACAAGGATGGACGAATGGGGGCCCAAAACTCAAGTCAATGGGGTTTGGTGAGGTATTGGGCCAAATGGACCCAGTGGCATGATTGTGCAATCCCCATAAGATTGCTTTGATGAGTAATGGGAATGGATTGTGATTTGATAGGTTTGGTAATGCCCAAAGCATGTTTGGTAATTACCGAAAACCATACGATATGGGGTTAATTTGGGCTTTTTAGTACAAGGAGGGACAATGGAGGCCCAAAACTCAAGTCAATGAGGTTTGGTGAGGTATTGGGCCTAATGGACCGATGGTACGAGTATCCAATCCCCATGGATTGTTTTGATGAGTAATGGAAATGGATTGTGATTGGAAAGGTTTATTAATGTCCAAATCATGTTTGGTAATTACCTAAAAGCATATTATCTCGGGTTAATTTGAGCTTTTTAGTACAAGGAGGGACAATGGGGGCCAAAACCCAAGTCAATGGGGTTTTGTAAGTGTATTGTGCCTAAGGGAACCAAGTGGCATGATTGTCCAATCCCCAAAGGATTGCTTTGATGAGTAATGGGAATGGATTGTGATTGGATACGGTTTCGGGTAATGCCCAAAGCATGTCCGGGTAATTGCCTAAAAGCATATTATC
>CANSZD010004061.1:0-175609 GCA_947648045.1 Beta corolliflora | reverse complement strand
CAATCCTATGAAAGCAATCCCACCACTTCTGCAAAAGACTTTATAGCACCTATGCAAATAATATAGAATGACATGAAAAGACATTACTACATTAGAATCCAAAAGAATGAGAGTTACCTTTAGAACAATGCCCACAGGAAGCAAAAATTCTCTCCCTCCTATCCTAAAAATCACAAAGACAAAGTTAACGTCATTGCAACACAAAATCATCCAGCCAAGAAATTCTATTTGATGTAAAATGTAATTAGATCTCACCAGAATCCAAGTCTAGCGCTACCATTATTAACATAATATAGTTTCACTGTAACAGCAGACTGGTCTTCTCTAACACATCTATAAGTGAGCAAACAGCAACATTAGCATCACAAATACTCCAGAAACATGGAATGATAGCATCCAAAACTAATTATGGGTAACATCAAAAAGAAGTGCCATGAAAAGAAAGCCATCAAAATAGAAAAAGCAACATAGTGGAAGGATGAGGGGGTCCATTCTCTCTCCCATTCCAATACACAAAATCCTTCCACAGTCGGAAATTTTGGGAAGGGAAAATCATCCCTTCCTCTCTTCTTGAATTTTATCCATATAGGATCTGGTTGAGGATCGGATTACACGGCAAGGAGTATGAACTAGCCTAAGGTGAGGGGCATTGTAGCAAGTTGCAAAATAATTCAGTTATTAGAAGCTTGAGAAGAAAGACAAGAGAGTTAGTTAGAGTAAAGAGAGTGATATGAAAATCAGATATAGATAGACAAGATCAGAGAGAAAGAAAGGGAGACCATAATAAATATGATTGAGATTTTCCATTAGTTCATTTTGTATTTGAGAGAGAGAAAGTCTTGTGAAAACTTGTGTTTATCCATTTATCTTTATATATATATATATATGTAGGACAGTAGGAGTAATATCACATGAGAAAGCATCTTACATAAGAAATGAAAAGGACCTGAGAGTCAAAAGTACTTTTCACTTGGAGGTAACCCCCCCCAAAAAAAAAAAAAAGACTATTATTATTTAAGGTTGGAGTCAAAGCAATTCTTTATATTAGTCATAACTTCTCTCATTTTTCATGTAAGGAAATTTTTTTCAATGAAGGTCTCTCAGTTCCATATGCAGTCCATGCGATTCCTGCCAGGGAGGAACTTAGGACATAGGCAGCGCCATCACACTGCAGGAGTTGAGTATTGGAGTGTTGGATGGGACAATGAATGGCGCAGTATAGTCTTATACATACAACTACATAAGTTTTCATTTCTCAGTACTCATATTTACAAGATTAAAACTAGTATATTCATGAGGTGGATACTTCATATATATATATATATATATATATATATATATATATATATATATATATATATATATATATATATATATATATTTCAATAGTCTTCACCTCCAAATATAAGTGTAACAAATTTTTAGGCCAACCCAAAAAAGGAAAGTGCGAAGAATGAGGAGTGTGATACTACATGAAAAGTTCGGAAATATCAACAAAATAAGAAAGAGGAAAAGAGAGTTGTAGCAGAAACCTTATGACAACTGCTTTATCAGTATATCCTTCTCTGCGTACACGAAATGAACTTCGAACCAGGCTCATTGGCTGACATATAATAAACATTAAAACAGGGAAATTAACAAGGAAGTAGAAAGACCTCTCAGCTGTCACTCTATATAACAGCTAAATGAGTACTTATCAGGGTTATAAATTCAATAGAGTTTATCATTGCTTTGAACATCTTTTATTAAGACTTGTGAAGCAAATAAAATAAAGCATTATCAATTAATCAACACCATATTCCCAGCTCGTCGAAAACACTTCTTTTGAATAGGAAAACAAATCTGGAAAAAAAAACAAATCAGAGGGCACATAAAATTAGTATCAGAGACAATGTTCACTCACATAGTTCCGCTTTTGCATTATTAGTAATCGAGCAATCCTCTCAATCCCATTCAAAATAAAAAACCTGCACATAAAGTTATAGAATCTAACAGAGCGCCTTTATCCATACCAACAAGCTTAAAATGTAGTTTACATGAAAACAGCAGCACGCTTACAACAGAAAAGAACTTCATTGATCACAAAAAGATGCATAATCATATATTCATATATTCCCTCCGATTAGTAACATTTGGGGAATTGGGATAGATAAAAGGACATCAATAATGTGTTCTTCATTAAAATAACAACCATGTATGATTACAATGTAAATTTCACCAAGTATTCCTCACTTATAGAGGGAACTGACTCGAAAGTCATTTAAGTGATCTATGTGAAATAGTGAATATGACAAATAGGATTTTTTTTGAAATTAAAATTAATTCATTGATTCAAAGTCATACGACATCTACAATAGAAGTCAAAACTAAACAAATACATATCAAAATGAAATAAATACAATGTGAGTCTCATAAATCCTAGCTACATTTCCTTCATCTAGAGGTAATATTCTTCATAAAATGAACTCACACAATTCACATACAATTTAAATTCAAATAACTACTCCCAGTCACTGAAACAGAAATCAGTTGCATTTTGTTTCATTTTTTAAGTCAATCTTTGACCCCATATTTTCTTATATATAGACAACAAATACAAAATAAATTGTTGTCGGTTGGTGCTGTGTTCTGACAGCTTGTCATCTTTCTCTGTATTCCTTTTTTTTGATATTATTATGATCTCTTTTTCTTATAAAGAAATAAGGATAGATCAACAATAATAATCCAAGGTGTATTCTTGCCACCAATAGGCAACACTACGCCGCACTTTCCAAGGCATATCCTTGCCACCAATAGGCAAGGGTATGCCGCACTTTCCAAGTGTCAAAAAATACGGACCACGGCGTTAATCACATTATGACGACCAAAAGGGTCTAAAATAATGAAGGTACATTTACAGGTGACACAACCCACTAACCTAACACGAACCCAACTCAAAAATTCTAGGTGGCACAAGATACGGATACGGGTCAGGGGACGGAAAACGGCAAAATCAAAATTTTCAAAAACGGGTACGGCTTGGATTCGGCATATATATTTTAAAAAAAATATTGTTAAAAGTTTCAGTCATCCCTAAAAAAAAAGTTTCGGTCATAATTAAAAGTAAATTATTACATCATAATGTTTCTTATTTATGAAGTACTGAAGTGTACTTAATTGACGAGTCTTTTCTATTCAAAAAAAAATTGACGAGTCTTAATCTTCCTTCCAAAAAAAATCCTACTATTGAAAGGGTTGAAAAGTCAAAGATTAAATAAAGAAAGAGTGAAGAAAAGCTTGAGCACGTGAGTTTAGAACCTAAAAAAAAAGAATTTGTGAGAAAAAAGGAGTACAGCTGTCTCAAGCTGTACTGCAGCACCTAAATTATTTTTAAAAAAAAGGAAAAGCAAGGTATCAAAGAATAAAAGGCGACATTTCTACGCCAAGAAAGGACTTCCTTTCATGGGAGAAATCTCCAGAGGCTGCGACGAAGGAGGCACTGTGAACTTGTGAAGGAATAGCTGTGAGGAAGGAGGAGATGCAGGAGGTTGCGGCCGACGACGGTGGGCGCATAGGAGAAAACCCTAGATCTGAATTTTGCCCCTTCATATTTCATCAAAACTAGCTGGGTACGTTTCCATTTCTCTAAATCTATCCCCACCACGTACCCACCCATCCCAATTCGTTTTCCGGAAGAATCCAAGGCGAATCCGTCCCATGCCCGTCCCCGATACAGGATTCAGTGTCCGTGAAGAGTACCCATGCTTCATAGCTCAAAATCAGTGGGTTTGGGTCAAGGATTTCAACCCATTTAGACAGAACACAACCCGATTATTAAACAGGTTGGGACAGGATTTAAGATATTGACATAAAACCGTTTAATAAACCTTGTATGAAGTATTATGGTCCTTTGACATTAGCCATTATTAAGTCCCCCTTTTTTCAAATATTTTGTGGGGTGATCCATTTTACTTAGTTAATTGGCTACGTGTTTTGGGGCGAGACCGTGAGAATAAAAATGGGAGCACAATCGGCCATTTTACAGGGGCTCTCTTGACCATATCACTTATAGGCCAAAATGTTGGAGTAGAGTCATATCCTCCGATACCTACTCGGAGATGGCACCAAAATCCAAATCTAAGTAACAAAAATTAAGGCCATAAAACATTGAGTTCTTGAATGCTAAAACAACAAGAAAATTCCACCAACCACATATCCCTACCAAAAAGTACTAAAAATAAAAATATTGAAGTAGCCTTGTTCTAGCCATAAACTACAAAGAAAGATATGCATCATACAGACACTCATTGCATTAAATAGCAATAACAAAGGTCAAGATATTACAAAGTATGAGAACCAAAAGAGTCCATCCAAATGGAAACAGGGGGGATTGTGAAGGAAATGATGCTTCATCGGAAGAAAAATACTACAGCTCCATCAAAGCTCAGGTTAAGACTAGACAATGGTCTAGCATCCCCCTTGTCAGGGGCAAAAGGTATACAATGAGACGACATCCCCAATATATCGTTTCTTGTTTTGGCTGATTTCTTCAATAAAAATCAAAGGTTTACAAACGAACCCTACATCTGAAAGAAAATCTTTAACTGCAATGTTACTTATACTTGTGAGTCACTCATAGCCATAAGGACTAGTGGCAAATACTCAAGGCTGGTATCCATATGGAGCAATAGGCACCACCATGTCCCTTACCGGGAGCCTCTTGAATTAATACGAAAGAAAATTGTCTCTCATGTACTTTGAATATCATATACACCTTAGTCTAGGATAAAACCAATAGAACAACACCGTCAAAGAAGCAGATATGTCACTTAACAAGAGCCTCATAAAGTACTATGAAAAAAGTCTCTCAATTACATTGAATATCAAATACACCTTAGTATATAAGAAAGTACCAATAGAATAACACCACCAAAGACTCAAAGATCACTACCCTAAAAAACCCTGCTGTTTCTACCCATCCACTATATGTGTCCTTTAGGCTAAGTCCTTTTATGATACCTCTAAGCTTAGTTTTAAAAAGCGCGCCCAAGGCGCGCCTAGGCGCCAGGCGAGCCCAGGCGCACAAAAAAACGCACCCTCCACCCCAGGCGAGGCGAAGAACGAGATGCGAGAAAAAGCGCCAAAAGGCGCGCGCTTTTGACTAGGCGCGAGGCGCACAAGGCGCGCGCTTTACGCATGGAGGCGCGCGTGTCGCACACGTGCCTTCTTTGTCTTTTTTTTTTGGTTTTCTCTGTTTTTTAACCTTATACCTAGTCGAACAAACCCTAGAACAAACTACAGAAGCCTCGCCGGTGGTGCATCGGCCTCGCCGGTGGTGCAGAGAACTCGAAGGTGAGAGAAGAACAAACCCTAGAACTCGAAGGTGAGAGAAGAACAAACCCTAGAACTCGAAGGTGAGAGAAGAACATACTACAGTAGCCTCGCCGGTGGTGCAGCAGCCTCGCCGGTCGTCGCCGGTAAGTTTCCTTTTTTCCCTTCTCTTTTCGTCTTCTCTCGTTTCCTTTTTCGGTCTTCTTTTTTCTTCTTTTTTCTGATTTCTTTTTTGTTTCTTCTCTGATTTTCTTCTTTCTCCTTTCTCCTTTCTTCTGTATTTTTTTTTCTTCTGATTTCTATCTTATTTTCTGATTACTTCTCTCACCTTTTTTCTTCTTCTTTGATCTCTCTGTCTTCTGGGAAGTAGTAATATCGTGTATTTTATTTATTTTGAGGCAGTAAATTAGTAATATAGTGACTATTAGGAAGTAGTAAATTAGTATTATATTATAGAAACTCATTTTCATCTTTCTATTTAGTACTTCGACTCATTGCCGTACTTTAGCGATGATTTATGTCTTTTTATATTCTTTTATGGGTCTTTAATATAATATCTATGTTCTTTCAAGTATTACAATGCTTCTATTTTTAATTTCTAATCATTTTGGCATCAAAGGTGCGCCTCGCCTACGGGAGGCGTGCGCCTTCGCCTTGCGCCTTGCGCCTCGGTGCGCTTTGCGCCTTGCGCCTAGGTGCGCCTTGCGCCTTTTAAAACTAAGCCTCTAAGCTCCTGTCTCATCTCTCACGAAGATAAATCAAGCACCTTTCTTGACATAAGTACTATGAAACTTAAGCATCTCCAGCATTATGAGTTAAAATTCAGCTACCCACTTAACTTTAAGGTTCCTATTTCATAGTTAAAAAAATAATAATAATAACTCCATTGTCATCATCTCCTTGATGTCATTCAAATTCAAAAAATCCAATTCAATGTTTTTTCTGTGAGCACATCGACACTTAACAGCATAGCTTCTATCTGGCACTACACTGACAGATATATCTACACACACTGTGAACATAGGTATCATCATGACAACAACTGCTTCAACTAAATAAGAGAAAGCAAAAGAAAACACAGAAGAATACATGTCCACACCCAAAGATTTACCAGCACATAGAACCAGGGAAACTCACCCTCCCATCTCTGCCGGCTCTTCTTTGTAAGAAACTAATTTCCTGGGGGATGCATTCCTGAGGTGGCAGATCTTGGACTAATGAATATAGGGGGAAAAAAAGAACAAAAAAAAATCAGATTTTTAGAATTACTTCAAGCTTATAAAAATTAACATAAATAACAAGAAACTCATACTCCCTCCTTTCCTTATTGATGTTCATACTTGGAATCTTGTCACTATCTAGAAGTACATAGAATCTTCTAAATTTTCCCCAATATATAAGAAAAAACATAGTCATGTAAGGTCTTGTTTGATTCGTCTCAATGAGTACTTTAATAATATTTACTAATACGTAATTATATATATTGATAGTCAAAGATTTGCATTGGCAAATGTGCAAGTCGAACTAGGAACATCATAAGCAACGGAGGGAGTATATGTTCGTATAATTAGTTTTCCCCACCATAAATTATTTCACAGATACGAAATAGCTTGATAGCGTCAGCTAAAGATCCGAAAGATTCTAGCTATTGAAATGAATACTCCTATGTTGTGTAATGACTAAAAACCACCAAAGTCAAACAACATCTAACCTAATTGGAGGTGGCATGAAATAAAAGAAATAAAATATTTACTTAAGTAATATTTCCGTTAAAACAGTAGTACAATCTGTCCTAAAAACTCACTGCACAAGGTAAGAGATGATACAGCAGAATTTTGAAGATAGGACGTACGGGACTCCTGGTCCTAATCACTGCATTTTAACTTTTACCGAGTCAAGCAGCAGTAGCAAAAATCGCTACTTGTTGTGGTACAATACAACAGTAGAGAATAATCATGTGATCTTGATGACAATATTCTATCTGTAGTTTTCCTTTTACCTCTAGAGATTCTGGTGAACTTCTTGGTTCAGACAAGAAGCTAATTTTGTCCACACACTGTGTAATGAATATTTGCAACTCAATCACATTGCATGTATTATCTTTCTTTTTTATTTTAGATAAATTGAATAGTATTTCAAGACTAACATTAGAGCACCAAGGAACAGCTGGCTTTCATAAGTCTAGGGACCACATCCCTAATCCCCATTATCTTCCCTTGCACCCTATCCTCTCTAATTGGAAAAAGATGATCTTGCTTGGTCCAAAGAAGAAGAAGATTAATTGAATATTGAGGAACTGGTCTTAGAATTCTTGCTGTATCTTGAATGCTTTTATCCATCTAAGCCCAAAAGAGACACCGAGAATACATAAGGGTACACAAATCACATAGAACATCAAATTGCCAGGTTGAATATTTTATTTTTTCCATATTAGGATACCAAGGTATCGCACATTTACATAAGGAAAAAACTCAGGCTATCATGGAGTAATTCATCTACAAAATCTGGAAAATTCAAGGAACGCTCTTAGGCTAAAACTTAAGCTCCGGTTGTCCAAAAGTCCCAAAGATAGTGAGCTTGAAACCTTCACAAGTAAAAGCCAAACCCTTAAAATTATCTTGGTTTCTTTTTCAATGTGCACAATCGATTGCAAAGGAAATCATCTCAATTCTCAAAGCTCGACAAGCAAGCCTTTTTTCCTTTTTTCTTTTTAGACAACAAGAGCATCTTTCCCAGAGCAAGGTTGGACCTAAACAAGCTTAGGGGTTGGTTGGGGGTTACAAGAAAGGGAAAAGGAATCAAGTAAGTTGATTCCCTTACTTGTTGTTTGTTGTGTCTATTCAATATTTTAATCATTTCCTTTACTCATTGGTTACCCCCAAACTCCTCTACATTGATTCCCCATCCCCCCCAAAGGGTTTCACTTACCCTTTCTCTCCTCTAACTCCATGTCATGTTGACCCATTATTGACCACCAATCAGGCCACCACAACCACCACTCAAGCCACCACAAACACCAAATAGTTCATAGGGCCACCACCCACTACCCCACCACCACCACGACAACGAACCTTACCCCACCACCACAAAACTATTACCGACCCCCACCCTACCACGAGTCACGTAACCACGAAACCTCATCCAACCACAAACACACCAAAAAAACCACCACAACAACACGAAACCACCGCCACCCCACCACAACAAAACCACCACAGTCCACGAAACCACTAAGCAGCCACGAAACAACCGCAGTACCGCACCAACAACCAAACCCCCATCAGAGCCACCGAATAACACCCCATACCGAAAAAACCCCACCTTAAAAACAAAAGAAAAGCAATAATAACAACAGAATTACCTTTACTTATCCTTGATTATAGCTTTAGATGGTCAAATTCGGCCATGAAAACTTCATATGTGAAGTTTTATGGTCAAATTTGACATTTAAAACCTTAAATATGAGCTTTTTAGTGGTGGAGAACGAAAAGAGAGAAGAGAGGAGGTGAGAGGGTCGCGGCAAAGAACAATTGGAGGGGTGGCGCAACAACAATGAGGGGAGGCAGCAAGGTGGTGGCGGAGGTTATTAGGAGAGGGAGGGAGAACATATATGGTGGAGCAATGGTGAAAGTAGAAAGAGATGTATTATAACCAAACAACAGTTTTAATCAAAGGATTTGGCTTCCCATTCTCCTTGTTTCTCTTTCTTAAACCCTTTCCTGTTCCCCTTCATTCACCAAATGCCCTCTTAAAGATAAGGGTCAAAGAGAATGAACCCAAGGACATAACTACTTTAGGTTTAAAGCTAGAAAAGATTGATCAAAGTTTCCAATGGACTAAAACAATTATTTTGTCTAAGGGTTTCCATTGGGTCAAGTGGGAAGATATCATGGTGACAGTCTTGGCATTGAGCTCCTTTGTTTAATGAACGAAACTCCACATGGAGACTACGCTTTATGGAAAAAATAAGAGTAGGGAGCAAAATCAAGCTCAAGTACGGTGCTAACAACCTAGGATGATGAAGCAAGAAAATCTCTTCTCCTCATGACATAGAAATTTGAATATTCATGTAAGGTGGGTGCATTTTATCATGTCCTTGGTTGTTTTCAAGTTTGAGAGTGATTCAAGTTTTTGTTTTGGAACGACATTTGGTGCGGGGATCAACCCTGCACCCGAACTTGCTTTATTTAAGGAGAACGCCATTTCGAAGTATTAGCACGGAAAGGTAACCACAAGCATAAACTGCTACTTTCTAAGAGTGCCTAATGATTAAAAGAGAATATGTTCTCGAGGTTATTAGAACAACTTTCTTCTACTGAGGTCATTATGGATGGCAATGACAAGATGATTTGGCGTGGGGTGGAATTGGTTATTTTCTATTAAAAGCTCTGGTAAATTTCTTGAGAGAAATTTGTCATCGTCTTACCTATTGTGATATTTAGAAGATGAAAGCTCCCACTAAAGTTTGGTTATTTGGGCAGGCAGGGCCAAAGAGAAGATCCCATATTAAGATGTTCTAAAACAGAAAGAATTTATTTTGGAAGTCGTAGTTTGTGACTTAAGGAAATAGTGTACGCTAATCATCTTTTACTATTATATCCTTCAATTATTCCTCAATCCTCCCCTCCCTCATCTATTCATAATCTCTACCTCACTTCATATACCACAACCTTCATTTACCTTGATTCTCTATATTTTTTTCTTCCATTACACCCCTAATACATTACCCTCCCCTAATACATTACCCTCAACCCAAGCATACCCTATATCTCACAATAAGAACCAATTTCGCAATTAGTAATTACATAAAAATTAAAGCTAGCTACCAACCATCAATAACAAATTCTTAGTGATTTGCCTAATTATAAGGTGCCAGGATTATATAAAACATAATTTTGGCATTACAACACAATCGACAGCTCGAACCGCCACAAGGGAAACAACAAATCGGTTAAATAGGATATGCTAAGAAGAAATCCACCAACCTTCAACATCACAGGGAACTGCCCAAATGTAAATTTATCCCTTATAACAGCTCCATTATTATACTGGAAGCAAACTTCAGCTTTCAACTTCGTCGAATACGATATCTTCGCTTGACGACACTGTTAACAAAAACAAATCAAACAACACATGACCCTAAATTCGAACACCAAGGAAACACAAGTAACCCAAAGAATTAGAACAAAATTAGCTCACCTCGTACGGAAGCAAAGGCTTTGCCATTCCCTTCTCATCCTTAAAAGGTGGGCATATATCCGGATTACCAATAAAAAGTACCCATAAAGTCAAGGAACAACAACAATGACAACAACAACAAAGCCTTACTCCCAATATGATTTCGGGTCGGCTAACATGAACCGTCATTAAAAAAACATTCATAGAAAGTGTAACAAGGAAATTCAAGAACCAACAAAATTAAAACTCCCAAAATTGAAAAGGGTATCTGAAACACCAAAATATGCAGCTGAAATATATAAGAAAACAACACAAAAGAAGGATATTTCTAAGTTTATCTCCAGTAAAAGAGTTACGAATTTCAACGGGTTTTATACTGGTCATCATCTTCTCCAAACCATGCTTTATAAAGTGATCATATGAATCAATGTGGGGCTTAAAAAGCTCCTCTAAATGTTCAAAGTCTGGATATTTCCCCATTTTTGAGTGCATACTGAGCTCTTTTTTTTGTGTGGAAGAAATACCTAAGTTTTCTCTCTCTTCCTGAAAACTGAAAGTTGCTTGAAAGAAGACGAAGTAAAAAAATGAATTGAGAAGGGTTTAAAGGTTTTAGGGTTTAAGCAAAGAAAATAGTTTTATATTTTTGGTGTTACGGAATTTGGTGGCTGTCTAAGTCTTTGGCAAGAGGAGTTGCTGAAGGATCCGTTAACCCGGGTTGTGGATCCGTATACCATGGCAATAAGTTTCGACTTCCCAGTTTCCCACTCCCTGTTTTGAGAGACACTTCTTAGTTCGCTCGTTTTGTTTTTCATTTTTAACGTATGAAGAGGACCATACGCACGATGAACATCAAACACTAGATTATGTACATAAAGACCAATACCAATGAACATTACCAACAAAGATGTACATATGTTCATTTGGCCATTATCCACGTATACGTGTGTTCATTTGAGTTGTTATCTATGTACATTTGGTTTGTTATTCATGTACATGCGCGCGCATCTTTCTATGTATTAGCGTGTGCACCATCTACGGATTGTGGATGATGCATTATGTAAATTTAACGATTATTATGATTTTCATTTTGAGAATAGGAGAATATAAAGGATGATAATTAATATGACTCATATGTGCAACCTTAAATTATAATCGTCATATTTTTCCGTTCAAGTGTATTAGTTGCAAAAGTTTGACTTTACACTATTCACATGACCACTTTGATCTTATTTTTTGACTAATATAAAAACCAAATGTTATTATATAATATGCTTAAAGATTTTATTTAATGTATTATTTAATGCATCAACTTTTCATAATATTTAATAGATAACTGGAGATATTAGTGGTTAAAATTGTTCATTGACCATGTCGGTCAAATTATCGCAATTAATATGGAATGACGGACTTATGATAGTAGTATATGTTGGTTAAAATATATTGTTTATTAAAGATGCTCTGAAACTTAGACATTAGTAAAACTATAATAATCATGTTTAAAATTTATATAATAAATAACACTTAAATGAGCACAAATCATATATAAATAAAAAAATATTGTATATATTAGTGTAACATTATTGATTATATATAAAAAATCAGTGTGCATCTAGGGTAAACTAAAAAAAATAAATAAATAAACATAATGGAACATTGCACATCTTATGAAGGAACCAAAATGATTGAACTTCTTAACAAACATATATCATGATTCATACATCTCAAATTAGTTGCAACATTTGCTTTTTCATAGTCTCCAAGACACAACTTTCACCATTAAAATCTTTCATTATGTATTACTAAAATACTCCCTCTAGTTTTTACTAGTTGCAACATTTACATAGTAACCACGACTATTTATGTACCAATCTTATCCTGTATTATTTCACCAATTTATAAGAAAAAATATAGTCAAGTGGGATCTTATTTGCTTCATCTTAATACATACTTTCATAATATCAGCTTCTTATAATTTTTACTTATACATATTTATAGATATTAAGAAACAAAATAGTGCATTAGATAGCGTGTAGACATGAAATGATGCAACTAATCAAAACCGGAGGAAATATATAAGAAGTTAATATTATAAAAATACAAAATCAGATTAATCTAACAAGATTCCACATGATTGTATTTTTTATATGTAAAAGTGAAAAAATGGGATTAGAGATATTACATATTTAACCACGAAAAAACAAAATGTTGCAACTAATCTAGGTTGGAGGGAGTATGATACCATGACTTAATGAAATGATGAGTGATGTTAGGTTTAATCCAATAGTAGTGTACAATAATTTTAAGGGAAATTTCCTCAGGTACCCCTGAGGTTTGGCGTAATTCCCAAAATACCCCCCACATTTGGGGAATTCCTCAGATACCCCTGAGGTTTGTGTTTGGGTCTAAAATACCCTTACTATGGATGAAAACTTAACGCCGTTAGGTTTTCCTTTCCTTCTCCCCAATTTTCTTTCTCTCTCTCCCCTCCATTGATGAACATGGAAGCTTTCTCTCTCCTCCCACCCCACCCCTTACCCCCACTGCCCCACCACCCCCTCACCACCACCACCTCCTCACCACCACCCCCCCCCTTCCCCACCGAACCCCCTCCCCTTCCCCGTGACTCGCACCCCCTCCCCTTCCCCGCCGACCCCCTCCCCGAATCCCTGCGACGCCTCCCCCTCCCACGCATCCCCAGCCCCTCCCTCCTCCCCCCCCCCTCCCTCCCGAAGCCCCGCAGATTTTTCGAACCCATATTTGAAGAACCCGGATTTTTCGCACCCGCATTCTCTCTCCTCTAGCCCTAAACTTCGTCGTGGTCGGCGAAATGGAGGTGACCGTTCACCGCCGAGCCGGGAGGGAGGTCGGCGGGGAAGGGGAGGGGGATGCATGGGAGGGGGAGGGGCGTTGTAGGGGATTCGGGGAGGGGAGGGGAGTCACGGGAAGGGGAGGGGGATGCTGTCACGGAGAAGGGGGGGGGGGTTCAGGGGGAAGGGGAGGGGGGTGGTGAGGAGGTGGTGGTGGTGAGGGGGTGGCTTGGGGCAGTGGGGGGTAAGGAGTGGGGTGGGAGGAGAGAGAAAGCTTCCATGTTCATCAATGGAGGGGAGAGAGAGAAAGAAAATTGGAGAGAAGGAGAGGAAAACCTAACGACGTTAGGTTTTCATCCATAGTAAGGGTATTTTAGACCCAAACACAAACCTCAGGGGTATCTGAGGAATTCCCCAAATGTGGGGGGTATTTTGGGAATTACGCCAAACCACAGGGGTATCTGAGGAAATATCCCTAATTTTAATAATACACCTGCCCATTAGAATCTGGCCCATAGAAGTTATCACGACAACTTTGTGTATGATAATTTTTTGGTTGTCAAGTATATCCAATAAGTTAATTTTTTGGTAATTGTTGGACCATCATACAATCATGAATATGTGCGATAAGCAAGTATGAAAAATTTAACTTGGCAACATAAATTTTGACCAATAATAATTTATGCATTGTTGGACAAGCCATGCACAATCCCCTTATTTGTTATGCATTTTGCATGTTATTAAGGGGGGAAACAAAGTTACTGCAATAAAGTCGAATAATTTATCTAGCATGTTTTTACCTAACAAAAGCCTAAAAAATTTGCAAAAAATAACAATGAAGTTGAATAAAACGAATATTCTTTAATTATTACTACGGGATACTTGACAATAATTTATGTTAGGGGTTAAGCATTTTTAAGTGCTTCCCATATAATGATATTTAGGCTAGTAGATCTTCGTCGAGTGTGATGGGTGAATTAAAGTAGACACATCCAAACCACAACATTATATGACTTTTAATACTTAGAGATATTAGTGGTTAAAATTGTGCATTGACCATGTTAGTCAAAATATGATTATTTACCACTCGAGAATTAGATTATAGGCACCACGTTGCAAAATAATCATAAAAATGGAACCAAACAATTATGTATGATATTATACATACTATATGCCTTACATATAGAACAACACATGTAAACTCTTTTTGCTTATCATTCAAACATTCATCCTTGCATATAACATTGTTGGACACTTATATATCTTCGATTTTTTCATTTCATATGACATTCAACTTCACTAATGGAACACCTTAATGTTCCATTGCTTTTATTTTTCAGTTGGTTTTCATATCGGATTTTTTCAAACACTCACACTTCCATGTTGTCCTTTTTTTTTGGAAGATGAACATTGCAATCTACCTACACCAAACTCTCTTGCTTAGCATGTTGGTATCATTACACAGCCTTCTATTTGATAATATCATGCCTACTTTGATTGTTTTAACAATATCATCTACCTCCTCAATTGAAGATACATCAAAACCAATGCTACCAACAATTTCACCTTGCAAAAGGAAAAAAGCAAATCTTCAACCTATTTTCAATGGACCATACATCCTCTAAATCATCATCTGTACCACCATTTAATTCAAATCCATCCGTATTTCCTCATCACATTCATGTGATCTAAGTCTATTATGATCCTCAATACCAAGCCAAACCATAAATATTATGACTACCGTATAGATACACTTGACTTTTTATCTTGGTGGAAAATTAGAATTGAGAGTGGAAATTGGTGATTTATTTTTACATTACATTATTTAATTTATACACTTAAAAACAAAGGGAGATTCTCGTATCGGGTTCTAACCAAATAGAGCGCAAAGCCAACAATTCCAAGCCCTCTCTTAGACGTTTCCGCTCCTGCCCCTGCAAGCAAAGAGGTTTCAAGATACCAAGTTAGGATCCTCACATCATACAAAGCGGGTATATATACCTGAAGTAGATTACTCCCAATTATAATTGCCTATCCGCTCGAAGCCTTAGGCTATGTTTAGTTCACCTTAAATTTACTGATCTTAACTTATCTGATCTGATCTGATCTGAACTTATTTTTTCTGATCTGATCTGATCTGAAGTGATCTGATCTGATCTGATCTGATCTGAACTTATCTTTTACAAAACATATTATTACTAATATTATTATTACTTTGTATTTCATTACTAGTATTACTATTACTATCATTTTATTACTATGCACAACTTTCAATAATAATAATAATAATTATTATTATTATTATATAATAATAATAATAAATAATAATAATAATAATTTTATAATAATAATAATAATAATATAATAATAATAATATAAATAATATTATAATAATGATAACAATAATAATAATAATAATAATAATAATAATAGCATAATTAGTTTTTTTTTAAAAAGAACACATTAGTATATGAACATATAATTAAAAATAAAAGACCAAGGACTCTTGAGTCAAATGGTATGGCTTCCTACCTCCCACATGGGAGACCAAGGTTCAAATCTTGGTGGAAGCATATATTTCAATATTGTTGTGGGTGGGGGGGGGGCTTGTTGGGTCTCTAGGTGAGTGACCCTGTACGAGGGCAACCCAAAGGAAATTCATCTTACCACGGGCCACGGGGTTCCCGAAAAGGTCCGTTAATAATAAGAATTTAGGTAGTAATGAAAAGAACATATAATGATATTAAAAAAAGAACATATACTGAAATAGCATACAAAATCTATTTAAAGAACACATTTAAAAAAAAAGATAGATGTTATTTTTATATTGATGACATGTTTGGATTTAACTAACAACATGTTCTTTGTTATATCAATAAATTGTTCTTTTTTTATAATAAATAAACTTATAAATATATATAAGGAAAAATTGACAAAAATAAGCCAACCTTTGCCCCATCTGCCACATTTATGCCGACCTTTTGATAATCCAGAGTTAATACAACCTTATAATCCTTTAAGGCAAATTTAGGTTATATAACCTGTAACTTATTCTACAGGTTATAGATATTCTTAATTTTTGTCCTTTTTTTCCTTAAATTAATCTCTCTCCTCCCTCTTTCTCCCTCCTCCTCCCACTTCCTTCATTCATTGGCACCACCACCACCACCAGTCCCCCTCTCTCCTCCACCAAAACGCCAACCATCGTACCCCTTCTCTCTTCTTCTCTACCTTCGTGTGCCATCTTCTTCATCTACCATCTTCTTCGGGGTTTGGGTGTGGATTTGGGTTCTAGGTTTCGGGGTGGGGTGGGTTTGGGTGGTTTGGGTGTGGATTTCGGCTGGGTTTCGGGATGGAGTGGGTTTGGGTGGCTTCGGGGTTTGGGTGTGAGTTCTGGGTTTCGGGGTGGGGTGTTGATATGTCTATTTTATATAGAGTTTCTACCCCCGTCCCTCATTGATTATTGGTCTTAATTGCGCTCTTTGGAGCTATTTTATTGTACAATTGTGCTCCTTGTAGTGTGTTTGTAGTTTCAGGTTGTTTATTGTAGGAATTAGCATGTTTTAGTGCATTTCCTACTCATTTATATCACTACAAGAGATGACGTACTTTTGAGAGCACGAGCATTGAGTTGGAAGAGTTTTGAAGCAAAGCAAATGGTGAAAGAAGTAGAAAAATGACTCCAGTCCACTCTTTTGATTATATCTCAAGTTCTACAAATCCAAATACAGTGATTTCAATTGGATTAGATTATACACTTCAAGAGCTTTCCAACGAGTGGTCATTTGCCTAATTCCGACGAATAACGAAGAAGTTATGGCGTTTTGAAGATAGAGATTTTGTGCACTCGACGACCGCCCTGGCCGGCGCGGAATCCGCCGGGCTGCCCGGGCGGAATCCGCCGCTGCCCCCGGGCGGAATCCGCCGCGGCTGCCCGGGCGGAATCCGCCGCGGCTGCCCGGGCGCCCTTACTTAGCCAAATTTCATCATTTGGAGAAGATTTGGAAGAAAAGAAAATATTTTGTTGCGGGCCCGACCGGGCGGGATCTCGCCCGACCGGGCGGGGCGCTATTTCATATTCTTCGGGTTATGACCTGACAACCGCCCGACCGGGCGGATTTCGCCCGGGTTGGTCGGGCGGGTCGGTTTTTAGGGATTTCGAAGCGCGCATTGCGCCGGTTTTGGTTTTAGTATAAATACTTATCCTTTTAGGGTTGAAAGAGGACGTTTTTACAATATAGTTTCAGCTTTAGTTTTCCTAAGCACATTTGAATTACTCAAGAACCATAGTATTACTCTTTACCATTTTTACATTGAATTTTCAGTAGAAGTTGGGCTTTTTGCAAGATTGTTCTACATTGGTATTTCTTCTCTTCTCTTATTATTCTTATTCAATCTTTGATTATTGATTCACCATGTTTACTTGTTTCATCATGAGTATGTTTTTCTTAATTATGATTGAGTAGTTTAATTCTAGGGTTAAGGGGATCCATGAATATTTATGAAGGGATGTTTATAAAGTATTGATTTTTGATGATGTATGTCGATTCCTATTGAATGTATTATCTCTATTCAATCCGATTTGGCCAGATTTGATTGTTCTAGTATTGCAATATTAGGTTATGCGCCGAGAGGTATAAACTTGATATTAAGGCTAGTTTCAATAGGTAGAATTGGTATTAATAAATTACGAGAGCCTGTTAATATCATTATATGGTTAATTTCGACTCGAGAGAGGAAATCAACCTGTTTGACTGCATTATTTATTATTGATTATTGTGTTTCATCCTGGATTATTGTTCATTGGTGAACTATGCCCTAGACTCTTTATTATTGATATTCTCGATATAGTTATTGACTAGTTTAGTATAATCACAAACAACACATTCGTTACCTATAATCTAGATTTGATCGACGATTAGGAAAAGAACACTTGTTTCCCGTGGATTCGACCCTACTTCCCTGACTACTATTTGTTAGAGGACTTTAGGATTACTTTTGATTAGGTGATACGACTTTAGCCTGTCAGATGTGGTTTACGGGTTTACGGGGTTTGGGTGTGGGTTCCGGGTTTCGGGGTGGGGTGGGGTGGGTGGTTTCGGGGTGGCAAAGAGAGGGCGTTAATGGGTTGGTGGTGGGGTGGGTTTCGGGTGTGGGTTCCGGGTTTCGGGGTGGGGTGGGTTTTGGTGGTTTCGGGGTGGCGAGAGAGGGCGTTAATGGGTTGGTGGTGGGGTGGGGTGGGTTTGGTTGTGGTGGAGGGTTTGGATTAGTGTTGGGGTTTGGTTATGGTGGTTGTGGGAAGAGAAGAAGAGGGGTGGGTGGTGTGGCGGTGGTGGAGGAGGAGGGTAGCAGGAAGAGGGAGGAGAGAGGTGGTGGTCATGGTGAGGGAGGAGAGAGGAAAATATAAGAGTAATTAAAAATAAAATTAATCATAATTAATTATAATTAATCGTAATTAACTTGTTGCAACCCGTGTTAGCAGGTAAACTAAAATCACTAACCTAAATTTGGCTTAAATGATGATAAGCTTGTATTATCTCTGGATTTTCAAAAGGTTGGCTTACTTGTGGCAGATGGGGCAGATGTTGGCTTATTTTTGTCAATTTTTCCTATATATAATCATATGATCTTGAACAAAATGGTTAAATATTCTTCTTATATCTTTGTCTTGTTCTATGTAAACTTTATTTTTAAAGATAAGTTGAAATCCTTTGTAGGAAAAATTTTGAACGTGATGACAACACCATTAGGTTATCCCATGCTACTCATTTTTATATAAACTAGTAACATATAATTTATATTATTCTACCAAAATTGTTTTAAAAAATAAACATCATATACTATTGTCATGTTCGTTACATGTACAACATCAAAAAGAACATCACATATCAAAATTATTATTTAGAAAAATAAAATAAAAAAGAACACGTACAAATGCCAAAAGAACATTCTTCTTCTTGAACACAAATAGCTTCAAATAGTGATATCAATGACATTTATAATAATAGCAACGACATTAATAATAATTACCAATATTAATAATTAATAAGTACAACAACGACAATAATAATAATCTTATTGAACAAATGTACTAGTAAATAGTAATATTAATAGTAATAGTAATCATATAAAGTAATATTAATATTAATAATATTGATAATAATAATAATAACAACAACAACAACAACAATAATAATAATAATAATAATAATAATAATAATAATAATAATAACAACAATAATTATAATTATTACAATGACAATAATAGCATTAGTAATATTAATAATCATAATAATCATGATAATAATAACAATAATAATAAGTTTTTAAATATAAGCATAATCTGAACTTATCTGATATGATCTGAACTTATCTGATCTGAACTTATTTTTTATGATCTGATCTGATCTGATTTGATCTGATCTGAAATAAGTAAAAATAAGGTGAACTGAACATAGCCTTAAAGTAAAGGACCAAGCACAGAAGCAGGAAAACTAGCTATCGTGGAGTAGCATGAAATGCGCAACGAATCGTCTCTTTATAGCAAATCGGCTGTTATTGAATCGACTGCTTGATAGAATATGCAGTTCTCTTTATGTTAGCAAGAATCCGTTGTCAAAAGAAGAGTTTGATCCTGGCTCAGAAAGAATGCTAGCTAATTATAACCCTGTATTTACTTCTTTATTCTTTTTTATATCCAACAACTACTTCTATTACGCTTATATT
Source organism: Beta corolliflora (assembly GCA_947648045.1). Taxonomy (NCBI): domain Eukaryota; kingdom Viridiplantae; phylum Streptophyta; class Magnoliopsida; order Caryophyllales; family Amaranthaceae; genus Beta; species Beta corolliflora. The sequence continues at coordinate 155,588 of CANSZD010004061.1, read as the reverse complement.
TTAAATAGATCATAGCTACAAAGACATGAAAAATTCTCATTGGTAACTTTGTGGTTTGGAAACTTATATCTGGTGATAAAGATTAATTTTTTCTATATAATGACATTAATTTTATTCAAATTATACTCTTTTAAAATCAATTATCTTCACCAAGACATAAAATTGTACAAGAAAAACACAAAAGTAGTACAAAAAAATCACAAAATTGCACAAAAATCAATTCAAACGGTTATGTAATTCTATATCTCTGTATATTTTTGTATTATTCTTTGTGCAATTTTATGCTCTAACAAAATTATTTAAATTTAATTAACCTCAAAAGAGTGCAATTGGCGGAAAAAGTCGGCAAATTTCATCATTAGTGTTCTATTATAGAATCAACAATAGTTCCTGTAAAAAAAAAGCAATAGTATATGATCATTTATAGAATAAATAATTATTCAGTTACCATATATAAATAACTAAAATATAGGATTACCAATAAGAATTCTTTTAAAAAATCATCATAACTACTCCTAATCGATAGCTAACAACTAAAACCTGCTACAACAACAATTAGTTTTGCCGAACACATCCTAAATTCCCCGGGGGAGTTTATCTCAAAGATGGACCCTATACCCCCCTACCCAAGTCCCAAATTCCCAATTTGGTGGTAATTGACAGATTTTGGGAAGAAAAAGCTCCTCTCTTGTTCCCTTGGCTCCTTCGCTCTCAAATTCTCCATCTCATTGTCTAGTGCTACCAATACCAAAAAGGTAACAACAATCAGAGTAGACCCGTCTCAAATCTCTTCTCTCATCTTTCTTTTCATGTCGCTTTTTCATGTAATTGTTAATCAATTAAAATACAAAACCCATCTTTAATCATCAATATTTTTGGGTACTTATTGGCTTAAACAATTTTTTTTCTGCCCATAATGCAGCCCTTTTGTTTTCTGAGGGAGCTAAGCAATGTTTAAGAATACTTTCCAATCAGGGTTTCTGTCTATTCTATACAGTCTTGGGTATGTTTTTCTTTCGATTAATTTTATCTTTTTTTTTTTGTTTTTTTATACTTTTTTGTTTTTATTTTTGTTAGAGGGTAATTATGATTTTTATTTCTTTGTCATACAGGAGCAAGCCTCTGCAGATTTGGGACAAAGAAGGTAAAAATTCGTGCTTTTGAATGGTTGTGACTTAAATTTAAGAGGGAGAACTTGCTTGTTTTATTGTTTTTAAATTTTTGATGACTATATGTATCTTGTTGTTAATGGTAACTGTAGGAAAAATACAGGACCGTGAAAAATAATAAGATGCTTTTGTTTTGAGTACAATATTTTCCACGTCGTTATTCGCGGCTTCTAGGGGAAGAATCAAACTTATGGTTGTGTGGGGGTGTTAATATGTGAAAGACATGGACTTGCTTTTTATTATTTGGGAAACAGAATCATATTTGTACGGTTTAGTCTAGTGTAAACTGAAGCTAAGAAGTTGCTTCAGATTGATGTTTTAAGTTCACTGAAGATGATTATGGGGGTCTTTTACATCTTGTAAATGTAAGTATTTTCCTCATAATCATTAGAGAGTATCTTATGGAGTGCCTTGCTGGAGATGAAGGTGCGTGCATCATGTTCGCTTGTTGTAGGTTGCTGTGGTGATCTTTTCAGATGCATATTTCTATGGCATCTGGACTTGCCCCTCGCTTAGGAGAACTTCCAAAACAAAGATGCCGACAAATGAATATTAGCGAGAAAGTGACGAGAGTAGAGGGATTCTGCTATTTGTATACTTTTATTGATCTACATTTTTTCTAACGGATTAGAGGCCAAATCGAGTAATTGAGTTTGTTTTTGGTCCAATGTCAAATCTCTAACTACTTCGACCTGAACTAGTCTCTCACTTATGCCACACCCCAAAATAATCCTGTGACTTGATGTAGCCCCAAGCTTGGCTGGTCCACCCCATCAACACTTTGTGTATGCCCAATTTGACCCAGCCTGGTATAGTGGTATTGGCCAGGTTGACCTGCCCACCCTGTCCAATAACCAGCCTACAAGTAGCACCACATCGTTTCTTTGGTGTATGTAAGATTAAATCATGGTACGATTGATACCAAAAGAAAGGCTTCAATGAGTATGCCACTGTCCCTATAAATTTATGTGAAGTTATGCTAGATTTAGCTACCTGTGTTTAGTTTCCGGACTCAGCCGTATTGTGAAAAATTTGCGTGTTTTGGTCATAAATGAAGTGGCAAGTGTTAGTACCTATGTAGTATTGAGTATTAGACATGAGTACTTGAGTATTTGAGGTGAATTAATAAGGCTAAATACAGATTCAGGGAGTCTCTAATATTGAGGCAGGAATCTTTTGAAGCAGTCTGGCAATCACATCCTATGGTAGAAGTAGGAATCTTCATATTAATGCAACTAACTTTTGCAGTCATTAGATGAGTTTATCGTTGCCTGGATTTGTCGTCACATCCTCAGAAATATCATCACAAACCAATCTGCACAGTAGAAGCAGCATCAACGAGCTTCCTTTTCTGAATTGAATTTTGTCAGTCGTATAATCAAGCTGATCCTCATATTACTTCAAACATAACCTGGAGATAATAGCTCACAACCCTATACAAAGTTATCACAAGTTAAACCTACCAAGGTATCTATATTAGAGTAATGACCGTGGATGACTTGTGCATGCACCTGTCATAAATTTCAATATCTAGCATCTAATTGATGAGTTCAAAAGGTAAAACAGCAAGTGCACAATGTCTGTTGTTAGCAAAGACTTAGCAAATACGGGTTGATCCACATGGAGAGAATTTCTATAGATTGATGTTCAATTAAGTAACTATTTCAAGAAAAAGATTGCTGAATGCTATGTTGCTCGGACTCTTCATTTCACTTTAAGTACCCGTGTCGGATCTTCGACACTCGGACATGGGTGGGACACTTGGACACTTCATTTTGGGCCAAAAAATTGAAAAAGTTCTAAAAAATAGCCGAGTCGGACACTTGGACACGTACCCGTGTCGGACATGGGTACCCGAGTCCGAGCAACATATAACTAATGCTAAAAATGAACTAAATAGAAAATGGATGTAAATCAAGTAATTAAAACCTAGGGCATTCGTTCGGTCCACCATGCTTATAATAATTCAATCAATACAACACAATTGAACAATACTTTGATTAAAGGATAAGTAATTACAGTCTTTTGTTAATCCTACGGTCGGGTCTAACACTCTTAGATCAACATATGCAGTAAGGTCGCTAATATAATCAAATCTACCAATTGTAATAAGCCTCTAAGGACTATGAATACGATCTTTCAATTCTAACTCTATTAGCTAAATAATAACTCATGATATCGGTTACATGAATTAAACAATAATAATAAATCAATAGGAATTACTCTAGTCTTAATCCGACATCGAAGAACTTTAAATCATAATCAAAGAGGTATAAACATGACTTCTCTCACTTATCCCTAGAAATAGACTACTCACTCATAATAATAAAATAACATAATAATCATAATTAAAGTAATGGAATTCATGAGATTAAACTAAAGAAGAAATAATACCCGAATAATCGAAGAACAACAGAAGCAATATCAACGATTTTTTATAATAAAGTCAAATGTGCATAAAAAGCTAGAGAGAAAACTAAAGTGTTTAACCTAATAAATGAGGGATAAAAGATAGTTTAATCGAAATTACTAAAAACCTATATATAGTGTTTGGAAAAACTACGAAAAAAACTTAAAATAAGTACCCCGAGAATCCGCACGGTCAACCGGGCCACACCGCTCGACGGGGGGACGATGATTTTTCTTTTACGAGCTCAGCTGGGAATCCGTCTGGTCGGGCGCACAAGCATATTTTTACAGACTTCTCAGCACATCTGGCCCGGTCCACCGAGCAACAACGCCTGGTCAAGCTAACCTCACCGGTCGGGCCAAGTCGCCGGTTCCGACCGGGCGAGCACTTTTCTTCAGCTTCCGACATAAATTCTTCCTCCAGGCCTCTTGCAGGATTTTCCAGATATGCTATGGCCATAGGTGAATGTTGGACTTCTCTTCCGTGGCTAGATTTAAGCATTAAATGCATAATTAGCACAATAAAACATAAAGGAAGAAAACAAGTCCAACCATATCAAATTACACAAATACGAGCTCAAAATAGTACTCAATGCTAAGGAAATGGGGCTAAAAGCACTACATAAAATAGACACATCACTAACCTAGCAAAAGTCCTAAATGGCAAAAAAGCCGGTATGCTAATTAATAGTATGGCTACTTGCTATTATCTTTCAAAGACATTTGTCTCGTTGTAAGTTGCCATTATTTTTTTCCGTATCATTCTACTCTAATAGGGGGAAAAAGGAGAAAAGTTAACTTTGTGTATTCGTACTTGTTTTCTTGTATTGCACTGTGTGCTTTGGGTTACCCTTCCAGTAAACTCATGGACATCCATGCCTGTTCTTTTTAACATGAATGCAGTGCTAAAAACGCTGAAATTAGGGTTTCATCATGGCAGTTGCAATAAAACTGATATGTAAATGAAAATGTAAAATGATGAAGAATGCTGAGCATGAGTGTACACTTAATTGGTTGTTTTCCCCGTGTACATCAGGTGTGAAGAGACACTTGTGAGGGTTGGAATTTGCATAAATATGTCTAAATGTGAAGATAAATTTATGATTTTCTTTTACTTTCTTTACTTTGTATTCTCTCCTCTTTGGGTTTTGACTATCTTATCTTTGGTAAAGCCTCTCAAACCTATGTTTTTTCTTTGCATCGTATGATATCTTGGCTTGGATACAATGTAATGTGTTGGTAGTCTTGACATTTGTTTTCCATGTGCTTGTCTTTCGTTGTGCCTCATATTAATATTTGTTTGTAGCTTCTCCATGATTGATTCTTTTCCTTAAAAAAAGCCTATTCTTAAGGTGGAAGGACGTTTAGATCTTCAAAGTTGGTAATTAAGGTGTAGAAGGAGAGAGATAGAACTAGCACTATGAATTTCAACTTGGTGGGTAAGATCCTTTTGTGTCCGCAATATGTTTGGCTAGGCTTAAGATGAGTTTTTTGCCAACATATTTAAGAGTAGAGCATATGCAACACAAAAGAATTCCTATTAGCAAAGCACACGAATAGACATATTTGTGTTGACTGTAAGATTATCTCGAGGGAGAGTCTAGCTACTCAACATAAACTTCTAGTGCTAAATGTTCGTATTAAGGCAAGTCTAAGATGAAACAAAAGTCTAGGTGAGCCAAGAATAAGATGGTGAAGTCTAAAAAAAGGTAATGTTAAGGTCTCTACTAACAAAGTGGTTAAAGAAGCCTATTGGACCTCAAAGGAGGACCCTGCCTCAACTTAGGTAAAGGTAAAGAACTGGTTTTCCAAGAGTAACCAAAGAGGTCCTAGGACGATCGAAGGGAAAGATACCCATGTATAGGGACACAACATGGTGGAATGAGGATGTAAAAGTAGCCTTTAAGAAGAAAGAGAATGCTACTTGGCCCTAGGGAATTGTAGAAATGAAGATAATTTGCAAAATATATGGACTCTAAGATGAAGGCAAAAGAAGCTGTTCGACAAGTAAAGTCAAAGGTATACTAGGAGGCATACAAAAAAAAATAGATTAGAGTGATGAGAAGTCTATAACAAGGTTACCTAATTCGCCCCTACCCCCCACGAATCATGTTTTAGTTCGTCCGTTCCGAAACGCGATTCGGTCGCGCACCGAATCGCTGGGGAACGCGACCTAAATCGACGAAAATGGCGTTCCGCATCAAGAGGAAGGAAGGAGAGCAATTTTAGGGTTTCCAGAACCCTAGATCTGAAAATTAGGCACCAAATTAAGAAAAGGAGAACAAGAATTTGGGGATCTGAAAATTAGGCACCAAATTAAGAAAAGGAGAACAAGAATTTGGGGCTTTTGGTTGCCGGAGTGATGCGAGTCCACCCATATGTTCATGGAGTCCACCCATATGTTGCAGAGAAAGGGTGAGAGAGAAGCCTCAAACTCTTTTTTCGTTGCAGAGAGAAGGATAGACTGATTGAGCGTGCGAGTGAGAAATATAAAACCAGCGGGGAAGGGTAATGGTTGAAGAGAGGTAACATTCTTAATTACTACATTTACAGCTGGCAGCATCTTTTGACAGCTTTCTTTCTCTTTCTTCTTTTTCCTTTTTTTTTGTGGCAGCCTTCTTTTCCTGTTCCCTATGCTGTGCTAGTTTCAAAAAAAGATTTAACCAAAAAAATTAAAATTCGAATAGCTGAAGGTAATCAATATACTAACACACTAAAGTATTCGAAATTATTTTATATTTAAAAAAATAATATTTTTATTAAATCAATATATTAATAAATATATATTAGCACGAATTATGTTCCCAAAATCCGTACAAAAAAAAATCCCTCTCGCGATCCGAATTCTCCCACCTAACGAATGGCGTTCCCGTACCCGTTCCACGATCTGAGGCGTTCCGCGAATTAGGTAACACTGGTCTATAAGATAGCTAAAAGAAGACAAGTGCTGAACAAGGCCCTATGGTGAAATGTGAAGGATAAAAATCTAAGGATTCCAGTCTTGAATAGTGAGATTTAGGGCAGAACTTAGAAGTGAAATGAAGAAATTTAGTTTGCAGGATTATGTGACACTTGATAGAAGAGAATGGAGGCACACTGCACATAATCCATGTAAACAACCACCGGAGCTAAGATCCTGATGCAGACGATTGCATTTTGAGGGTATTGAGGCTCTGATATTGTTGTTTTTTTGCAGCTACATGATGCTTGATTTATCTCAACAAATATAATTTGCATTGCATTTTATGTTTGGGCTGTCAAAATGGTTTTCTGCCTGCCGTATCTAGTATTGTCTTGTTCTTAAAGTTTTTACGCTTTCCCATATAGAAGTGACCTTCTATTTTAAGTAAAGTATTCAAGTCTGAACAGATTTATGAGATAGAGATAGTGATACTTAATTACGAAACCATTCCACCAGAATAAAGTTTTAACAGATTTGGAATGTGACTATTTGCAGTTTCCAATGGCCATATCAAGCGTCCAATGGATGATGATATCCAGTCAAATGTCCTTGAGATTGTGGGATTAAACGTACAATCAACCTATATTACATGTCCTGCAGATCCAGCTGCAACACTTGGTATAAAACTGCCATTCTTGGTCATCATTGTGAAGAATCTAAAGAAATACTTCACCTTTGAGATTCAGATCCTGGATGATAAGAACGTGAGGCGTCGGTTTCGTGCTTCAAATTATCAAGTCTGTAAGTCTAACAAATTATTTTTGTTGTCTTCTACTTGTTAATTTTGTTCTAATAAGGCTTTTCGTCATAATTGTTCCTCTTGCTAAAAGCCAACTTCTCTCATTGTGTTTTGCTTATCGAGCGATGTAGTTTGAAAATTTCAGTTTGATGGTGGGGGAAGATCAACCATTTCCCCTGTTGTGACTTGTGAGGACATCAGGACATGGCTTCATTATGATGCTTTTTTTCTTTTTTTAGGGGGGCTTCATTATATTACGAATAGGATGCCAATATAGATTTGTGATAAGCATGCAACTCCAGACTGAATCATATTTAAGTTTGTGATGATATTGGAATCAATTTCTGTACTTTACCGTATCAAGGCCAAAGGTTCTCTAGAAGCGGGCCTTCTGTAAACAAGATAATTCTTTCGGATAAGTTCGTTGTGTTCTTTTTTTGGGTTCCTTTTATATGTTGTGCTGGTGTAGTCACTTTGTTATTATAGGAGCAAGACTACTAACGGCCGACCCTCAGTTACTGCACCCTCTTTGTGGGAGCCTTTTCCGAGGCATCGGAAAAATGTTGATGAGCAGGGTGTGGACATCCTATTATTTTTTATGATAAACATTATTTATCTGCTGGCAGCTTTAGAGAATTTATCTATTCAATACTGAAACTAGATATTTTAGCTACCCGAAGTTAGCTACCTCTTGCTTGTCATAAACTGTTGTTACCTCTGATCATATTGTAGGCTTTTGCAACATATTGATCGTATATTCTTTTTTGACTGACATCTCACTACCTGTCTAGTCCCAAAGGGCTAACTATTGACTATGTATTTCTCATGCAGGCTGTGACTCGAGTGAAGCCATACATATGCACCATGCCTCTAAAGTTGGATGAAGGATGGAATCAAATTCAGTTAAATCTTACTGATTTTACCAAACGAGCATATGGAACCAACTATGTAGAAACATTACGAGTTCAAGTCCATGCTAACTGTCGTCTGAGACGCATCTATTTCTCGGACCGACTTTATTCAGAGGAAGAACTGCCTCCAGAGTTTAAGTTGTATCTCCCCATGCAGGTAAATTGAATTAACAATCCGTGCTTTGTAGCTCTTAAACCTACCCTTATAAACCCAGGTCAGAACTAAATATGTGTATAAATTTGCAGAAACAATAACTCATGGGTGACGGCGAGCTGAACTGCAGTGTTGTTACTTGATCTGGATGTTGATAGCATCACAAAACTGTTCTGTTATGTTTTGGAATCCATTATATTAGTGATGCTGTTTGTTGAATTCCCCATGCAGAAGTTCCCCAAGTTTAATGTATATCCAGTTGCGTATTTTACAATATACTTTTCTCATAATTAGAATTTGCGGTCACCAAGTTTGATTGATACTGTGATGTTTACTTCAAGGTAAACATCAGCTTAATTTTACTATGAAGAGTTAGGATGCTCTTCGTTTCATTTTGTTTATTATCTATCTTCATATCATGACATATAACCCATATATCTCTATGGATATATGTCAGAAATCACGTGAAAAATCCTCATGAGTTGTCCCAGTTTAAGAAAATGAGAAAAACAATCACTTATTTTTTTGGCGTAGAGACGAGCGACTAAGCGCAATGATGGAGACGCGATTTGATCCCAGGTCTTGGTTACACCCCAAAGACTTTACCACCTAAGCTAGATGTTATCCACGAAAAACTATCACTTATAAGACTAAGGAATTATTCCTCTAGTTCTCTTAAGTTTTATTGCGAATTGGGTTGAGTATGAAATTTTATAGTCTTGTATATAAGTAAGTTATACGGCCCCCGGTGCCTAAATTAATTCTATTTGAGTGTAAGACACTCTCTTGACTTAATGACTTGTATTGAAATTGTGAGTATGCAAAAAAATGCAGTTGCAGGCTTGCAGCGATACTTCTGCCTCTAATGCCATTTTCTGAAGACAGTATAACTGATAATACTCGTGTTTTGTAGTATGACTACCTAATTTAGATCAGCTTTTGATTTCTTTATATGTTGCTTTAGTATTCATTCATTAATTCAGCTTTGGAAAATTAGAATAAAGAAATAGCATTAGCTTGTAATCAGTGTTGGCGCATTTCCCGCCCGTCTAGGAAGGGGTTGGTTGCTGATCACTGAAGTAACTGCAGACTGCAGTCTTGTTTATTCTTCCGAGGTAGTTGGTTCAGATGTCACGTATTCTGAAGCCACCATACTGCTAACTCGTGTCCTACCTTAAGATGGATTTGGATTGATTTTGTATCTGATGTGCAACGTGTGTCCATGACGCATATCATGATTTCTAGTTGGAGCGGGTATGGTCGTAGGGTAAAACTTGAATGGACCTGGGATTTACAATAATTCATCACAGCATCAAAACTATATGATATAGTCTATATGGTCGTGTGGGTATGACGGTATATTTTACTGGGTAGTGGGTTGGTTGGTATGGATATTGTATTCGTCATGAGTAGTGGATTGATGGTGAATTTGAAAACTTATCGTCACTCATTTGCAAAGTCTCAAATTAGTATTCTTTCTATCCTGTATTAATTTTTGCAAACCATTTTTGGGAAAATACAAAAGTTGAGGGAAATAAGTAGATGAGTATATATGGGAATATAGGATACTCATAGAGAATAGAGAGAAAAAGATTGCTAAAAATGGTATGTGGCGAATAAAGTATTCAAGAATTCAAAAGAAACATGTGACAATACTTGGTGGAGGCTCGCAGGGGAGTATTAAATAATTTTCAAAAATAATAGTAATATACTTCATTCGCCATAAAACAATCCCAATAATGTGACTATTCACTATTTATAATAACCACTTTTACTATAATTTTTTACCGGTAAATAAAATTGAATGTTCTTATATGAAATGTTGTTATATTTTTCTTAAAGTCTATTACAAATTTGTATTCTCAATTGGCCTTGATATAAATGCAACAGTTTAACTAACACATTTGTCAATGCACAATTTTAATTATTTATATATTTAATTATCTATTAGTAAATATTATGAAAAGTTGATGCATTGAATATATGCATTATGGTAAATCTATAAATACAAACATTTTGTTTTTACATATTAATAAAAAAATATGGTCAACGTAAAACATGTGAGTAGTGAAATTTCAAACTATTGCATTCATTGGGATAAAAGGAGTATTTCGCATTTAGAATATTGAAGTGTTAGTTGGAAGGAGAACTTTGACTATGTTCAGTTTTTTCCAGCAAAAAGACGTAGGGTCTGTTCGGTAAAAATAGATGTTGCGGTAGCTGTTTGCTCTAAAAGTAGCTGTCAGCTGTTGAACAAGCTATCAGCTGTCCCCTGTCAGATATTAGTTGTTAGAGTTTTAGTGTGAAAATAGTTTTTATGATAATTAGAATTTTTTCCTTCAATAATGCTAAAATGGGTATTAATTCCTAAAATGTGCCGAAGTTCAAATTAATTCCCTGGGTACCGTCCACGTAGGACGGCACGCGAGAATTTTGTTTTTTTTAACAAAACCGCTACTCCAAGTAGCGGTTAATACCAATAATGTAAAGTTGACCGCTACTTCAAATAGCGGTTATATTATGTCCCTAAGACAAGTTATAAGGCATGCATATAAACCGCTACTCAGAGTAGCGGTTTATTACGGAACTTAACAGACGCAAGAAAGAAGGGGAAAGCACGCATTCCATAATAAACCGCTACTTTGAGTAGCGGTTTTGCTTAGTAAACCGCTACTCTGAGTAGCGGTTTTGCCTGGTAAACCGCTACCCCCAGTAGCGGTTTTACCTCGTATACCCTTTCCAAATAACTTAAAGTTAACCGCTACTCTGAGTAGTGGTTTGCTTTGTCGAAAATAAATTTTCTCGCGTGCCGTCCTACGTGGACGGTACCCATGGAATTAATTTCAACTTCGGCACATTTCAGGAATTAAAACCCATTTTAGCATTATTGAAGGAAAAAATTCATGATAATTAGTATTCAGTAATGCTAGCTGTTAATTTAAAAAAATAACAAAAATAAACTATATTCAATTTTCAAAAGCTACCTCAACTCTAAAAGCTAATAATTATAGCTTTTCCAAAACACTAGTTCAAACACCAAAAGCGCGCTACTTCAAACACTACTTCATCAAACACAACTTTTCATCATTATTAGAAATTTGATTTGGTCCAAAAACTAAAAGCTACCTCAAAAGCTATTGCTGAACATACCCGTAGTCATATGAGATCTTGTTGGATACGTGTAAATATAAACTTTTAGAACGAGTTTTCGTAATTTTTACTATTCATACATAATTAATAATATCAAGGGTCAAAGACGCGCATCGGAGATTGTGCTAAAGTAAGGATAGATAAAATTACGATAGGAGTATTAGTCTATTAGATAACTATTGATATTAGTGGACTAGTGGTCAAAATTGTGTACAAGCTAATGTAAAAGTCAAACTGTTACTTCTTTTATTTCTTAAGAAGCTAAACCCTTATTAAAAATGATAATCATAACACTTAAACATTTACCTTTTTTCTTTCGGATTTTTCACCAGGTACCCCTGAGGTTTCACAATATTCACCTGGTACCCTCGCGTTTTCAATAATTCACCTGGTGCCCCTGAGGTTTTGAAAAATCACCAGAATACCCTTAATGACTAACGGACGTCAACTCCGTTAGTCATTAGGGTTAAATCAACGAAATTAACCCCTAACTAACCTAATTAATACTAATTAATCCTAAATAACTAAAATTAGACCTAATTAATACTTTTACACCCTAATTAACCCATCTCTCTCCCTAACCCTTAACCACACCACCCTCCCACCACCCCACCACCCACTCCCCCACCCTCCCACCACCCCTGGCCCCCATTCCCAACCCTCCCCCCCCCCGCAGCCCCTCCCCCCACCCCTCCACGGCCGCGCGGCCCCGCCTCCCGTGATTTTTTATTTTCAATTTTATGGGCTTCGATTTTACGGAGAGGTGCGAAACTCGACGGTGGTAGAGGGGAGGGAGCGAAACTCGACGGGGGTGGAAGGGAGGGGAGCGAAACTTGACGGGGGTGGAAGGGAGGGGAGGGAAACTCGACGGTGGTGGGAGGGAAGGGAGGGAAATCGAATCTGGGGCGCGAGGGTAAGGGGGAGGGTTGCGGGGGTCGGGGGTGGGGGGAGGGGATGCGACTGCGAGGGGTGAGGGGAAGTTGTGCGGGGTTGGGGGGTGGGGGAAGGGGCGTGGGGTTGGGGGGGGGGGAGGGGCGGGGGGGGTTGGGGGTGGGTGGAAGGGTTGCGGGGGTGGTGGGGTATACTTAATCTGCCTATTTCTCTCACCCTCGCCCCACTCTCTCTCCTCTTTGCTGACACCACCGCAACACCCCTCCCTACAGCCTCCCTCTTGTCGCCTTCTGCCGCCACCAACACAACAACCCTATTTCCTTTCCTCCTACCTTCTTTTCGTGGGTGTGGTCAGAGAAGACAAGCTTCCTCAACTCATTGTGTTAGTGTGAGGAGAGAATTTGGACCGAATCATCTAGTAATTACACTTTATTCATAGGGTTGCTTCCAATTTGGCTAAAGTTTTGCAAAAAATTCAAAGAGGTCAGTTTCAATTGGAATTCTTGGGTGATGTAGTAACAGTGGTGAGTTGTGGCGAGAGAAATGAAATACGAGTGGAAATGTTGGCAATCGTCGAATCCTAAATTCTCACAAACCAGAGGGGTAAATGGTGAATTAAGAATGTGACGGAAACTTAACGGTAGGGGCATGTCAGGAATTTTTCCAAACCTCAGGGGTACCAGGTGAATTGTTGAAAACGCGAGGGTACCAGGTGAATATTGTTAAACCTCAGGGGTACCTGGTGAAAAATCCGTTTTTCTTTTACTGTGGCAAAACCATACAATAACATGTTTACATTTTTTTTAAAGAGAAATTTTATTAATTGAAGGCCAAACGACATCTACAATAGGTATCAAAGAAAAACAAGATACAATCAAATAAGATCAAATCAAATTCGTCTTCGAAAAAACTACAATGAACCAGATCGAGCAATACAGCGCATCCCCTTGTATTTACTGAATCAAGCAGCTATTGATGAGGAAGTCTATCATTCTGAAATAGTTTGGGGAAGAACATTCTAGATCGAGCCATGTCGACCGCATTTGAGTTTCCAATAACTTCATGTTGTTAGTTTTGAGCTTCAACCAATGAGAACAATTTCACATACTTAAATACAAACAAATCAGACTCACAACTCCCATAGGGGAGAAGGAGATCTCCACAACAGAGACTAAAATCTTCATAGCAGGGCTTGAAAAACTCTCATAAAAAGAGACTAATTTATTCAACAAAACTGGAAAATAAACTAAAAACTAAAAATAAGAGAGGAAAAGGGGCTTACCATGGATGAAATAATCCATGATAGCCCCTAACTAATGAAGAAGCGGTAGGGGAGAAGAGGGGGCGGCTAGAGAGAAAACTAGGTTTTATAACATGTTTACTTTATATGGAGTTTGTTTTGTCCCTTTCTCCTCCTTATCACATGAGTCAACGACATTCTCCTTTTATCTATCTTTCTTTTGACTTACTTTTTGTCTCCAAAAAACGAACCTTGATATATGTAAATTTGAAAAATCGTGGCCATGAATAAGATAAAACACTAGTAAGTAGATTAGTAACATTTATCTACAAGCTAAAAGGTAATTAGAGAATGAGCAATAAGAGAGGATAGAGAATGTGAACATAGAGTATTATAAAATCTTCAAAGGAACTATGGAATTGGTTAGAAGTTCTTTTTCCTTTTTAATAAAAATTGGTACAAAGCATGATGTATAGAGGCAATTTTTATGGTACAGGTGTATCATAAATACAAAATACACACACAACTATTTTTTTTTTCTCATATTGCTTATTTGGAGGGTAAAAAATATGAGCACAACATCAACTCTAAATGAACGAAAAAATAGTTTTAGGTGTACAACATATGTTTTCGTGTGTAGATATTAGTATATAATAAAAAAATTTCGACGATAAAAAGTGGATAAATTAAGTGATTACATCTAAAAATTATAAATATAATGTACTCCCTGTGTATTTTTTTAGTTTGCTCATGTAGAATCCTAACACTATTCACAATTAGAGGGAATCTTTTAAATTCTTCTCGATATATAAGAAAAAATATAGTCATGTGGGGTCTTTGATTCATCTCAATTAGTATTTTATTAACATTCATTCATTATAATTTTTACTAATATGTAATGAAAGATATTTAAGGTCAAAAAAGTGCTTTGACAAACGCGCATAATTAAAACAGGCAAACTAAAAAAAATACAGAAGGAGTATTATTATTGACAGAGTTGACTCATGTCGTATTTACTTTGTCTTTATATATATATGTATATATATATATATATACATATATATACATATATATATACATATATATACATATATATATACATATATATATACATATATATATTCTCAATTGAGATAATCTTATTGTAAGACAGCCTCACTAATAATTATTTTAAAAGAGTCATTTTTTGTTTACTCTACTTTTCAAGTGACACTTATAACTCAGTTAGTAAAGTAAGATTGTTTTTTAAACCGACTTATTTTTGTTTTGTTTATGTCAAACTATTACTACAAAGTATTGTCTGCCTATGTTGAGACCTTCATTAAGAAATATATGTTCAATCAGGACAAAAGGTGAATATATATTAGAACTAAAGAAGTTGGCTAAGAGATGCTATCACGTCATGTGTCACCCTCTTGTTTAAAAAAGATTTTGGGCCATGGCAGCATATGCACACTTAAATAACTATATTTTCTCATATTTGATAAAATAGATATAACAATGTTTGAACATACAACCTCCTATATAATAAGTATAACATTTACCATTAATCCAAGACACAACTAATGTTAACAAAGTATTATTATAAGAGATTGAACTTTTAAAAAGAAATAGAACAATTTAATCATTGCTCAAGTACTCTTTTTAATTACTCATATATATATATATACAACTTTTTGAGGACGATAAAAAAATATTTAATCACTCATACATACAACTTTTTGAGAATGATAAAAATAAAATAAATCTGATAAACATCGCTTTTATCAAACTCACGTTTTAACATGAAAAGAATTGAATACCTAAATTTATAATTATGTAGCACTCAATAACTCATCTCTTATTTCTTTTAGTTTTTTTTTTCCTTGTAGGAAATTGTTCTATCGTCAACAAGGCGACATCTTCCAACATGTACGTGGATTGCTAATGGATCAAAGATCTTATATTCCACCATCTCAACTCTCAAAGACCCTAAAAAAATCTTAGTTGTTTGGAGCACTCTCTAACAAGGTTTTTTTAAAACATGATTATATGGTTCATGTAATCCTTCGTAAATTTATGGACTTTATAAATATATTTTAATGTATAGTTATTTAGATTTAAATATATTTTAGTATTTAAATGATTTATTTCTTCAAAGGTTGACTATTTGAAAGTCAAAGGAATCATTTTAATGATTTAAAGAATTAAACATTTTGTCTAGTCATGCTTTGAAAAATATTTGAAAAGCTTAAAATACTTTTTGGATTTGGAAAAGGATTCCTAATTGGGTATGAGGAACCCAAACACTAAATTCATCAATTATTAAACTCTACTTTAAACCCAATCACATTTTCCTAAGCCCACAAGGGGAACCTATATAAACCCCCATAAACCCCAATTTTTTTCCGACACAATTATTTTCTCTCTCCTCTTTCTCCCAAATATTTCGGCCTTCTCCCTCTCTTTTTTCTCTCTCTCTCATCGATCTCCTTCTCCCTCCCGTCGGTCGACCACCGCCGCCCAGCCGACAGCAGCAACTGCCGACCACCGCCACCGGTCCTCTTGTCCGGCGCCTTCTTTCCTCCTCTTTCTTGCTTTGGTTAATTTCTTCCTCCTCAAGTTAATTTCAATGCAAAGTTTATATTTTTAAGATTTGTTTTAAATATAATTATGTTTAAAAGTTATAGTTTGATGATTTAATTGTGAATCAAAGTTTATATAATATATGTATTGAAGAAATAAAAATTTAGATTTACTTATTATGTTTGAATTGGATTTTTAATTATCAAAGCATGGATTTTTAGGGTTTTAAAGGTTGGAAATCATAGTAGTATATTATAGTTTATGAAATTGATTATTCTTATGATTTTAAATATGTTTAAGTATGTTTAAAAAGAGTTTTAATATGTTATATGTTGCTGGAAATTTAAAAAGAGTATTGTTGATGGAGTTTTATGATTTTAAAACATGGGTTTTGAGAGTTTTTAACAACTAGTGTAGTAGTACTATACTAGGATGTTTTAATACTTAAGTTTTAATGATGGAAAATGTTTTTAAACACTTTTAAGAAGGATTTAAAGTATTTTATTATTGCTGTAAATTCATAAGGGATTGATTGTGAATTTATATTGGTTGTTTTAGGCGGATAATTCTTTTTAGGCGATTTTTAAGGTTGTGAAAGTGGCCTCTCAATTTGTCTACACAAGGTACGTACATACCTATGTGTTGATTGGACTCAGGGCCGTAGTTACGGGTGTGCAAAGAGCCCCTCCGCACAGGGCCCCCAGTCCAAAAATTTTTGGTTTTATTTGAAAGGGCCCAATTTGAAAATTATCATGCTTTGTATAAATGGCAAACGCTTCACATTTGCATCTCCTGAATCCATAATTCACGCTATCTCCTATCATCTTCCTCAATCTCTTTCACCAAAAATTCAACCTTCCATATCTTTATAAACTTTAGTATTGTCATCAATATTTTTTCATAATTATCAATAATAAATCAATTCATCAATTAGTATTGATTCTCTCTAGTCTCTATGAAAAATTGTGGTCCTTTTCTCTCATTAAGGGGAAAGAAAGGGCCCAATTTCCATTATAGAACAGGGCCCCATAAATATCCAAGACGGATTTGGACTAGTATCATGTCCTAAGGATAAGAATTATGTAGTATCATGCAGGGCCGTTTTTTAGATTCTCGTGGCCCCGTTCTTATAACAAAATGAGGCCCTCTTATAAGTATAAGCACAATTCAAACAACGTAACTTCGCTTTTATTATAAATATGATCCTAGTATCATGTTTTCTAATGGTGGGGCCATAATATGCAATTAAAAAACAGGGAGCAAAACATGCAAAATTAAAATGAAAAAGGATTGAAACAACCTGATGTCTTGGTAATTTGGTAAAATGTAAGTGTATTACCAAAATGATCGCGAAAAACACCAATACATCCTAAGGCACTGAAGCACGTAACACCTCGGCAACAAACACACAATACCAACAAGTACTACAACAAACAAATCAAGCTACATCTCAAAAAATACAACCAAGCAGCGAAAAAACAAGGACAAAAAGCTCAACAAAGAAACCACACCTACAACACAACCTAGCTCAAACAATTAAGAACATGGAACCAGCTTTTATATATCCTCATCACTCATCACCCAATTTAGCTCCACTAAGCTCTTGAATCTCCCACAAACATCAAGTCGAATACGTTTGCGACAACATTGGTTCCTTTTTCATATCAATTTCTTCTATTGAAATCAATTCAAACTTAAAATTATCAATTAAACAATCTAACAAGCAAATTTTCTCAAAAGATAATAATCGAATTGGAGACACTCACGCTAGATTAATCATAATCACATAATTTCATATGAAACAGAAACAATTCAATCAACCGCAACATTCAACATCAAATTCAAAAACACAGATACAATCTCAAACAAAACAAGACGAAATGACATAGAAATTATACCTCAAAATGTTCTTGAATTTTGCGAGGATCGATAGGATTTCCAGGAGTGATCATATCAGGACGTTGATACATATTGGAGAGCAAAAGACTGAAAGAGTAGGACTGATGCTAGGCTTTGTGTGAAGCCTGGAGCAACGGTCGCCATGTCTGCATGCTCCGATCTTGAAGTAGAAAGGGCAGTTCACTCTGTCTTTCTCTCGTACCGAAAATCGAGGCCAAGTGATCTCGCCATTGTTGAACGATTCGAGCTTTTTTTTTATGATTTTCTCTCTCCTCTGGAGTTGAGATTGATTTGCTGCAAATGCTAGGGTTTTCTTCTTTGTTTTCTTAATTTCTTTCTCTCTGTTTTTTTGGGAGTGTTGGGAGAAAAGATGAAGGTGTTTCTAGAGCTTTGAAGAAGATGTAGTTGATCGTAAAAGGGGTTGGAAATTCATCTGGAGATTTTGTTAAGGAAAAAAGTGAATTACTTGTTCAATTGAAATCAATTCAAGAATCTTGAAGGTCTTTCCCAAAATTGCCATAATCACTGATTCCCGAATTAAGAGAGAAATCAATGAAGGATTTGAAGCGTGATTTGGGGCATGCAATCTGTAGCGTGATTTGGGTTTTGTTTTTGGGAAAGAGATATCAGTAGACAGTAATGGAGGAGAGAGAAAGGGGTAATTGATAAAAATACTTCCTCCGTTCTGTTTTAAATGAAACATTGGGTGAAATGACACTATTCATTGATCAATTTTGACTCCAATTTATCGCTATTATATAAAGAAAAACATAGTCAAGTGGGATCTTGTTAGATTCGTCTCGATGCATACTATCAAATTATAACTTTTTTATATTTTTTACGTGTGCACAACTAAAGATATTAATGATTAAAGAAGCGCGTTGGGTTGCGTGAAAAAGCAAACGTTTCATTTAAAACAGAACGGAGGAAGTATCAGATTTTTTCAGCTGGGCTTACTTCAAATTTGGGCCCCTAAAAAAATGTGGCCCTGTGCGGTAGACCATAATGCACAGCCTAAAATCCGGCCCTGGTATCATGTATAGGAAACTATTTTTAGTTCATATGTGATTTCTATTCAAGTTAGATTTACATGTTTTATGCCGTTGTGTGAAACATGTTGATTATGATGTTTATATTATGTTTGTATGGAAGATTGATGCAAGCATAGAGGATTTGGAAACTTGATTTTATTAATTCACATGGGGGATTATTATATATATATTGGTTTGGATCATGATTGAATCATGTTGTTCCCTTCTGATTATTTAATTACTTTATAAGGACCGAGGGCCTTATTTGGTAAGTTGAATTATTATACCTTTGAAAGGTTGGTTGGTTGTTGACTTGGTTCAACAAATAAAGGAAGGTTATGAATTAAAGTTGGAATTAATCTTGAGTTGTTAATTTGTTGTTGATCACCTTATCTAATCATAAGATAAAAATGGAAGTTTATGATTGTTTGATGATTATATTATTTGTACTACTTGTGAGTCATAACAAGTGAATAAATTGTTAATCATGTAAAGTGAAACGTGGATAGCAATAGCTTTAGACTTGTGCATGTCTGAAGTGTTGGACAAGTATGAGTTGGAGTACATGGTGGTAGCCCATGGCTTTTCCTGGGACCGGATTGATCACCGTGTCCTATTTTTATTTAAAAGGTTCCTCGATATCGTAGGTCATGGGAATACGGAGTCGCACCCGTATTTCGTCTTCCAAAGTGAAGGCTGGTTTTAGTCAGACAACTCATTCCATTGACTATTCCATCTAAAGTAATTAAAATATTGGTTGTGAAGTTTAGTTCAGTAAAAGTTATCTGCAAGGTTATTATATTATTATTTATTTCTGCTTATCGTATATTAGTATCATGTTAGGATTATTTATTTGTTATTATGTAAGTACTCAGCTTTGCTGATTACGTGTTTTTGTGTGTGTATGTTGATCGTGGCTATGCCTTATTGATCATGTGATGACCCTTTTGGTGAGCAGTCTCTAGGGATCAATAGTGCATTGTCCATCTACAGGTTTGAAGATGATGCATCATGGGTTCGGGATTGGAGAGTTGTGTAGATTATTTATCATACTTTGACTTTTATTTTTCGTAGTTGACTTTGACTATTGTCGCTGACTTTGACTTTTAAAGTTGACTTTGTGGTTGACTAAGTTTTATTTATAAAGTTTATTTATTATGTTTTCCGCTGCAAAATTCTGAATAAGCCGATACGTTTTCACACGGGCGATAATACTTTGATAATTCTCTAAGTTTTATATTGAAAAGGTATTTTGGAAAATAGAGAATTGTCGGGGTGTTACAAAGTGGTATCAGAGCTTTAGGTTTTTATTGGCCTTTCGTGCCAACTTTAAATTTTTAGGCGCATAACTAGCTAGTTACTTAAAATGAATTTCTTAGAATTGAGCTCCTACTTATTCGTTTGGTTTGAATTACTTTCGAAATTTTAGATATAAGATTTTAAATATTATTTTGAAGTCCGAATTTTTTTTTTATTATTCAAAAATTTTGAACTTTTTCGTTTTATTTCGAAAATTATGTATTACTTATTATTTAATTATTTTATTTTAATACTCTAGCTTATTTTGATTATTTTATTATTTTATGAGAGATGGGTAGTATAGGAAGGGCATATAGGATAGAAATATTATATGTCTGCATTAAATAGTTAGTTCAAAGATGATTATATTTTTCTTCCCTGCTAACTGTTTATGTTATTCCTATGCCTCATATTGATGTTGTTATTCTTGCTTATTGTTTTTTTGTTGGGATTATACGTTAAGTGAGAGTACCAATTGTTTATAGAAGTTATATTTATTTGTTATAGGATCTCTAGCTATGTCTGATAGATAAGCTACTAGAGTAGGGAGCTACTACAACCCTATTGTGTTGAGTGATGATGAGTATGATGGAGAGTCTGATAGTGAGAGGTACACCAGTTTAGACCTTGTTATGCGTTGTGTCTTGAAAGTAGGCATCCCTGATAGCGATATATGAATGAAGTAATTCAAGAGTTTGATCGTACTAGAGGGAAAACCCGAAAGGACATCTACAGTGCTACTTGGAGATCTAATATGAGCGATGTTAGTGATTCAGAGTTAGAAGAGGATGAACCTCAACCTAAGAAGATTCGAAGAAATACTAGAGCTAGAAATCCAGGTTATTAGTATTATTATGATAGTGAGGACATTGAAGACTTTGAAGATAAAATGTTTACTCCAGAGAAGTACAAGGAAATCAAGGATAGGAATGAGAACGTAACTCCATAGATTATTTATTTATGTTCTAAGATTAGTGTTGAATAAGTAGCCAAGCTACAATGGTTTAAATTTCTTTCTTTAGTATCTTTATTTCTTTGAGGAATAAGTTTGGTTATTATGGTTTGGAAAACGTGTTAGTATCATCATTTGGAGGAATAAAAGTAAATATCTAGTTATTCAAGTGAGCAAGAATTTATTTCAGTACGCGAAAAGGGGAATATTTTCTTTAATTATTGTGATTGGTTGCATTTGATCCTTATGTGATTATTAATGTGAATATTTATTCATGCGTGAATATATAATTGTTATGGTTCATAGTGTGTGAACTTAGTGTTATAGTAACTCCATGAGAATTGTATGTTGATGCGATCTTTATGGTCAAATCAAGTGTTGCCTTCGTAGAGAACGACAAGTAGTTGTGAATCGAAACCTAAAGTAGATTTACGTTAAATTTCAGTCCGCGAAGTAGAATGGCAACAACGATAACGCCTTAGCTTCTGCTATTCGCCTATTGGCGGAGAATTTGACTCGCGAAAGAGCTGAGCGTCCCGATTTTGCTGGAGACATGTTTGAAAGACTAGCCAAAGTTAAGCCACCATACTTTAAGGGGCAAGCTGACCCTACATTCCTAGAGAGCTGGATTAGGGAGTTCGATAAGATTTTTGGGCTGTGAATTGTCCTGAGGCTATAAAAGTTGGTCAGGCTGTATTATATCTGAAAGATGAGGCTGACTTATGGTGGAAAGAGAATGGGACTAGACTTAGTGTTGTTGAAGGGTTTAATTGGGACTCCTTTATTGCTGCTTTAAGAGCAAAAGTTTACCCTGCTTTTGTGAGGAATCAGAAGGCTCAAGATTTCATGAACCTTAGGATGGGGAGTATGACTATCTCTGAGTACTATAGTAAGTTCATAGCATTTTCCAGGTTTGCACCTGAGGTAGTAGCTACTGAAGAGCTAAAGGCTTAAAGATTTGAGTAAGGTTTGACTGAGAAATCCAAATGGGGTTAGGTGGTGAGACTTTGGCATCCCTAGATGTTGTGTATGAAAGAGCCGCCTATATTTATGGTCTTCAGTCGAGGCGTGACAAGAAGAATGTTGTAGTGGATGAGAAAAGAAAGGATTTCAATGCTGGAGGAAATCAAGGAAATTTTAAGAAGTACATAAATAGGAATGAGAATTTCCAAGGGAGAAATGGTCAAGGCTATAACAATAAGGGCCAGTCCGAAAGCGGTTTACCATTGTAAGAAGTGAAGCAAGAACCATCCTGGTAGAGACTGCCAGGGAGATCTAGTAACCTGTCATTACTGCCGGCGTAGTTTCTGGTACTTTTTCTATTAACTCCGTTCTCGTTAAAGCGTTATTTGATTCGGGGGCGACTTATTCGTTTGTTTCGTCGTCTGTCATTAAGAGTCTGGGGTTAGTAGATTTTGAGGTGATTGATTTGCCTATTAGTATACCTACTGGAGAGACCATAAGGTGTACCAAGTTGTTCAAAGATTTACCTCTGAAAATAGGAGACTGTGTATTTCCTTATGATTTGATAGAGTTTAATCTGGGAGACCTAGATGTAATTTTTGGGATGGATTGGTTAGGTTTCTACAAGGCCAAAATAAACTGTGAAGTTTAGAAAGTAGTGTTGAGAAGCCCTTTGGGGAAGTTGACCTCATATAGACGTTTTGGGAAGCCCAAGAACTTTGGGGTTATTTCTGCGATGCAAGTGAGGAAATTGATGAAGAAGGGGTGTGAGCTATTTTTCTGTAGCGTGCAAGATGTGAGTAAAGAGGTTGGAGTGAAAATCGAGGATGTTCCAATCGTGAATGAATTTATGGATATGTTTCCGAGTGAGATTTCGGGTATGCCGCCTGCTAGAGCCGTTGAGTTCACCATAGACTTAGTTCCTGGAACTGCACCTATATCTAAGACACCTTATAGAATGACACCTCCTGAGATGAGTGAGTTGAAGACGCAGTTGCAAGAGTTGCTAAATAAGGGTTATATTAGGCCTAGTGCGTCACCTTGGGGAGCTCCTGTGTTGTTTGTTAAGAAGAAAGACGAGAGTATGAGGTTGTGTATTGACTCTAGGGAGTTGAACAATGTAACCATCAAGAACAAGTATCCTTTGCCTAGGATAGATGACCTATTTGACCAATTGAATGGAGCGAACATGTTCTCGAAGATTGATTTGCGTTCGGGGTATCACCAGTTGAGGGTAACTGATAAGGATATACCTAAGACTGCGTGTAACACCCCAAAATCTCCCTCCTAAATTTTAGCGTTATTCTTCCCTTCATTATTATTTTCCGTTAAATTTAGAATATTTTACTTCTTAAAACTATTATATCTTATACTATTTGTTTTTCAACTCTTAAAATGTTATATTTATAACATTTATTTGATTAGAAATTATATATATTCTAGTATTTAGAAATACGTGGTTGAGCTAGTATTTTTTTTATTTATTCGATTTTTGTCGCGTTTTGGACTGTTTGCTTAACGAACTTTAGTTCGCCTCTTTTATTTATTTGCTGCCCGAAATGTCTGATAAAGAAGGGTGAAACTTGAAGTGTTTAAATCAACTTTTAAACTCTTGTAACCCTCACCTTAATGACCCCTTATTGTCCATTATGAAATATCATCATTAAAGCTTATAACTCTCTTTTATTCTTCATTTTTGTGAGCTGAAACGGACCAAAGTTTCTGTCCAAAATCCCAACTGGTTTCAGTCGGCTAAGTGAGAACAACAAGGAGGATTTGTCCACCATCTTTCATGAGAGAAAAGAAACATCATTCTCAGTTCTCACTCTTCTTCTTTCACTAAAATCTAGTTATTTCACTCAAAAACCTCCATATTTCTTATTAATTTTCTTGAGTTTGAGTACGTTATTTTCGGCACGTAGGAGGTGACCGTTTGGAGGGAGACGTTACGCCGCAGGAAGAGAACTAGACACCTTTGCCACACTTCTCCAGTTGGCCTAGGTAACTAACGGCGACCCTAGATCAATTAGAGTTCGTGTAGGGACTATATTAATTTTAATAGTTAGGTTGGGTTCACTAGGGGAAAAAAAAGGAAGGGCTGCGCTACAAGGGCTGCGTTTTTTGGAAAACGCAGCCCTAAATATTGAAGGGCCGCGATTACCCCAAAACCGCAGCCCTTTAATAGTGAAGGGCTGCAGTTTTTGGGCTAACCGCAACCCTTAATAGTGAAGGGCTGCGGTTAGCCCAAAGCCGCAGGCCCGCAGCCCTTTATTAGTAAAGGGCTGCGATTTTGGGCCAACCCGCAACCCTTATAATTCTCGGTGTTGGGCTCACATTATTAATGAGAAGTTGAGCGCACAAATGAACCCTAAATCTCACTCTCCTCTTTCTCTCTCCCTTCAGTCTCATCTTTCTCTCTCATTCACCCCTGCTCTCCTCTCTAATGGTTGCTGCGCACAAATCTTCATCTCTCGTCTCATACATGGTGGCTAGGATCTCCTTCGTCTCTCGTCTCTCCTCGCCGGCATTCGCACAAATCGCTCCTCCTTCGTCTCCTCGTCTCCTTCGCACAAATCTTCGCTCCTCCTCGTCTCCTCGCTGGCATTCGCACAAACACTCGTCGCTCACCACTCGCGTCTTGTCTCGCCGGCATTCGCACATAAACCTCTCGCCGTCGCCTTCGACCAGATCTAGGGTTTTCGTTTTTTAGTTTAGTTTTTGTCAATTTTTTTTTGTATTTGTTGGTTCTTGATGGTATTTTTCGTATTTTTTTTTGTTAATTTTAGTTTTGTAGTTTTATGGAATTTATTTGGGATGGTTCGAGATTAATTTGATATCTAGGGTTCCAGATTTACTCGTTTTTTGTCAATTTATTTTTTCGTATTTTAGGTTTTTTTTAATTTTATTTTGTGGAATTAATTTGATTGTATGTTGTTGATTTTGTGGAATCTACTCTTGTTGTATGTTGTTCGAAATTTCTGGTTGATTTTCTGGAATTGGTTCATTTTGGTATGCTCGCTCAAATCGAAAACATTAAGGGCTCGCTCAAATCAAATTTAATTTTGGTATACTCGCTCTAATCAAATCGAAATTGCTGGTTGTTTTTTGGACTCAAAAAATGCAAAAATAAAAAATAAAAAAAATAATTTTTTTGGTCATCAAGGGCTGCAGTTTTGACTATTAACCGCACCCCTTTGTATAATGAAGGGCTGCGGTTTAGGCCCAAAACCGCTGCCCTTCCACTAGTGGTTAGTATCATGTTAGGAATTGGGTGGGAAAGATTTATATATTTGTTCGTGTGTTTGTTTACTTGACTAATTCATGGTTATAGGTTTATTGAACTAATTACGAATTTCATTGTTTATTTGACGTTTTAATACATGATTTTTGTTCTATGTTTTATGTGAACATGTGCTGTACTATTATGTTGAATTCTCATTCACCATGTTAGGGTAGGTTAGTTTCACCCCTCCTACTCTATGTAGTATTTAGGTTGGTCTCGTTGCGTCGGCATTGATGTGGGTCTGGTGGGTGTGTACTGTCGCCATGGTCTTGTTCCTGTGCACTGTCTACTTGTTGTCACTGCTGTAGAGGTAGGTACAACCACGAGTTGGTGGCCTTGAGGCTTGGTGCGCGGCCCCATGGTTGTTGTCGTTGTGTGCGAGTCATTGTCTCTGGTTTTCTCTTGTACGTGAAGATGATGATGTTTGATGCTTGAGTGTATTATGAATACATGTCTACTATAGTGGGCTTGTAATATTTCATTTAGTTATCTGCATGCTGTGAGTTTTCCTTCTTGTTGGAGTTGTTAGTTTATTTATTATCATATGCATGGGTTTTGTTAACATGTGTTATGAGTTGGGCTTGCACAGTTTATATCTCGTTTCTTCTTTTTGTTGGAATGAAAGTCAGCTAGAGAATATTATGACATTGCTTATTTGTTTAGCATTTAGATTATAACTTTACAATTATAAACATGATGAATGTTTGGCATATTGGGCTATGTTTAATGTAATTACACTACAAGAAAAGTAGACATCAACGACCGCTTATGGCCGTCGTTAATAAAAGAAAAACCGTCACTGAAAAATCAACGACGACCAACGGTCGTTAAACAGCAGTCGTTGTAACGGTGGTCGCTGATATTGGAATCAACGACCGTATGGCCGTCGGTGAAAATATCAACGACGGTTTCCGGAAAATCAGCGACCAAAAACCGTCGTTGACTTTATGTCAACGACTGTTATAAACAGGCGTTGAATCAACGACTGTTTTTAACGGTCGTTGTTTCACCGACTGTTAAGCACCGTCGGTGTTTCACCGACTGTTAACAACCGTCGTTGTTTCACCGACTGTACATAACTGTCGTTGACTAACCGACTGTTGAAAACCGTCGTTGTTTCAACGTCTGTTTGTAACCGTCGCTATTATTTTCTAGCAGACGTTGAAATTCAAGTCCATGGCAGCATACATTACCTTACAGCGACTGCCTAGCCGTCGTTGATTCAATGTTTAGCCGTCGTTGTTTTTTCAAAATAACGTTATTTTAAATATTATTGTTCTAAATTATAATTAAACCAGTAGCTGCACCTAAATATACTACACTAAAGCTGTTCCTCCATCGCATTCAATTTTTTCAATTACAAAAATATGCAATTTTAATATATATTACAATTTGCGTAGATACTTATATAATTACATGAAATAGATTAAAATTATGTACACAAAATAGATCCCGGTGTCGGGAAATAAAGTAGAAATCGGTGTTTACAAAAATATATATCGACAAATCTAGAAACTAATAAGCTAGATGCCGATAAATATAGACACTAAATGTCTATAGTTAGACAAACTACCTAGATTAAATATATGTACGCAAAATAGATCCCAGTGTCGGGAAATAAAGTAGAAGTCGGGTTCCAAAAAAAATAACCCGACACATCTAGAAACAAAGCGAGATGCCGATAAATATTGACACTAAATGCATATAGTTAGACTAACTATATAGAAACTATAAGTTAGTTACCTAGTTGCCAAAACCAAAAAAACTACACTGTCAAGGGTGTCTCTGTAGCACTACCGCCACCACCAAACCCTGGGTCATCTTCTGGTCTGCGTTGTGGAGGGGGACCTGGGTTGCAACCTGAGAACATGTGGCCGAAACTAGACATGTTCCTCATCATTTCCTCTATGAGGGCCCGGCTTGACTCTTCCACCCGTGCTGCGACCCTTGCCTCCACCTCTTCCATCCGTGCAGCGACCTTTGCCTCCACCTGCGCCTCAAGCTGAGAAAAAATGGATGGCTCATATTGTTGTGAAGAGCCGCCATCTCCTCGCCCTGATGAAGAGTTGTAGTACAAATGATCTCCCTGACCCAACCACTGAACTTTTCCTCTGTTCCTCCCACCAACTGTCTCCCAATACAACAGATCAGGGTTCGGCTGTGACCCCTGAGTGGTACAATGATCCAGCTTCTTATTGTATGTCTCCTGCATTTGGTTAAATGTACTCATATTCAAGTAATATAAAGTGGCCAAAAATGGCGTATATTTAGTTCTAACATGGCTATATTTTGTATTTTCAATGAAAACTACTAATAAATACATGAAACTAACTATATATATGATGTTTCAGGTGTTTATAACTTAAACTAACTTCAAACTACTCATATTCATTCATTTTCAAGTAAAATGGCCTGAAATGGCCTCAAAAGGCCTATATTTGGTTCTAACTTGCCTATATTGTGTATTTTCAATCAAAACAACTTATAAATACATAAAAATAACTATATATATGATGTTTGAGGTGTTTATAACTTAAACTAACATCAAACTACTCATATTCATTCATTTTCAAGTAAAAATGGCCTAAAATGCCCTATATTTGCCTATATATGGTTCTAACATGGCTATATTTTGTAGTTTCAATGAAAACTACTTATAAATACATGAAACTAACTATATATATGATGTTTAAGGTGTTTATAACTTAAACTAACTTCAAACTACTCATATTCATTTATTTTCAAGTAAAATGGCCTCAAAAGGCCTATATTTGGTTCTAACTTGCCTATATTGTGTATTTTCAATCAAAACAACTTATAAATACATTAAACTAACTATATATATGATTTTTGAGGTGTTTATAACTTAAACTAACATCAAACTACTCATATTCATTTATTTTCAAGTAAAGTGACCTAAAATGCCCTATATTTGCCTATATATGGTTCTAACTTGCCTATATTGTGTATTTTCAACCAAAACTACTTATAAATACATTAAAATAACTATATATATGATGTTTAAGGTGTTTATAACTTAAACTAACTTCAAACTACTCATATTCATTCATTTTCAAGTAAAATGGCCTAAAATGGCCTCAAAAGGCTTATATTTGGTTCTAACTTGCCTATATTGTGTATTTTCAATCAAAACAACATATAAATACATTAAAATAACTATATATATGATGTTTATGGTGTTTATAACTTAAACTAACATCAAACTACTCATATTCATTCATTTTCAAGTAAAATGGCCTAAAATGCCCTATATTTGCCTATATATGGTTCTAACTTGCCTATATTGTGTATTTTCAACCAAAACTACTTATAAATATATTAAAATAACTATATATATGATGTTTAAGATGTTTATAACTTAAACTAACTTCAAACTACTCATATTCATTCATTTTCAAGTAAAATGACCTAAAATGGCCTCAAAAGACCTATATTTGGTTCTAACTTACCTATATTGTGTATTTTCAATCAAAACAACTTATAAATACATTAAACTAACTATATATATGATTTTTGAGGTGTTTATAACTTAAACTAACATCAAACTACTCATATTCATTTATTTTCAAGTAAAGTGGCCTAAAATGCCCTATATTTGCCTATATATGGTTCTAACTTGCCTATATTGTGTATTTTCAACCAAAACTACTTATAAATATATTAAAATAACTATATATATGATGTTTAAGATGTTTATAACTTAAACTAACTTCAAACTACTCATATTCATTCATTTTCAAGTAAAATGACCTAAAATGGCCTCAAAAGATCTATATTTGGTTCTAACTTACCTATATTGTGTATTTTCAATCAAAACAACTTATAAATACATTAAACTAACTATATATATGATTTTTGAGGTGTTTATAACTTAAACTAACATCAAACTACTCATATTAATTCATTTTCAAGTAAAATGGCCTAAAATGCCCTATATTTGCCTATATTTGGTTCTAACTTGCCTATATTGTGTATTTTCAACCAAAAATACTTATAAATACATTAAACTAACTATATATATGATGTTTAAGGTGTTTATAACTTAAACTAACTTTATACTACTCATATTCATTATTTTTCAAGTAAAATGGCCTCAAAAGGCCTATATTTGGTTCTAACTTGCCTATATTGTGTATTTTCAATCAAAACAACATATAAATACATTAAACTAACTATATATATGATGTTTAAGGTGTTTATAACTTAAACTAACTTCAAACTACTCATATTCATTATTTTTCAAGTAAAATGGCCTAAAATGCCCTATATTTGCCTATATTTGGTTCTAACTTTCCTATATTGTGTATTTTCAATCAAAACTACTTATAAATACATTAAACTAACTATATTTGGTTCTAACTTTCCTATATTGTGTATTCGCTTCAACGTAAAATCCGACAGCATTTCCCATGAGTTCTCCAAGTACACACTGTGAGCTTCGTAAAAGCTTACATATGTACCCAGAGAACAACATAGAGAAACAACATCACTGTATATTACATAGAATTGAAAAAAAGGCATACATTCACCACCTAAGTGAGGTCAAACGTCCAAGAACAGTCCCAATCAGGGACTATTCAAGATATACTCCTAATGAGTATACCTTGAACGGGTATCTAGGCACATGATGATGCAAACATAATATTTAAACACTTAAACACTAGAGGAAAAATTGTCAATTGCTGTTGTAAAAGGGCTGCGGTTGTGTAGAAAACCGCAGTCCTTCCTTTAAGGGCTGCGGTTAAGCGCAAAACCGCAGCCCTTACCGAACAAAGGGCTGCGGTTATGGGCTTAACCGCAGCCCTTAAAGGGAAGGGCCTGCGGTTTTCTACACAACCGCATCCCTTTTTTTTATTTTTTACTCTCCTGGCCAGCAGCACCGCGCTTAATTTGCATTTCCCTCGCTCGCTCATTATTTTCGTTCACTCTCTCCTCTCCAAGCAGCGACCCAACCATCACCCTCTCCACCTCCTGCGCGCCACCCTCCTATGCGCCACCCCCACCGCACCACGCAGAACCCTCTCCTCTCCTACGCGCCACCCTCGCCGTGGTTAGAAACGCCACCGGCGAGTTCCTCCCCACGCACCTGAGCGCGAAAACCGCCCTAAGTTGCGCGCCAACCACCTGAACGCGAGGCACCTGTGCGCCAACAACCTGAGCGGCATCCACTGCTGTGCGCCACCCACCCCCTCTCACGCCATCGCGCGGCACTACCCAGGGTCAGCCACCACCGAACCACCACGTCGGCCTATAGCTAGGTTTGCAATTTTCTGAATTTAATGTTGTTTTTCACTAGATTAACCTTCTTTTACACACCTAGAAAGTCAAAAGCTTTAATTTTTATGTTATCTTATAGTTCTATCCTTTGATATTTTTCTTCATATATGTTTCTTCACTTGCTTAATTGGTAACTTTTGTTCTGTAATTAACTTTTAATTTCTCAAAATTTATTGGTGAAGAACAAAAAAAAATCCACACCCACAAGGTGTTTGATCTTTTGTCCAAGAGAAATTAGCCAAAACCCTTGTTTTTCTTTCTTCCTTTTACTTGATGTGTCCTGTGCTTGTTGATCCTGAATTAGAATGCCTGAACCATGAATTTAAATACAATCCTAAGTTGCTTTCAAACTTTTTCACACATCAAGACTTTGGAAATGGGATTATTTTAGGTGGGATCTTTGAAAATAGTAATTTGGTTGATCAAAAACCTCAATATGCTCCTTAATATGCTCCTTAAGTTGTAATTTTACTAGTGGAATATGACTTGAATTTTGTTGTAATGTGTTTCAATGTGGGTAAGATATGATAATTTATATATATTAATGTATTTCTTATAATAATATGCAATTTGCATTTACTATATGCTAACAATTTTTTCGATTTTATGTGTCTTAGATATTAGCATATTGGAAGCGGCAAATCAACTAGGAGATAGCGCAGAGTATATATAAAGATCGATCTCCATATTAGTTGTTATTGGTATGTATTTATGATAAAGACAATTCATTATATATCTTCATTTATTGTGTATATATGTAGATTAAATCTATGTGTATGTATATTTCTTGATATGAGATTGGATGAAAATAATTTAATTAAGCTATGAAATGTATAAGTTATATGAATCATCATCATCAATCATATGCCTAGATACCCGTTCAAGACTTGCTCATTAGGAGTAAGTCTTGAATAGTCCCCCTGTTTGGGATCGTCCTTGGGACGTTTGATCTCACTTAGGTGGTGAATGTATGTCTTCTTTTCAATTCTAAGGAAAGTCTTGGCTTGTCGCTTTCTCTACATTGTTCTCTGTGGTACATATGTAGATAATCAATTATCTACATTGTGTACTTGGAGAACTCGTAGGGAAATGCTTGCCGGATTTTCCTTAGAATTGAAAAGTTGGCATATATTCACTAGTGAGATTAAACGTCCAAGGATGGGTTAGGTTGGAGTGATAAGGACCTTCGGATGCATGCATACATTTGCACATGTGACTCTCTTAGCCTCCATTTGTATGTGCGTGTTTTCAATATGTGATTATCTTGCATGTGAATGTGCTTAAATGATTGTATAATTGGTTGTGTTTAATTAGAGGTTTTCATGAATGAGATGGATCGTACTTGGATGTATGGTAGCCGTGAATCGATTGAGTTTGTGAATGGGGTCTCAGAATTTTATAAATCTGCATTAGAATACCAAGCATCTTCTGGAGCAGTCGACTTTTATTGTCCTTATTTAGATTGTGGAAATGTGAGCAAGGTTAGTAGTATTCATTTGCTTAGGGAGCATGTCTTTCGTCGTGGGTTTAGGCCTCAATACCACGTATGGGTTTGGCATGGTGAGGAGGGGAGATATGCAAGAAGCTGTAGGATAATGAACGATGTATGTGAAGAGGAGAAGGATAAATTAGGTGATGATTTCCAGGATGGTGAGTATGGGGATGATGAATATGGGGATGATGATAGAGATCGGGTAGACGAGATGATACAAGAGGTTGAAGATCAGTCTTGCAAACGACCTCGTATGTTTGAGTCTATGTCTGAGGCTGCTGAAAGGCCATTGTATCCAGGTTGTACGAAGTACACCAAACTTTCCGCTGTGATAACACTCTTCAATATTAAGTCGAAAGCAGGTTGGACGGATTGCAGTTTCACGTCGTTGTTGGAAGTTTTAGCTGATATGCTCCCTGATGGAAATGATATGCCAAAGTCGAACTATTATGCTAAGACACTCATGTGTCCTTTCGGTTTAGAATACCAGAGGATACATGCTTGTCCAAACGATTGTGTGCTTTATCGTAATGAGTATGAGCATTTAGATGAGTGTCCACGTTGTGGATTATCAAGGTACAAGCGTGAAGGGGCTGGGGGTAGTGAAGGACCACCAGCTAAGGTGTTGTGGTATCTTCCCATAATACCTAGATTTAAGCGCATGTTCTCAGTATAAAAAGATGCGAAGAATATGCGGTGGCATGCAGATCGTAGGAAGAAAGACGGTTTGTTGAAGCATCCGCCCTGAGTGGAAAAGTATCAATAGGGTGCATAAGCCGTTTGGTAACGAGGATAGGAATTTGAGGCTTGGATTATGTACGGATGGCATGAATCCCTTTGGCAATCTTAGTTCTCAAGGATAGTACATGACCGATAGTTTTAGTGATTTATAACTTGCCTCCTTGGTTGTGCATGAAACGCAAGTACATCATGTTGTCGCTTCTCATATCGGGGCCAAAACAACCTCGGAAATGACATAGATGTATACCTTCAACCACTTATTGAAGATTTACAGAAGATGTGGAACGAAGGAGTGTCGGTATTTGATGCGTATGCTAATGAGATGTTCACTCTGCGTGCCATGCTTTTCTGTACAATGAACGACTTTCCAGCTTATGAGAACTTATCTGGGTATAAGACCAAAGGGAAAAAACCGTGCCCGATTTGTATAGATGACATGAAGTTTACACACATTAAGGGCTGCAAACATGTCTATATGCGCACACGAAGGCTCAGTAGACGCGGCCATCCCTATCGGTTTAAGAAAAAGGCCTTCGATGGGACGATTGAAGAGGAAGTTGCTCGTAGACCATTAACCGGGTAATCGAAGTTTATAATCGGGTTAAGGGCATTGAAACGATCTATGGTAAACCTACGAATGACGTTGATGGAACTACAGGATTATGGAAAAAGGAGTCTATTTTTTGGAAACTCCCATATTGGAAAGATTTAAAAGTCAGACATTGTTTGGATGTCATGCACATTGAGAAGAATGTTTGTGATGCTATTCTTGCGACACTTATGAATATTCAGGGTAAGACAAAGGATGTTAAAGCGTCACGTCTTCACTTGGAAAAAAATAAGCTTCGACCGGAGTTGTGGGCTCAAAAAAGGGCCGGAAGGAAAAAGAAAGTAGTGGAGGAAGGGGTTGATGAGGAAACTGGGAAAAGAAAAAAGGTGGATGATTCGGAGAAGAATTATTTGCCACCGACTTGCTACACGCCTGTCGAAAGGCGAGAAATGGATTTTTTGCGAGTCATTGTATGGCATTAAGGTTCCAACCGGGTACTCATCGAATATGAAGCGATTTGTTACCTTAAATGGTGAGTTGAAGTTATCGAGTATGAAATCTCACGATTGTCATGTCATGATGCAAGTATTCTTACCGATTGCAATTCGTGGGATACTTCCAAAGCATGTGAGGCACACCATTACTGAGAACTTTGTTCATTTTTTTCATACAATATGCGACAAAGTGCTACAACCGTCGACACTCGATGACTTGCGAGGCTAGAATAGTTGAAACTTTATGCAAATTTGAGATGATTTCCCCCCTGCATTCTTTGACATTATGGTGCATCTCATTGTCCACCTAGTTCGAGAAATTAAGTTGTGTGGTCCGAGTGTTTTTGAGGTGGTGCTATCCTTTTGAGATATATGGGTACTTTGAAGGATAAAGTTCGAAATCTTGCACAACCGAGAAGGTAGCATTATTCAAGGGATTGTGGGTGAAGAGGTCGGTAATTTTATGGCGAGTATATTGCTTGGGTGTTGATCCTATCATGGCGTTCCGATATCTCGACACGAGGGCGGACTCGAGGGCAAGGGTACGATTGGCTCAAAATTGATCTCACCTTCGTCGACAAGCGTACACAAGCTCACTTATTTGTGTTGCATCACGTGGCAGCTGTCCATCCTTATTTAAATGAGCATATGGAGGAATTACGTGTTAGCAACCCTGGAAAAGGAATAAGGGCATTGACGCAAATGCATAATAAGACGTTCATTGATTGGTTTCATCATCGAGTAGTGGATGATTTAGATGAAAATGTTTCCAAACAAGCCAAGTGGTTAGCATTTGGTCCCCGTGAATCTATACACTCTTATGAGGGTTATGATATTAACGGGTATACGTTTTGGACTGAACGTCAAGATCTTAAGTCGACATCGCGACAGAATAGTGGTGTTTCACTTGTGGCGTCATCTACACAATACGCAAGCTCGAAAGATAAGTCTACCGTTCTTGCTGCCACCAACTATTATGGGCGAATTCAAGAAATATGGGAGCTTGACTACTCAGCTTTTCATATTTGTCTCTTTTGTTGCAATTGGGTTGATGATAATCGACGTTGCGTAAAAAAAGATGATCCTTGCGGATTCACTCTTGTGAACATGGGTCGTCTACGTGAAACTGAAGAGCCATTTGTACTTGCATCACAAGCTAAACAAGTATTCTATGTAACTGATCCTGCTGATAATAAGTGGTCAATTTTTGTACCTGGCAAAAGGAGTATTCTGGGCATTGGTGATGTTGAGGATGAGGAAGAGTATAATGCATTTGAGGACATTCCAACTTTTACCTATCCTGAAAATAGCGTGGAAGATGATGTAAATATGTCTGAGAACTATATGCGTGTTGATCACACGGAAGGGATACATGTTGAAACTCCTAAGAAACGGCGGAAGGTCAACAAATCATGAGACATATACTCAGGTTTATCTCTATTTCGTCCATTTCATGTCATTTTCATATATTTCGAGTCATGTGACTCAATTTTCTTGTTGAATATGATAATATAGCAAAAAATACGACTGTTACGTAGATTTATAGGTGCTACTTTGTTGTTGGTTGGATTTCGGGAAAATAAACATCATTTTAAGGCTATTTCGGTCGTTTCATGTCATTTTCGTGTATTTCGAGTCATGTGACTCCAATTTCTTGTTGAATGTAATAATATTGCATAAAATACGACTACTAAGTAGGTTTATAGGTGCTCCTTTGTTGTTGGTTGGATTTCGGGAAAGTAAGGGTCATTTTTGGCCTATTTCTTCCGTTTCATGTCATTTTCGTGTATTTCGAGTCATGTGACTCCAATTTCTTGTTGAATGTGACAATATTGCATACAATACGACTACTAAGTAGATTTATAGGTGCTACTTTGTTCATGGTTGGATTTCGGGAAAGTAAACGTCATTTTAAGCCTATTTCGGCCGTTTCATGTCATTTTCGTGTATTTCGAGTCATGTGACTCCAATTTCTTGTTGAATGTAATAATATTGCATAAAATACGACTACTAAGTAGGTTTATAGGTGCTCCTTTGTTGTTGGTTGGATTTCGGGAAAGTAAGGGTCATTTTAGGCCTATTTCGTCCGTTTCATGTCATTTTCGTGTATTTCGAGTCATGTGACTCCAATTTCTTGTTGAATGTGATAATATTGCATAAAATACGACAACTAAGTAGATTTATAGGTGCTACTTTGTTCATGGTTGGATTTCGGGAAAGTAAACGTCATTTTAAGCCTATTTCGGCCGTTTCATGTCATTTTCGTGTATTTCGAGTCATGGTAATCCAATTTGTTGTGGAATATGATCTTATAACCTAAAATGTTGCTATTAAGTAGATTTATACGAGCTACTTTGTTGATGGTTGGATTTCGGGAAAATAAATATCATTTTAGGCCTATATATTTCTACGATTTATGTCTTTTTATATATTTCGAGCCTCCCGCTTCCCCCCCCTTGCCGACCCAGGTTCCCCCCTTGCACAGCCCGCTCCCCCCGTCCAGCCCCTAGCTACTCCCCCCTGCACCTGACCCCCGGTCCCCCCTGCACGCCCCCGCTCCCCCGTTCAACCCCTAGCTACTTTCCCCGCACAGACACCCCAAGCGGCAATGGCAGCCGAGGCGGCCGGCTTCGCCGCTAGTGGCCCACGACTTCCGATGTTCCATTATTGTTGGTCCTTATTCAATTTGTTATTTTTTTTAACTTGTACATATATATTAATTTCTATGTGTTTATAATTGCGGAGGATAATTACTACATATGGATGAGATGACGACTAGTGAACACACAACCGAGGATGAATCTTATGATGTGAGGAAGGACCCGGATAAAGGTGATCTCGAAGATCGAGATCTTCAAGAACTTCATCCAAAAAGTGGTACAATTGTGAAAGCACAACAAGTTTGTAGGAAAGAAGGTCAACAACGGGAGTTACAAACAAATCAACAACAAAGAAAATCGAAAGTGATGAAAAAGAGAAAGGGAAGAGGACCTACAAAGTCAATAAGTGCTACTCACTTGCATATGACTTTAGAGTACGATAACTTGGGTCAACCTTGTGGTGTGTGGCGTTCTAAGTATGGCAAACATATTGGCCTTTGCGTTCGGAGGCTCTCCATTTTGCATTCATGGCAAGAGGTGCCCGAGGGGATGAAGAAATTACTATGGAATGACACTATGGTAAGTTTCATACTACCATTTAGTTTCTTATTTTAATAAATGTATGTGTATGTAGTACTAATGATAGAATTTAATCTATTACAACAAATGTGGAAACTAATATTTTTGTTCGTTCTTTTTGTAGAATCTCTTCAATATCGAAGATGATGAAGCCAAGAAGAATCTATTTTTATCCGCGCTTGCTCAGAGATTTCGAGATTTCAAGGCTAAGTTAGTGTCCGGTTGGATTACTAAGCGGAGGAAAAGAACGGGTACAAAGAAGAAGATAATTTATGGGGGAGAAAAGCAAATTGAAGCTGAGGCTGCATTGGAAAATTCAGAGGAACCCACCACATTACCATATCAAATATGGAGAAATATCAAACCTGAAGAGTGGGAAGCATTTGTTGCGAAAAATACTACCCCGGAAGCTGTTGTAAGCAAAGGATTTTAATTATATTTACCACACTTAGCTCGAGTATGATTGTATATAACACCTAATCTTTTGTTTGTAATTATGTGTTTTTTTAGGCAAGACGTGAGAAAAAAAGCGCGAGTGCAAAAGCAAGGAAATATTATCATCATTTGGGTGCCCATTCCTACGATGAGGCGAGAAAAAAGTGGATGTTTGCCCATTACCCCACACAGGATTCGACAACGACAACTACCTCTACAACCACATCAGTTACACCGGCTCGTCAACTAGACATGGTCCTTGATTGGTGGTGTTCGATGCATGGGGTTGATGCAAAGGGAAACAGAGTGTTACCTGATCCCGTTACAGAAAAGATAGCCAATGCCATTGTAAGTACATATCATTTTAGGCCTATTTCAGCCATTTCATGTCATTTTCGAATAGTTTGAGTCACTGGGCTCCAATTTCTTATGAAACATGATAATATAACCTAAAATATTGCTATTAAGTAGATTTATAGGTTCTACTTTGCTATTGGTCGGATTTCGGGAACGTAAATATCATTTTAGGCCTATTTCGGCCATTTCATGTCATTTTCGAATAGTTTGAGTCACTGGGCTCCAATTTCTTGTGAAACATGATAATATAACCTAAAATATTGCTATTAAGTAGATTTATAGGTTCTACTTTGTTATTGGTCGGATTTCGGGAACGTAAATATCATTTTAGGCCTATTTCGGCCATTTCATGTCATTTTCGAATAGTTTGAGTCACTGGGCTCCAATTTCTTGTGAAACATGATAATATAACCTAAAATGTTGCTATTAAGTAGATTTATAGGTTCTACTTTGTTGTTGGTCGGATTTCGGGAACGTAAATATCATTTTAGGCCTATTTCGGCCATTTCATGTCATTTTCGAATAGTTTGAGTCACTGGGCTCCAATTTCTTGTGAAACATGATAATATAACCTAAAATGTTGCTATTAAGTAGATTTATAGGTTCTACTTTGTTGTTGGTCGGATTTCGGGAACGTAAATATCATTTTAGGCCTATTTCGGCCATTTCATGTCATTTTCGAATAGTTTGAGTCACTGGGCTCCAATTTCTTGTGAAACATGATAATATAACCTAAAATATTGCTATTAAGTAGATTTATAGGTGCTACTTTGTTGTTGGTCGGATTTCGGGAAAACAAAGATCATTTTAGGCGTATTTTGCTAATTTGATATGTTTTTCGTTTATATCCATTATTCAAGTAACCC
The DNA here is from genome assembly GCA_947648045.1 of Beta corolliflora. Lineage (NCBI taxonomy): Eukaryota > Viridiplantae > Streptophyta > Magnoliopsida > Caryophyllales > Amaranthaceae > Beta > Beta corolliflora. Next base: position 116,559 of record CANSZD010004061.1, on the reverse strand, counting down.
CACCCCCCACACCCGCACTTTCCCCCTCCTTACACAGCCCCCCACGCCCCCCCCCACTGCCCCCCTTGCACGGCCCGGCGCAATGAGGTAGCAAGCCCGGCCAACACGGGCAGCAAACCGGGCCGGTCGCAACCGCTGGGCCGGCTCGCTGGCCGGCTTGCTGCCCGCTGCTGGCAGCTCACTAGCTGCGCAACTTATTCGGTAGTACGTTTTGTTTTTTGAAAAATTTTAACGTCCAATTGTCTGTTGTTGTTTTATTTCTAGATCGGGTTAAAGGAAAAGGAGGCAACATGTGATTTCACTCCTACCGCACACATGGATGTTTTACACGAAACTCTAGGAAAGGACCTTAGTGGTCGTGTGAGGGGCGTGGGAGGTGTCCGCCTCGGCGTGCGAAAGGTATATGGTGAACAATACACTACAACGTCAAAATCAAGTGCAAGTAGTGTGAATTCGGCTTCGGTAGATGTGGAGGCTATCAAATCTGCAATTCAGGAGGAGCTTAGAGAGGAGATGACACGTAACTTCAATGCTATGATGGAGCAAATGGGTTTACCGACCTTCCCATTGAAGAAAGGTAGTGATGTTCCATCTAGCCAGTCGATCGGTGTTCCACAAACATCGGATAATCAAACGATACCCGCACCTGATCCACCAATACCCAAGTTGAAGGTAATCACTGTATTTGGTTTAATTTATCACGCTTAATCACCGTGCTTTATTAATTAACTATGTATTTTCCCTAAGTGCATGCAATTCTAAATATGTTGTTTCATCGCTTAACTATTAATGACTTGTTTTGATTCAAAGGAGGAGACCCCATGCCGACTATTAGTTCAAGAAAATGATTCTGATAGTCTGATTGTGGTAGCTAGTGGCCATGCACAACCTCCTGGTGATCGAGTACGAGTGCATCACCAGATAGTGAACAATGATCACTATGTGGTGAGCATCGACTACATTGAGCCTGGTTTTGAAGACTTAGGTCTTCCGTTGCCAAAACCGGAGGTTAGTCTACATACACTGAGTGACGCCCATGGTAGTTATGTTCTGTGGCCGTGTGCATGGGTGCGATTTTCAGATGAGGTACACCGATAAACATACATATATATATGCATTAGTTTATGTAATAATCAACTCCGATTATATTACTTTTCTATGTCATATATATAATAATTAGTAATATTCTTATTATTACTTTTTACTAGGTTTCAAGGAAGGATGGTTCACATGACAAGAAGGCTAAAAAGGTCGGTTCACCAAACAAGATGGCTAAGGAGGCAATTGGACGTGCTGAAATTGAACCAAATGTGTTCGATGACCAAGTTAGTATGTCAAACAATCCACTTCTCGAACCGTTGGTGGTGCAAGGCCTTACTAAGGCATGTTATTGGTTGCATGAGTGTGTTAGCGATTTGCCCGAGAATGCTCCAATACATGTTCCTTTGGGGAAGGAACAATTCAACTACGCTGATGAGTCATCTACATGGATTTCCAAAGACGATGTTAAATAATTCTTACGTGGAGAAATGTTGAGTGGAACAATGATACAAGCTTTTATGAGGTGATACATACATATCTTACTTTACAAGTTTATAATAGTTTTCAACTTCCATGATAAGTATGTTTACTTTTTATTATATGCTTTCTCAGGTTATTGTGTACTGAATTGAATGAAAAAATGAGTGAGACAAAGATTGGTTGGTTATGTCCAAGTATGATGCGAGATGACAATTGTTTAAAAAACAAAACCGATGTGAAAGAATATCTTGATACTAGTTTCAAACAATCACATCGGTTAAAAGAGAAGTTCATCCTTGTTCCATATATTGAAGCGTAAGCTTGTTACACCAAACTTGATGCTTTACTTTATTTTCTATAACTTTATTTCCTTGTTTAGATAACTTGCCTTTTTGTTCCATATATCGATAACAAAATTCACCGAATTGTTGAATAAGTAACTTTATATTATTTCCTTATATAGTCTCCATTGGACGCTCATTGTGATATGTTTGTCAAATAATCACGTTTACCACTTTGATTCTCTTCGTCGACAACCACCACAGAGCTTACTAGTCAAGTCACTATTGAATAGGTAACATAACTAGAACAATATGTGTACCTAATATTACACACACACACACACACACACACACACACACACACACACACACACACACACACACACATATATATATATATATATATATAATAAACATCTTATAATGTGTTGATGTAGTGTGATGAAGCACCATTATGGACTTGGACTTCGATTAGGAAAAGCACCTCTTTGGATATCAGTTGAGGTAACTACTTTGGTGAATCTTATGTCGAACCATTTATTTTCATATACTCTAAATTTAACATGAATGTTTTTGGATGTTTAAATTTGGTGAATTTCAGTGTCCGCAACAAAAGAATGGTGTTGATTGTGGCTATTACGTACTGCGGTACATGTTTGATATAGTCAACCGTTGTACTGACATCGATTATCTTCAAAAGGTATGTAACTAATTAGTTTATTTAATTTAGATTAAATTGATAGGTAAGAATTTATTTATTTTGGAAATTGTAGCATAAATTAACTATAATCATATCGACCCCGAAACTAACCCAAAACTTGAACTCTAATATTTTGCTCCTAAATTTCACATTAACACTTCAAGTATGCATAAAGTAAGTGGTGTGTGTTAGTTTTGCTCCTATATGTAACATATAGGTAGTTTTGGGAAGTGAAATAGCTCAAATTCACAAAAATCGACCCCGAAACGAACCTAAAAATTGAACTTCTAATCTTTTGCACCTAAATATGACATTAAAACTTCAACTATGCATAAAGTAAGTGGTGTGTGTTAGTTTTGCTCCTATATGTAACATGTAGCTAGTTTTGGGAAGTGAAATAGCTCAAATTCACAAAAATCGACCCCGAAACGAACCTAAAAATTGAACTTCTAATCTTTTGCACCTAAATATGACATTAACACTTCAACTATGCATAAAGTAAGTGGTGTGTGTTAGTTTTGCTCCTATATGTAACATGTAGGTAGGTTTGGGAAGTGAAATAGTTCAAATTCACAAAAATCGACCCCGAAACGAACCTAAAAATTGAACTTCTAATCTTTTGCACCTAAATATGACATTAACACTTCAACTATGCATAAAGTAAGTGGTGTGTGTTAGTTTTGCTCCTATATGTAACATGTAGCTAGTTTTGGGAAGTGAAATAGCTCAAATTCACAAAAATCGACCCCGAAACGAACCTAAAAATTGAACTTCTAATCTTTTGCACCTAAATATGACATTAACACTTCAACTATGCATAAATTAAGTGGTGTGTGTTAGTTTTGCTCCTATATGTAACATGTAGCTAGTTTTGGGAAGTGAAATAGCTCAAATTCACAAAAAACGACCCCGAAACGAACCTAAAAATTGAACTTCTAATCTTTTGCACCTAAATATGACATTAACACTTCAACTATGCATAAAGTAAGTGGTGTGTGTTAGTTTTGCTCCTATATGTAACATGTAGCTAGTTTTGGGAAGTGAAATAGCTCAAATTCACAAAAATCGACCCCGAAAACGAACCTAAAAATTGAACTTCTAATCTTTTGCACCTAAATATGACATTAACACTTCAACTATGCATAAATTAAGTGGTGTGTGCTAGTTTTGCTCCTATATGTAACATGTAGCTAGTTTTGGGAAGTGAAATAGCTCAAATTCACAAAAATCGACCCCGAAACGAACCTAAAAATTGAACTTCTAATCTTTTGCACCTAAATATGACATTAACACTTCAACTATGCATAAAGTAAGTGGTGTGTGTTAGTTTTGCTCCTATATGTAACATGTAGCTAGTTTTGGGAAGTGAAATAGCTCAAATTCACAAAAAACGACCCCGAAACGAACCTAAAAATTGAACTTCTAATCTTTTGCACCTAAATATGACATTAACACTTCAACTATGCATAAAGTAAGTGGTGTGTGTTAGTTTTGCTCCTATACGTAACATGTAGGTAGTTTTGGGAAGTGAAATAGCTCAAATTCACAAAAATCGACCCCGAAACGAACCTAAAAATTGAACTTCTAATCTTTTGCACCTAAATATGGCATTAACACTTCAACTATGCATAAATTAAGTGGTGTGTGCTAGTTTTGCTCCTATATGTAACATGTAGCTAGTTTTGGGAAGTGAAATAGCTCAAATTCACAAAAATCGACCCCGAAACGAACCTAAAAATTGAACTTCTAATCTTTTGCACCTAAATATGACATCAACACTTCAACTATGCATAAAGTAAGTGGTGTGTGTTAGTTTTGCTCCTATATGTAATATGTAGCTAGTTTTGGGAAGTGAAATAGCTCAAATTCACAAAAAACGACCCCGAAACGAACCTAAAAATTGAACTTCTAATCTTTTGCACCTAAATATGACATTAACACTTCAACTATGCATAAAGTAAGTGGTGTGTGTTAGTTTTGCTCCTATATGTAACATGTAGCTAGTTTTGGGAAGTGAAATAGCTCAAATTCACAAAAAACGACCCCGAAACGAACCTAAAAATTGAACTTCTAATCTTTGGCACCTAAATATGACATTAACACTTCAACTATGCATAAAGTAAGTGGTGTGTGTTAGTTTTGCTCCTATACGTAACATGTAGGTAGTTTTGGGAAGTGAAATAGCTCAAATTCACAAAAATCGACCCCGAAACGAACCTAAAAATTGAACTTCTAATCTTTTGCACCTAAATATGACATTAACACTTCAACTATGCATAAAGTAAGTGGTGTGTGTTAGTTTTGCTCCTATATGTAACATGTAGCTAGTTTTGGGAAGTCAAAAACCCAAATTCACAAAAAACGACCCCGAAACGAACCTAAAAATTGAACTTCTAATCTTTTGCACCTAAATATGACATTAAAACTTCAACTATGCATAAAGTAAGTGGTGTGTGTTAGTTTTTCTCCTATATGTAACATGTAGGTAGTTTTGGGAAGTGAAATAGCTCAAATTCACAAAAAATCGACCCCGAAACGAACCTAAAAATTGAACTTCTAATCTTGTGCACCTATATTTGACATTAACACTTCAAGTATGCATAAAGTAAGTGGTGTGTGTTAGTTTTGCTCCTATATATATATATATATATATATATATATAACATGCATGTAGTTAGTTTTGGGATGTAAAATAGCTCAAATTCACAAAAATCGACAAAATCAACTCGAAAATTGGTTGTTTAATTAGCTAATTGCAAGAGTTAGTTGTTATTATATATTGTAAATGTTTGACTTGATCTTATTAATTTATTATATTCATATTATTGCAAGGTTTACATGGATAACGACGCACCAAGGTTGGATGAATTCACAATTGAAGAATTGGATGAAGTTCGAAAAAAGTTGGCAACCTACATTTGTGAAGATTGTCTATGATACATTGGTTAGGATTTTGCAAGAACTAGCTAGAAGTTCGAAACAAGTTGGCAAGCTATTCGGTTGTTGCGTTAATGTAGCTTTTTGTATTAGAATTAATATAATTTTGCCTTAATATGTACTCTTTAACATTATTATTATTATATATATATAATTATTACATATATAATTGGGAACTCTATATATATATGCATTATGAGGTTTGTAATATGGTACAAAGCAAAGCAAAGAAGGAACCAAATGACACAGGGAACGAGCGCATATATAATATTATATAGCTGAATTTAAAAAAAAAAAAATTACAAAAGGGCTGCGGTTAATAGGGAAAACCGCAGCCCTTGGCCAAATAAGGGTCGGGTTAAGCTGGGAAAACCGCGGCCCTTAAATCACCAAGGGCTGCGGTTTTCCCAATTAACCGCAGCCCTTATTTGGCCAAGGTTTGCGGTTTTCTTACGACCGCAGCCCTTAATTCTCCAAGGGTTGCGGTTCGTAACCGCAGCCCTTCCTATATATTAAGGGCTGCTACTCTAATTGCTGCGGTCAAAAAACGCAGCCCTTAGGCCACTTTTGACCGCAGCCCTTAGGCTTTTTTCCACTAGTGAAATTAAATTTATAACATTATCCAAACTATTTCCACGAAAACAAATATGTCAAAAACAATATAAACATTTTAAATAGTGTAAACTAAATAAAGGAGTGTGCAATAAATAAATTATTGTGATAATTATATAGTTTTTAACTTTTATAACCTTTAATAAACGAACCATTATATAAACTATTGTGATAATTATATAGTAACTTAAACTTATCCAATTAAAGTAACTTAAACTTATACAATTAAACTTATAGTAACTTAAACTTATACAATTATATAGTTTTTAACATTCTCTAAATAAAAGTTTTTTTAATACATTACATTTCATGATGAAAATCATACACAAAAATTAAATTATAGAATTTACATGAACAAAAACAATATAAAATACACTATATTCAATACTAAAAATATATTCATAAAAAAAATTACTAAAAATATAAATTAAAGACAAAATATGGTCAAAATTGCTACTAACCTTACAATTAAACCAAAGAGAAACACCAAAATGCTACTTAATCCTACATCATGTAGAAAATCAATTATTAAACGGTAACCTTTAAGCATTTAGCAAAATTTAAACATAAAATTAAGCAATTAACCATATAAACTATATTTACTATTAAAATTAAAGATTTTAAAAATTAAAGAGTACCTAGAGGCGGCAGGGCTCCGGCACAGGCGGACGGCAGTCGGGGCGTGGTGCTTGGCCACCTACATTGACAAAGCCAAATGAGATTTTGGTGAGTGCCAAAAATTCAAAAAAAAATTATTAACAAAAAAATTGAGTCTGAAACAAATATTAGGAAACAATCCATGTTTTCACCATTCATTCAATAAAAACCATTGAACAAAAGCATCACAACTTCAACATGTATCAAAAAATGTCACACACCCAATTTACAAGAAACATAAAGCAATCCAAAAACTATAGTGCACTAATGCAAATGTGGGCATACAATCAACTAACCCAAAAACAGAAAGTTAACAATTTTACTGAATTTTGCCACTACAAATCAAGCAATGAACCCACCCTTAAAGAAAACCAAAACACAATTCACATAAGCATTTCTTCAAACAGATAAGAAGCACAAACAAGAACAATTCTTTTGCAACGGTTTTACAATATGAGCATAGAATTATCTGACCAACAATCATATTTTAACCAAAAATTAATGTAACAAACGAAAAAGAATAACTGACATTGCAATTTTAAAGGCAAAGATAAAAGTGAGAGGGAATTTTACCAAGTTCAAAGGTAGTGTAGAGGAGAGCTGAAGCCCAAAAATTGGATAAGGGAGGAGAAAGATTTTCCGGCGGCCTACGGTGGTTTTGGCCACCTATATCCCAAAAACCCAATTTTTAGGGTTTGGTTTGATGAGTTAAAAAAATTTAAAAAAAAAGACAAGAAAATGAAGCAGTACTAACCGGCGGCAACGGCAAGTGGAGGTGGTGTCGCCGGCGGAAACGTCAGGTGTCGGTGGTGTCGCCGGCGGCAACGACATGTGGAGGTGGTGTCACGTTCGTCGGCTTCTTCAATTCGCCTCCTAACTTCTCTCTCTTAAATCGTTGAAATAAACCCGACTGAAAGAGGCAATTTCATTTTAACCCCCTTCGAAATCAACGACCGTTTAAGACCGTCGCCTAAGGTAAAGAAAGTTTCAGATTTGCATTAATAATATCAACGACGGCTTTAAACCGTCGTTGTTATTCACCGACGGCTTACCCGTCATTTTCTGCTTGAAAAACAGTCGGTGGTCACCGACGGCTCAAAGCAGTCGCTGTATGTAACAACAACGACCGTTTTCTTCACCGTCGCTGTGAAGCAGTCGTTGTTTTAGCATTTTCTTGTAGTGTTAGTGTATGGCATTGTATTATGGTTATTTTATGAGCGGTTTATAAGTATGTCATAATTATTTTATGGTGAGTATAGGTTGAGTTATATTATATATATATATATTTGGAGTTATTATTATAAATTTAATAATACTATTATTATTTTGAGAAGAATGCTATTTTGAATTGAAATTCTTGGGTTGCGATCCTAGATTTCTGCTGATTTGGTGTAAGGCCTTAAGGGCATCCGCTTGAGTTGATAGTGATCTGTTAATGTTCACAGTATTATTTTAATTATTATTTTTGTTTGAGAGCAAGATATCCGGAGGGACGGAATCCCAAGGTGAAGAACATGCAAACCATCGGACGAAATCCTAGGTATACCTTGATTTTGTTGTCGTCCGAGAGGTCGGTGAGGACGGAATCCTACACCACGTCGGGAGTATGGCCATTCTTAGACACAGGCAGTATGGAACGTAACCCATAGGCTATCCTGGAGGTTGCGATCTGACATTACCATAGGAAGTGGGTTGCGATCCACTAGCGTTCGATTCTCTCTCAAACTTATTATATTATTTTATTACTTTAAATGTTGATGGTTTATGTTGTTGCTACTTGAGTTTATATGTATAGTTATTTATTCATTTTATTTATTCAATTTTTTTTTACCCTATTTATGTTAACCACGCTGTATTATCTTTGTTAAGTGTTTTATTTTATCATCTGAAGTTTACTGTTGAGATGTTTTTGTGTGACTTGATTATTAAGACTTTTATAATTCTTATATGGATCCTAATTGGATTGGGAGAGTTGTTAGTTACTCCCCATTGATTGTGGATGTTGTTGTTATATTTTGCAGGTTAAAATGAAGAGTAGCTCTTTTAGGTTGTGGGCTGTGAGGGAAAGACTTATTAGGCTTATAAGACATCATATTTTATTTCTAATTTTTGTTAGATTAGGTTTATGAGGTTGTTTTACCTCCTTTTGGATATTTGGTTTAAATTAATCTGGCATTTAAATTTCAAGTTTGATTAGTTTATTATGAACCGTAGAGTGACATATCCGTCTTGACGATATTTCCGCTATCGTCTTCTCGTTAATAAAATGTCTTCATTTTCTTTATTTTGTCTTACCATTGGACGGAATGTTACACTGCGTTTAGGACGCGTTATGGTCACTATGAGTTTACTGTAATGCCGTTTGGGTTAACCAATGCACCTGCCATATTTATGGATTTGATGAATAGGATATTCCATGAGTTCTTAGATAAGTTCGTTGTGGTATTCATTGATGATATTCTGATTTATTCAAAGAGTGAAGAAGAGCATGATGAACACTTGAGGATTATATTGGAGACGCTTAGGAAAAATCAATTGTATGCCAACTTCTCTAAGTGTGAGTTTCATTTGGAGAAAGTAGCATTTTTGGGTCATTATGTGTCAAAAGAAGGAGTCTCGGTAGATCCTGCTAAGATTCAAGCTAAGTCGTTAGTGAGTGGCCTAATCCAAAGAATGTGTCAGATATCAGAAGTTTTCTAGGTCTAGCTGGCTATTATAGAAGATTTGTGAGAGATTTCTCGAAGATAGCGAGGCCAATGACCAATTTGATGAAGAAAAAGTCAAAATTCGAGTGGAGTGAGAAGTGTGAGGAATCTTTTCAGATTTTAAAGGAGGGTTTAACCTCTGCACCCATTTTAACCCTGTCTGATAGAAATTAAATGAGGGATTTGAGGTGTATAGTGATGCTTCAAAGAATGGTTTGGGATGTGTTTTGCAGCAGAATGGGAAGGTGATCGCGTATGCGTCGCGTCAGTTGAAACCTTATGAGGCTAATTACCCTACCCATTATCTAGAATTAGCTGCAATTGTTTTTGCCTTGAAAATTTGGAGACATTACCTTTATGGGGCAACTTGTAAGAACTTTACCAACCATAAGAGTTTGAAATACATTTTCACCCAGAAAGACCTCAATATGAGACAGAGGAGATGGTTAGAGTTGATCAAGGACTATGACCTAGACATCCAATATCATGAGGGGAAGGCGAATGTAGTTGCCGATGCTTTGAGTAGGAAGTCGAGCCATAGCGTGAATGCCTTGGTAGTTCCTGAGGAATTGTGTCGTGATATGCAAAGGCTTAGCCTAGAAATGTTAAATCTTGGGGAGATCGAGGCAAGATTGAGTGTTTTATCATTGGGATTGTCAGTTTTCGATGAGATCAAAGAGGGTCAAGTTGGAGACGAGCACCTAGATAAGATTAAGGAGAAAATGAAGCAAGGTAAGGAAGTCGACTTTAAGATCCATAATGATGGAAGTTTGAGGTTCAAGGGAAGGTGGTGTGTACCACAAAAGTGTGATGAGCTTAAGAGACGACTTATGGATGAGGGGCATAATACTCCATATTCTGTGCACCCTGGGGGTGACAAGTTGTATAAGGACATTAAGGAAATCTATTGGTGGCCAAATATGAAGCGTGAGGTCGCTGAATTCGTGTCAAAGTGTCTAACCTGTCAGAAAGTAAAGATTAACCATAAGAGACCAATGGGGAAGGTTTAATCCTTAGAGGTCATATAACAATAGTTATCATGCGAGCATTAAGATGGTTCCTTTTGAGGCACTGTATGGAAGGAAGTGTAGAAGTCCCATTTGCTGGAATGATTTTAGTGAGAATATAGTATTGGGGATAGAATTTATTGAGGAGACTGTTAAGAATGTCAAAATGATTCAGGCTAGAATTCAAGCTGCTCGAGATAGGCAAAAGAGTTATGCCGATTTAAAGCGAAGAGAAGATGAGTTCGCAGTAGGTGAGAAAGTATTTCTGAAAGTATCACCAACTAAGGGAGTGATGAGATTTGGGAAAAAGGGCAAACTAAGTGCCAAATATGTAGGCCCGTATGAGATTTTGCAAAGAATTGGAAAGGTAGCTTATAAGATGGCTTTGCTAATGGAATTTGAGAAAATGCACGATGTGTTTCATATTTCCCAACTCAACAGATATATCCCTGATGAGCGTCATGTTCTGGAGCCTGAAAGAACCCAAATCGATAGTAGCCTCACATATGAGGAAAGGCCTGTGAGAATTCTTGATAAGAAGGTGCGTAGTACATGCAATAAGGATGTGAATATCGTGAAAGTGCTTTGGTCTAACCATGAGCCTGAAGAGGCAACGTGGGAAGCCGAAGACGAGATGAAGATGAATTATCCAGATTTATTCCCTGAGGTGAGTTACGAGGGCGTAACTCGTTTTCTTTAAGGGGGGTAGAATGCGATAGAATTTCTCGCTTTTTACCTTATTTTATGGTATTTTTATGCATTTTTATGCTTATTTTGGCGATTTGCACATGTTGGTGCTAAATAAATAGATTCTCCACATGGAAATGTGTTCATGAGTAACACAAGTGATTTTAAAGTTGGTAAAAGTGTGCACATGAGTGACACAAGTATTTCTCAAATGTAAGTTGAGTTAAAAACTTTTAAAAATGTGGGAGTTTTCGTGTCAAGTTTCGGGACGAAACTTCTTTTAAGAGGGGTAGACTGTAATCCCCCGTAACTTTATGGATTTTATAAATATATTTTAATGTATAGTTATTTAGATTTAAATATATTTTAGTATTTAAATGATTTATTTCTTCAAAGGTTGACTATTTGAAAGTCAAAAGAATTATTTTAATGATTTAAAGAATTAAACATTTTGTCTAGTCATGCTTTGAAAAATATTTGAAAAGCTTAAAACACTTTTTGGATTTGAAAAAGGATTCCTAATTGGATACGAGGAACCCAAACACTAAATTCATCAATAATTAAACTCTAGTTTGAGCTCAATCACCTTTTCCTAAGTCCACAAGGGGAACTTATATAAACCCCCATAAACCCCAATTTTTTTCCACACAATAATTTTCTCTCTCCTCCTTCTCCCAAATATTTCGGCCTTCTCCCTCTCTTTTCTTTCTCTCTCGTCGACATCCTTCTCCCTCTCGTCGGTCGACCACCGCCGCCCAATGCAGCAGCGGAAATGCCGACCACCGCCACCGGTCCTCTTGTCCCGGGCGCCATCTCGTCCTCCTCTTTCTTGCTTTGGTTAATTTCTTCCTCCTCAAGTTATTTTCAATGTAAAGTTTATGTTTTTAAGATTTGTTTTAAATATGATTATGTTTAAAATGTATAGATTGATGATTTAATTGTGAATCTAAGTTTATATAATATATGTATTGAAGAAATAAAAATTCAGATTTACTTATTATGTTTGAATTGGATTTTTAATTATCAAAGCATGGATTTTTAGGGTTTAAAGGTTGGAAATCATAGTAGTATATTATAGTTTATGAAATTGATTATTCTTATGATTTTAAATATGTTTAAGTATGTTTAAAAAAAGTTTTAATATGTTATATGTTGCTGGAAATTTAAAAAGAGTATTGTTGATGGAGTTTTATGATTTTAAAACATGGGTTTTGAGAGTTTTTAACAAGTAGTGTAGTAGTACTATACTAGGAGGTTTTAATACTTAAGTTTTAATGATGGAAAGTATTTTTAAACACTTTTAAGAAGGGTTTAAAGTATTTTGTTATTGCTGTAAATTCATAAGGGATTGATTGTGAATTTTATATTGGTTGTTTTAGGCGGAGAATTCTCTTTAGGTGATTTTTAAGGTTGTGAAAGTGGCCTCTCAATTTGTCTACACAAGGTACGTATATACCTATGTGTTGATTGGACTAGTATCATGTCCTAAGGATAAGAATTATGTAGTATCATGTATAGGGAACTATTTTTAGTTCATATGTGATTTCTATTAAAGTTAGATTTGCATGTTTTATGCCGTTGTGTGAAACATGTTGATTATGATGTTTATATTATGTTGATATGGAAGATTGATGCAAACATAGAGGATTTGGGAACTTTAGTTTATTAATTCACATGGGGGATTAATATATATATATATATATATATATTGGTTTGGATCATGATTGAATCATGTTGTTCCCTTTTGATTATTTAATTACTTTATAAAGAACGAGGGCCTTATTTGGTAAGTTGAATCATTATACCTTTAAAAGGTTGGTTGGTTGTTGACTTGGTTCAAAAAATAAAGGAAGGTTATGAATTAAAGTTGGAATTAATCTTGGGTTGTTAAGTTGTTGTTGATCACCTTATCTAATCCTAAGATAAAAATGGAAGTTTATGATTGTTTGATAATTATATTATTTGTACTACTTGTGAGTCATAACAAGTGAATAAATTGTTAATCATGTAAAGTGAAACGTGGATAGCAATAGCTTTAGACTTGTGCACGTCTGAAGTGTTGGACAAGTATGAATTGAAGTACATGGTGGTAGCCCATGGCTTTTCCTGGGACTAGATTGATCACCGTGTCCTATTTTTATTTAAAAGGTTCCTCGATATCGTAGGTCATGGGAATACGGAGTCGCGCCCGTATTTCGTCTTCCAAAGGGAAGGCTGGTTTTAGTCAGACAACTCGTTCCATTGACTATTCCATCTAAAGTAATTAAAATATTGGTTGTTAAGTTTAGTTCAGTAAAAGTTATCTGCAAGGTTATCATATTATTATTTATTCCTGCTTATCGTATATTAGTATCATGTTAGGATTATTTATTTGTTATTATGTAAGTACTCAGCTTTGCTGATTACGTGCTTTTGTGTGTGTATGTTGATCATGGCTATGCCTTATGGATCATGTGATGACCCTTTTGGTGAGCAGTCTCTAGGGATTAATAGTGCATTGTCCATCTACAGGTTTGAAGATGATGCATCATGGGTTCGGGATTGGAGAGCTGTGTAGATTATTTATCATACTTTGACTTTTACTTTTCGTAGTTGACTTTGACTATTGTCGTTGACTTTGAATTTTATAGTTGACTTTGTGGTTGACTAAGTTTTATTTATAAAGTTTATTTAATATGTTTTTCGCTGCAAAATTCTGAATAAGTCGATACGTTTTCTCAAAGTTTTATATTGAAAAGATATTTTGAAAAATAGAGAATTGTCGGGATGTTACAGTTCAAAACTTACAACTTTGGCTACTATCTTCCGACATATTGGGTTGCCAATAATTCTCTTACAAGAAAAAGTTGTTGCGTATTTTCTAGGCCAAATCTTTACTTATTTGCGTAAGTCACTACTTTTCACAATGATCTTTGTTTAGTTCAAGAGTTTGGGATGAACAACATGGCATGGAGATTAATGACGATAGTATTATGGTCATGAACGTTATAAAGAAAACTTCTCAACTCCATGCCCATGGGAAATTGCAACCCTTGTTACAAAACTGTAAACTTTTGCGATCTCTTACTTCATGCAACATTCGATACATTTTTTCTGAAGCAAATCGTGTGGTTGATTGGTTTGCAAATTGCAACCATTTTATTCCTTTTCAAACATGTTTGTGGAATGGAATGTATATTTGGATAAGCTTTTAGCTAAGAGTTATCCTTCAATCTACTACACGTGCCTTTTCTTTCAAAACCGTTATTTTATGTAAATTTCCCTCCAAACAACGAGGTATATTATCTTACCTTATATACAAAAAAAAATAAAAAAGTAACCTTCAATTTTAAAATCTCTCTTTTTCCGTACATGTCAAACTTGTGTAATCTATAAAATTAATTGTTTAAGGTCAAGTGGTCAACCTAACTTTTATTCCATTTTCTTCCATAAAGTACAACCTCGCTTTAAGGACAAAAATGGCTAAACACTTGCACACCCAAACAAAATACTAAAGTAAAAGGAAACCAAGCATATCTAGTATGACTGTATGAGTGTATGACAGTATGACTGTACCACAAGAGCTTCAAACAGCCAAGTATTTGATATTGGGTCCCACTTTATAAACGCGCACCACAAATATGATTTGGTTTCAACATTTGGGTCCCACCTACAAACACACACCACAAATATGATTTGCCTCTTGCATATGTAGGCCCCACTTTGACACCTGTACCAATGGCAATTCATTTTTTGATGAGCCTCTCACAGCCGTGAATTCCTTCATACTGGAACCCCACCTGATTTTATTTTGTTTATATCTATACAGAAAATCATGTGCTCTCTTCCTTGTGTTAAGTTTTATTGGTGTGTTTCAGCCACAAAAATTCCAATTTTCTATTTAATCTACTTTCCTCTCTCTCTCCTCTCCTTATATTTTATTTCTCTCTCTAAAATATTTTTCTCTCTCTAAAATATTTTTTTTCTCTCTCTCTCTGCAAATTCAATAGTTTGTTTCTGCAAATTGAAATTTTAGTAAATCTAGCAGCAAGAATCTTGTGAGTTTCTTCAGATTTTCAGCGACGGATTTCAACTTCGGAATTCTCCATTTCAGTGGTTTTTTGAGTACTAAAGAGGTAATTTATTCGAGAATTTCTTTGTTGATTTTTGTCTTATTTAGTAATTACTGTATTTTTGTTGTTTGTGATTTGATGATTTTGTTTTCCAGAAATGATATCTTCGTTTTTATTTTTTTCATGAATTTGATTGAAAATCTTGAGATTAAGTATTGACTAGAGTTAAGAGTGGAATTCAGAATTTGAGTTTTGGAGATTAATTTTCATGATAAGCTGAATCTCAGAGTTCTGTAGATTTTTATTTTTTTTGATGAAAAAGTTTGAGATCATGTATTGATGACTAGAGTAGGAATTGAGAATTTGAGTTTTGGAGGTTGATTTCATTAATTTTTCATGATAAGCTGAATCTCAGAGTTTAATTTTCATTTATAAGAAATTATATGTAAGTTTTTTATTTTTTGATGAATTTGATGGAAAAGCTTTAGATTAAGTATCGATGAGAGTAGGAATTGAGAATTTGTATTTTGGTGGTTGATTTCATTGATTTTCATGATAATCTGAATTTCAGAGTTTAATTTACTATTTAAAGGCATTGATTCTCGTCTTTACATGTATAGGAGTAAATATTAGCTAGTTATCGCGAAATTAGCTACTTACTTGGAGTTCAATTTGAAGAAATTAAATTGAATATGATAGAAATAAAGTTTGAGTTTAGCACTGGATTTGTACAATTGATTACTGTCTGGATTTTGAGTATCATGTTGGTTCCGTTGTATTTTAGATTTTTAGTTGCTCCATTTGTTGTTTTCTTGGTTCTAAAAACATATCTTGAACGTTAGTAATTTAGTATGTGTGAATAAAATGTAGAAAAGTTTGATATTTTCATTTGAAAGACCTATTTAAATGAAAGTTTATGTAATCCACTAGATCAAGTGAGGAACTTGTAGAGGATTAGCTTTTTTTTTTTTTTGAGGGGAAAAGTAGCGAATATATTAAATCAAGGACAAATTGTCCATCAAGACATAGGGAGCCACCTCCGGAGGACAATGGTTCTCCCAAATCTGTTCAACTCCAAAAGGGATGAGCTTAGCTAGATGATGTGCTACAAAATTCCCATCGCGTTTAACATGCGACCACAAAACAGAAGCAAAACAAACACAAGAGGATAAAATATTGAAGAGAATAATATCTAGATCTGACAGAAAAATAGCATGCTTAGAGAGGCGATTAATAACTACTTGACAATCCGATTCCAGGATGACCTCTTGCAACCCATATCTTTTGCCCAACCTCACAGCCATTTCGATGGCTTTAGCTTCCGCAATTTCAGGAGCCCAATACGCTCTAACTCGACGCGTGGCAGCAAATACTACATCACCATTTGACCTTCGAGCTATGGCACTAAGGCCCACCCATCCTTCGACAGCGAGGCAAGCATCAACATTAATTTTCGTGGCACAATAAATTGTTGTTAGGGGTTCGATTCTCGTCATCTTTAACTTTAGTGGAAAATTGTTGTTATTTTACAGTAAATTTTTCTATTTTTAGTCTAAATGGTTAGATCTCTTTTTAGGACAATAAATTTTCTTTTTTTTCCTATTAGAAAAATGTGAGGAACTAGTAATTACTATCTTTTTTCTTACTTTCTTAATTGTCGCAACCTATTTTGGATAAACCTTTTTTGTAAAAGTGAAAAAGGTTCGATATTTAAGTGGATGACTACGTGTAGGGCCCAAATATACGGGAACAATAAAGAGAAAAAATTGCCATAGAGGGTATATGGCACATAAATTGTAAAAGTCAAAAGAAAATCGTGACAGTTAATTTTGGATAGAAGGAGAGTCTAGTTAGATTACTCATATATTGTTACCAAAATTGCCTCTCAAATTAACCAATGAGCTATCTTGTTGTCAAAAAAAAAAACAAAAAAAAAAATTAACCAATGAGCTGTCAGCGTAACCTTATGAATGGTGTCAGCTCTGTTAGCCACAATATAGATTGTACGTAATTGTAAATTTGTAATAGCTGTCCGTGATCCAAAAAAACGTCCTCTCTTTTCTTTGTTTTAGGCACTAAACAGAAACTTGTCCTCACTTAATCCTTTCAAGAGTAACCATCTTCTCTTGACATTTTACATGTTAAACTTTGACTATAAATATAGTCTTTCTATAATAAACTTTACCCATTATTATCTTTTATTATATACTTTCTCGAAGCGCTTTTGCAAATGTTTTTGTATAAATTATAAGAAGTTTTTTAGTAGTCAGTTTTTGAAATTTTACCACTAGAAAAAGGCTAGTATAGTACTATATGTTTGGTGAAAATGATAGTTTTGTGCAGCATAACCGAGTTTTTTGCGGTCAGAATAAGTCTATTTTCGGGCCAACATTTATAAGGAGTCTTGTTGGGTGTTTTTTAATCATTCATATGAAAAGGGGCAGTGAAGGGGTGGGGGGGGACCTAATCTTTTGTTATAAGCTAGGATTGAAAAACTAAAAAAAGAAAACCTTGTGCAGTAGGAAATCTTAGGCGGTTGAATAGTTGTGACGGTGAAGAGATGAGGTATAAAAGACTGAAAGAGAACATCATATTTTAATGAGCTTTTAATAAAAGACAGAGCTATGCATATGCGCGTCAAGACTCATTTTTTCTCTGTTTATTCTGCAAAATCTCCTATTAAATCAATTGCATTAAGTAATGAAAAGTTTGGTTTGCAAAACTATGAAAAAAGCGGTGGTGGGAGGAGGTTATTGTAACTTTCATTTTGGACATCATATACTAGGTAATAATAATATGCTCAAGTCATAAACTTGAATTTTGTTAACTTTGACCAATCCTTTATAGAACACTACATTGATTTAAAAACTTGTTGACTTTTCTTTTGTGGATACATCATCTCAAGAAAAATAATCTTGCAGGTGCTATTAATCAGCACTCCTAATGAATAACAATACTAGTTGAAAGTTAGTGAAGGCTGATATGAGGTCAAATGTAGCCTGTTAGTTTGGAACAAATGAAAAATTGTTTTGGGCGTGTTGGACTCTTTCTTTTGTTTGGTGGATGAATGTAAGAATAATGTTTCATCATATAACTCAAAACATAGTCAAAGGTTAAAAAGTTTTGACTTTCAAAAAAAATGATTGAAGTGTTTTGACTTCAACATATGATGCTAAGATTCTGATAGTTGAAATATTGATTTTAACAATTCACCTTTTGTTTCTTATATCTCCAGGTAACTATGACAGACTGGTATTTTGGACATGATCAAGGTGATTTTGTTGTTCTGAAAGATCAAGAGTACTTTGACAGGCTTCCATCCCCTGATAGTTGGATGCAATGGGAAACATGTGGAATTGGAGGGAATTCTGGATGGGAAAACACCTTTGATTCTGGTAACATTGCGAATGTGAAACCTCAGCAACGAATGTTGTTTGGAAGAGCTGGAAACAAAGAGGTAAATCAAGCTGATGGAGAGCACTCGCATGACTCCAGCGATTTCGGAGTGTCTTCTGAGAATTCTCAGTCTTTCCTTAGGAATTCTGCGGCTTCTGCCCGACCTGATTACTACTTCAATGATCTTACAGGGACTGACCCAGAGGATGACATGTTCTTATACAGGTATAACATCTGGAGTTTTAGCATACCTGCTCTTATAGTTTTATGCATGTAATCATGTTTTACAATCTCCTGTATCTTCGAGAAAAGGAAAGTTGTATATTCCATTGAAGCTGAAATGACTTTGTTGCTGGCATTTCTGTATGTTCTTGTTTTTTTCATAGAAGAGTTCAACTTGTTTGGGTGTCAAATTGCCATAAGCAGTCGATGAGGATGCATCTCTATTCAATTATTTTGTCATACCTGTCTTGTTTCCCCTTCCATTTTCTTAGCCTCTATCTGTATGTTGATTTGCTATAGGAGTTCCTTGCTCCAAGATGATGTCCTACCACTACAATCTCTCTACATTGATATGCCATCTGATAGTGATTCAATGAACAGAATGATGGATTTTCAGAGTGATTCTTGTGATACAGATGGAGTGGGAAGCTTGAAGGGCTTCAATAATCCCAACTTCTCTTATTCACATGGCTCAGTTGACGGACATGCCCATCCAGACAAACTTAGTTCCAGACGCAACTCAGGCCAGACTTGTTGTCCATCATCAATAAAGGTGAGATTGCTGTCTAAACTACTACTCACTTTATTTGTAAATGGTTCCATTTGTTTTATCATGGTCAAAGTTTTCCAAACTTCAATCCGATTAAAATGAGTTTAGTTAGTGATAGAAGGGGAATGTGTGGTGATAATGCGAGGAGGGAATATGGAAGGAGGGAATTGTTACCCTCATTTGGGGTAATACATTACCCTAGGAGGATGGTGGGTAACTATTACCCCCTAAGATGATGGTAATAATTTCCCATTCTTCCCTCATCTTTACACATTTTCTACCTCATTCCATATATCATCATCTCCATCTACCACAGTTCTTTGTCTCTCTCTCTCTCTCTCTGTTTGCCTCCCATTTCCCACTTAATACATTACTCTCTATCCGAGCGATGCCCTGAATGGCTAATAGGAAAATAAAATAAAATGTGAATTTTAGATCGTTCTTTGCTGATTTTGTGGATCTCTTTATTAGTATGTGTATGACATTCTCCTTGCATTCTACATCCGGAGAAGCTAAACTGAACTCCTCCTTTTGTCTGATTTACAGATGTACCGTTTATTAATTCACATTATTTTTTTGAGGTACTGGAGACTAGGGACCTGGATCCTTCTGACTACGAGACATCAAGAACGTTCGAGATTAATGATTTGTCCTCAATTGAAGAATCGGTGCTAATGGGGCTTGAGAGTGTCCTTAATCAGGTGGAGTAACTTATATATCAAACCATCTTACTTTAAGACTGCTTTTTGTATTTCATAGCTGCTGATACTTGGTCAATACCTTAAACTTTTATAGTTGAATGATAATACTCGACTCTGCCTTCGAGATTCCATTTACCGACTTGCTAAGCACTCAGAGGAGCAAGCGTCAAAAAATTCTATGGCTGAAGGGTTTTCTTTCGACGAGTCTTCTTTGCCGCAGACTAGTGATCACTCAAGGTATATTCAGCACCTGTTTTTAGCTCTACTAGCATTAGTTTCGGTCAATTATGGTTTTATTTATTTTGCAGTTATTGTCAACTTTCTATCACTCTCACCAGTCACCAACCAAACAAAAGTACAAAACCACTATGAAAAAAGGAAAAATGGAAGAAACTATAATGCCTTTGTACAGCATTTTTTTTGACAGTCCAATTCTAACTACAATTGCCGGTTTCCAGGTCAAGTACAATGGAGACAGGCGAATCAAAATCCAACGCGATCGACAGGGCTGTAGCATATCTGATGTTTAGCAAGGCAGACACAAATGTTCAAGATCATCTGCCAGCATCACCTCCTGAATTTGTGCAGAGTGACAGAAACTTTGCAGCAACAGGAGCCTGTCGCTTCAATGAGGCAGCTGGCTCAAAAACTTCTGATTTATTAGCTCAATGTGAAGTCCCTGTGTTTAGTCACCAAACACAAGATCAATCCAATCAGTTGTGCTTTGGTGGTCAGAACGCATTCTGAAGTTGCAGCAAATTTTACTGATTGTGATCTTCAGTTGTAATGTATATATCTATCTATCTAGTTGATCTGTTAGGTCATATTGCAGGTGCACGTAAAGTGTGCTTGCTGAAGTTTTGATAAGTTGCTTAACTATGTATGAGCTTAGCTAGTGAAAGATGTTGAGAATGTTTATTTGGCATAATGGGTTCCAGTTTTTGTATCCATTGGCTTCATGGAGGGAACAACTAGTCTGTTGTGAATATGTTATCTGTTATTTGGGATTCGCTTCTCGTGTACTCCTGAATTTCTGAATGATTTTTTGAGAGTTTACATCAACTGTTATATTTTCATGCTGTCTGAATTTCGTTTTTGCCACCTTTCCCAAGATTTATTAGCTTGCTGAAACTGCTCATGGACAAAATAGCAACAGACTTTTCACTCTGATGGACTATTATAAGAGGATTAATTTTTTTTTTTTTATTTTTTTTTTTTTTGTATTTTTTGTAATTTTTAATAATTTTTTTATTTTTTTTTTTTTTTTTTTTTTTTTTTTAATTTTTATTTTTTTTTTTTTTATTTGGAGTTTAATTTTTTTTAATGTTTTTTTTTTTTTAAAAATTTTTTTTTTTTTTTTTTTTTTTTTTTTTTTTTTTTTTTTTTGTTAATTTTTTTTTTTTTTTTTTTTTTTTTTTTTTTTTTTTTTTGGGTTTTTTTTTAATAACAAGGGGGCGTATGGGTTGTAGCTCGGCGTTGGACATCAGCATCCTAAGCAACAGCTACCAAGCTTTCCTAGTGTCGATGAAAGTAGTACTTGGTGTAAATGGTAGGATATCCATCTTATAACTTAAAAATCTAAGATTTGGAATCCCACCAAATTCTGGAGGTGAGAACCCTTTGTTTCTCCCTATGGCCTAGCTCCAATTCCTTAATCCACTCGATTGGACTAAGGCACTGAGAGATGGAGGAGCATTTAGGTAGGTCCTTAATCCACTAGATTGGACTATGGTACTGTGACTATGAGATAAAGGAGCATTTAAGTCGAGAGAAATTGAAAGGTTTGTTGTCTTGCTGAGCATACCACCTTATCACAAATTCGATTCTCACAATCTCTATACCCTTAGGGGAATATTCTCCATTTTTCCTTATTCTTGCTCCCCCACCCCAATCTAATCTTCGTATCTTAGATTTTTTTTAGCCAATAAAACTCTTGACAATAAATGGTTGTAATATTCTAACTTTTATATTCTTCATACACTAACACTAACTACATATTGGTTCTAGATTAGTTCAAACAATTTTCTTTCCGTCTCTAGTTTAGATATTTCTATTTTTGAAATGGTTCTATTAATATTTAATTTTCTCTTACCCCTTCGGTCCGCTACATGTTCTCTTTTAATAATAAAAAAAATTACTTTTTTCCTCCTCTATAAGAAATGCTCTACCAACTTCTTTTGATATCTATCTTTGAAATAAAATACCAATTGGTAGTCATTGAACAATTAATCTTCCAAAACTATGTGAATCTGGGACGGATATTGTTGTGGCCTAAACAAATCTACGGCCCTCCAGGAGACACATGGATCCATCAGGACCATCCACGTGAGAAGGAGTAAATAGATGGTTAAAGCCCTAGGTTTTTACTGAGAAAGGAATCAAAGCCCACCTTTTGGCCTGAAGAATATTCAGGACCCAAATCCCAAAAAACGGCTGCATATGATTGGTTGATGATCAACTCCAAATCATTGCCCGCCACGTGTCACGTTCTGATTGCCTAGCCAATCAGGTGCCCTTAAATTAGGGTGACCTCAAAAGACAGCAATCAGATCCCAAACATTATAAATACTCCCCTTGAAATCAGGAGAAAGGTAATTCATTGAACAGTGTGCCCTTATTCTGTCAAAATTCTCTCTCACTTTCTCTCTCTATCTCTACTTTTACCATTTTACTCTTGATACCTGACTTAAGCTTCGGAGGGGGAACCACCACCCAAACCTCCAGGGTGGGTCCCTTTTTCTGCAGGTTTGGAACGAAGCTGAGGTTCGGAATATCAGATTTGGACATCGTTGCACAAGTCTCCAAAGAAGAACATCTTGAGGGATAATAGTTTACTTGCCAGCCAAGGATATTAAACATTTGGCGCCGTATGTGGGGAGACGCAACGATGACTGATTGTCACTCGTCTAATGTGGCAAGAAATCGAAGTTTTCATATTCGAGTAGAAGATACCGTAGACGATTAGAGACCACCTCGATGGAAGGATAGACCTCCGTCCATCATTAATGTCCCTGGACAAAGCCATGAACTCGTTATTTAGGAAAATCTTGAACGTCCAGTGACTGCTGCCCATTTGGAGAACGTCTTGAATGACTTTCAGACTAAGATGGCAGCAGTCGTCCAGGAACAAATCAAGAACAGTATGCTGTTTTTCCAAGTCAATCCAGATCCAGCGGCTAACAATCCAGTTCCTCTTAGAGGGCGTTCCCAGGAGACTCGTCCAGGTCCAAGCCGACATGCTCGTCAGGAACCCTCAAGGAGAACAAACAGGAGAAAGACAAACTTAAGTCGGTGAGCAAATGAATGAAGATGGATCGGAACCCGGTGGTCAGGACCCAGGATAATGTTCGTCCAAATGGGAATAGAATGGAAACAGATGCCAGGGAATACTTGGAAGAAAAGAAAGCTGCAGCATTACAACGGTCGGCCACAAGGTCTACACCGTATTTGAGAGATCCCCCTTTGAGGTTACCGTCCAGAACTGAAGGAAAAAGTCTTGGCCCTTTTCTTGTTTGTCCAAGACAAGAGAAAACGGTGGTGCAGCCGATGGTTTATCGGCGTGCAGCCCCTGGAAACACTTCATCTAATCCCGTGTTGAAGGAGTATCGTAAGGAGTTCATACCCATTGAGGGACAGCTGGGAGCCCTCCGGATCAACTGGCCAACCCCTTTCTCGGCCGGGATCATGGAGGCGCCCTCCTTCCCAAAGGTTAAACTCCATACCATAGAGCCGTTTGATGGAACGACTGATCCAGATGATCATCTCTCCGCTTATAAGCATCAGATGTACGTCCAAGCTGTTGATGATGCTACTTGGTGCAAGAACTTCCCGGCTACTCTGAAGGGAGTAGCTCAGAAGTGGTTTAACAATCTCCCCTCTAATTCAGTCAATAATTTCACTAAACTCAGTTACTTATTCACCAGTCACTTTGTTGCCAATCGACAAAAGCAGAATACAGGCATGCACTTGGGCAAGGTCGTCCAAGGACCAAAAGAAGCCCTTCGAAGTTTTGTTATGAGGTTCAATCTAGAAGCCTTGCAGATTCAAGATCTTAATGCTGGTGTGGCCTTCGACGCCATCATCAGGGGGCTACGGCCAGGAAGTTTTAAGTTTGATCTTGTTAAGAAAAAAATCACCACTCTTGCAGAAGCTTTGAAGGAAGCTGAGGCATTCATACACGCCACGAAAGTTTTTGCTGAGGCCAAGCATCCTGAGTCCAAGAAGCCTGAAGAGGTAGCTCAGGAAAAAAAGAGCAATCTTAAAAAGGCTGAGACTTGGGCAATAACCTCCACAATCACTTCGTCCAGGCGAGGAAAGAGGAAAGAATCTGAATCTTCAGCTGATCCCATAGAATTCAGCAAAGACCAATACTCCATTCTTATGAAGATAAAAGATCAATATGAGATAAAGGCTCCAACTGAGATGAAGACTCCTTACAGGAATAGAGACAAGAACAAGTACTGTCATTTTCACAAGGACTGTGGTCATGAGACCAACGAATGTAAACACCTTAAGAGGGATTTGGAGGATTTAGCCCGAAAAGGAAAGATGAACTCATACTTACCCCAAGGGGGAAGGAAGTTTCAAAGGAAAGATGATCGTCAGAGCAAGAAGAAGGAAAGTGAGAGCATTGACGAGGATGTTGTTCTTGTTATCTCAGGAGGATTTGCCGCTGGAGGACCAACCAATAGAGGGCACAAAAACTACCTTAGGGAGCTCGGCCAAGTCTTGCTAACTAATCAGACAAAGACTAAGCCCTTCCCTAAGGTGGTAGTTAGTGAGCAAGATCGGGGGAAGTTGAAAACTCCTCACGATGACCCTTTGGTTGTAGAGATGAAGATAACAAACTTGAGAGTAAGAAGAATTCTGATTGACACTGGAAGTTCCACGGATATCATAAGTGCAGATTGCATGTCCAGACTGAAGTTTGATGAGAAGAACTTGGTCCCCGTCCACCATCCAATCATTGGGTTTGGGGGAGGAGTTATTCACCCTATGGGGACAGTTACTTTGCCCGTCCGAGTTGGAGAGAAGGATGCCTCCCGAACTTTGTTCATCAAGTTCTTGGTCGTCCGAGACTTGACAGCTTACAATGTCATTCTTGGACGGCCAACTCTGAATCATGTTAAGCCAGTGATAGTTACTCACTTGTTGCTCATGAAGTTTGAATGTGATGGTGGTCAAATTGGCTCCATGTATGGAGACCAGCAGGCGGTAAGAGAATGTTACTTAACCACTTTGAAACCATCATCTTGGAAAGCAGAGAAGCAGGACCAGACGAAGGTCACTGGCGAAGGAAAAACGACCGAGATTGTGAAAGACCAACTGGCCTCTCTGAGAATGACAATTGAAAGTCCTCAGACGCAGGTTGCTCCCTCAAGGAAAACGTCCGAAAACCTTCCCAGCAAGAAAAGAAAGTATGTGCCTGTCAAAGAAGAGCCACCCTCGTCTGGAGAAGTGATGGCCATCATGGGCGTGACACTTGAACGTCCAGAGCCTGTGGAGGTCCCAGAAGATGTTTGTTTGGATGAAGCTCGTCCAGAAAGGACTTTGAAGATTGGATCTTCCCTCACCACTGAGTTGAGGGGCATTTTTATAAATTTACTGAAGGAATTTCACGATGTGTTTGCCTATAGTGTCGAGGAGATGCCTGAAATTGATCCGGAGATAGCCGTCCATCGGCTAAATGTTGATTCTAGCTCAAAGCCAGTTCGTCAAAAGAAGAGGCATTTGGGGTCGGCCAGAAATCAGGCGGTCGACCAGGAAGTACAGAAGTTGTTGGAATCATGATTCATAAGAGAAACTTACTATCCAGAATGGATAGCTAATGTGGTCATGGTACCAAAGCCCAATGGCACATGGAGAATGTGTGTGGACTACATTGATCTCAACATGGCCTGTCCTAAGGACAATTTTCCTTTGCCTAAGTTAGATCGACCGGGTGTATACTGGCCGTGTCTCCTTAAGCCGTGAGTGCTTGTTCTCTACCGGCCGAAAGGGAGTCGCGGCAAATCCCAATATACTTTGTAAGTCATGTGCTCAAAGACGCAGAATGTAGATACACACCGGTCGAGAAGTTTGGGTTGGCACTGGTCATGGCCAACAAGAAGTTGAGACCTTATTTCTTGGCTCACAGTATACTAGTCTATACTGACGAACCTCTGAACCAAGTTGTGCAAAAGATGGAAGCTGCTGGACGAATGCTGAAGTGGGCTGTTGAATTGAACATGTTTGACATAACTTTTGAGCCAAGGAAAGCTATCAAGGGGCAAGCTTTAGCGATTTTTATAGTTGAGCTTACTCGGCCAACCGTGGAGCCAATATCTCGATCCACCGAAGGAAGGAAACACTGGACTCTCATGGTAGATGGATCGTCAACTGTCAATGGATGTGGGGCAGGAATCATTTGTCAATCTCCAGAAGGAGATAAATTTGAATGAAGGTTCCGGGCTCCAGCGCCCAACAATAAAGCTGAGTATGAGGCACTTCTGGCTGGGATCAAGATGTGTAAGGCGGCTGGGGCATTAGAGATTGAGGCCAAATCAGACTCTCTCTTAGTCGTCAGTCAGGTCAATGGAGATTTTGAATGCAAAGAAGCATCAAGGAGCAAATATATGCGTCTGATCAAGGATGAGATTGATCCCTTAAAACGATTTGTTCTCGACCAAGTACCAAGGTCAGAAAATCATCAAGCTGATGCTCTCTCAAAATTGGCCAACTCAGCTGACTGTGATGCACCAAGAACAATATTTTGGAAAGTTAAACTAAAAAAGAGTATTGATCAAGAGCCGGTCATGTTTCTTAGTCGAGGGGCGGTATGGATGGAGCCCATTATAAACTTCAAGAAAACAGGTCAATTACCTTCAGACCCGGTGGAGGCCAAATACATCAAGACTAGGGACAAATGGTTTGAGTTGTGGGATGAAACCCTGTACAAGAAATCATTCAATCGTCCTCTCCTGAAGTGTATTACTAAAGAAGATGGACTGGAAGTGCTGAACGAACTCTATGAAGGAGCTTGTGCATCTCACATTGGGGAAGAGCCTTGGGAGAAAAGGCCTTAAGGACTGGGTATTATTGGCCTACATTAAAAGAATATGCTCTTGCTTATGCAAAAAAGTGTGACAGTTGTCAGAAACATGGAAATTTGCATCAGAAGACATCCAATTACCTAACTCCCATCTTGTTCCCACTTCCCTTTGCCAAATGGAGTATGGACATTCTGGGACCTTTCCCTGTGGCCGCTGGGCAGAAGAAGTTTGTAATTGTGGTTGTGGACTTCTTCACTAAATGGGTAGAAGCCGAAGCGATGCAGGGTATAACGACGAATGACGTCAAGGGTTTTATTTGGAAGAATATCATAACCCGGTTCGGCATGCCGCAATCCATCGTTTTTGACAATGGTCCACTTTGAAACACCAAAATGAAAGATTGGTTGGCAGAAAGAGAAATCAAAGCTCACTTTGCTACAGTAGCCCACCCACAAGCCAATGGGAAAGTAGAGTCATTCAACAAGATCCTATCAAACGGCATCAAAAGGAAGCTGGACAATGCCAAGGGATTATGGGTTGAAGAACTACAACTGGTGTTATGGTCCATTAGAACCACGACCAAGAAATCTATAGGTGAGACACCTTTCATGTTGGTCTATGGAACTGAAGCCGTCTTACCCATTGAGATTGAAGAACCCACCCTGAGAGTCATGCGCGTACGTAAGAAGCAAGCCATTGGGCCGCCTTGCGCACTGCCTTGGACCAAGTACCAGAGGTCAGGGGCAATGCACTATTGAGAATGCATTTGTACAAGCTGCGAATGGCTCGGGACTTTAACAAGGGAGTCGCTAGAAAACCACTCAAAAGTAGGGGATTTGGTTCTGAGGAAGATGGAGGCCGTTGGACGGGCTAAAGACCTGGGTAAGCTGACGCCAAATTGGGAAGGGCCCTATCTGATAGTCCAGGAAGTGCGAAGTGGAACTTTTCATCTCCAAGATATGGATGGACGTCCAATACAACGCACTTGGAACTCAGACACACTGAAGAAGTACCACGTCTGATTCAGATAATCGGCAGCAATACTAAGTAGTTTGTAATCCCAACAAGTGCCACGGCACAAAAAAGAGAATTAGAAATGTATACATGTACCTTGGTACTTAGCCAAGCAAAATTCATATAATACAATTTCTACTTTCTTCCTATATCCGTATTGTTTAATTTCTTTATTTTTACTAAAGTCATTCACTTTGGGGCATTTTTACCACTAGTTAGCCTAGTGGCCTAAAAGTGACATTAACTTAAAGAAAATTGAAGAAAACAACGAACGACCAAGAACAAACTAAAAGAAGGAATCAACCTAACAAGGGATAAACATTATTCTGACGCACATTGCTTCCTCAAGGAGACCGACCAAAATGTAATAAACCCAAAGAAAGGTAGATTACATATATGGTTAGACAAATAGTGATAATCTCTAGTAAGAGAAACATCATGGTCTCGTATAAGGAAGCCGACTAGAAATAAGCACGCCTTAGTAAAGGTATCTTACTTTCAAATGCAAGGTCAGCTAAGTAGTAAAGGCCCTAGTAAGGGCTCACTACTGCAAGACGAGCGTTGCTTCCTCAAGGAAGCCGACCAGAACATGGTAAGCTCATAAACAGCAAAATACAAGGATTGCATGTACATAAATATCCAAGCTCGTCCTAAATGAGAGTTTCATGTTGGCTCGGCCTATGATGGCCGCTCTCCTTCTTGGTACAAAGCTCGTCCGGAATGCCAGGACGAACTAAGCCCAAGAGGGGGGAGGATAACTAAGCCCTAGAACTTCTAGGACGAGTCTAGTTCGAAGGTCGTCTAGAATTTAGGACGAGCCTCATTTATACTTGATGCTTATTTGAGCGAAGTTCAAAGACCGTCCATAGTCTAGGACGAGTGTCATTCGTACTTGTGCTTATTTAAGTTCAAAGGTCGTTCAGAGCCTAGGACGAGCCTCATTTATACTTGATGCTTATTTGAGCGAAGTTCGAAGACCGTCCATAGTCTAGGACGAGTGTCATTCGTACTTGTGCTTATTTAAGTTCGAAGGTCGTCCAGAGCCTAGGACGAGCCTCATTTATACTGACACTTATTTGAGCGAAGCCCAAAGACCGTCCATAGTCTAGGACGACTGTCATTCGTACTTGGCTTATTTAGGTTCGAAGGTCGTTTAGTGTCTAGGACGAGCCTCATTCATAGTTAATGCTAATTTGAGTAAAATTCGAAGATTGTCCATGGTCTAGGACGAGTCTCATTTGTATTACTTGCGCTTATTTATTTAAAGTTCAAAAGACGTCTAAGTTGTAAGGTAAGTGTTTTGATGATCAGACCAAAGACAAATATTATTAAACAAAAAGTCGTTCATTAAATACTCGTCCAAAAGGATTACAAACTAATCTAAAAAAAAAGAGAGAGAGAAGACTAAGCTACAACGGCAAACAACCATGATACAACAAAAACTAAGCCAAAAGCTAGGCACCCTATTCAGCAGGAGGTGTATCATGGTTGACGGGCTGGTCCTCGGGGACTTCTTGGCTGGCATGTGGAGACTCGTCCTCCTCCTCGTCATCGTCGGAGTCTGTGAAAGTAGGAGGCTCCTCGGCTCTCACCTTTGCCCTATGAAGCTCCTCCTGGAACAGCAGGCGACGGGCAAAGCGATGATAGTCCACAAGCTCAGCCAACATCTCAAAGGCGCTCATAGTCCAGCTTTTGGACGTCTCTATAACTTCATTGAGGGTCTCCTTGACGTCGTTAAAGGCCTTGGCCGCCTCCTCTTTCAGACGATCATTTTCAGCACTTAGAAAAAGATTATTCTTTCTAGGCTGAGTGGCGGCCACGAGAGCAGTATTCATCTCCTCCTTCAACTCGACCGAAACAGTGTCCATAACCAGCCGCCATTGATCCTTCTCATCAAGCAGTTTGTTGATCTTGATGAGATATCGCTTGTTCTCCGAGACTCTAGCTCGCCGATCGTTTTTCCCGGGCCTCACAAGATTGACGGTGCATAGTCTCCAAAGAAAGACAAGTCGTGCATGGCCTTGTCCCCCTACCGTCGTAGCTTGATGGACAAGGTGCTTATTTTCTTTTCTAAGCTCCCTCACCCAGTCTTCAGTTATTATGCAGCGAGCCAGAAGCTGTAACAATGATAAATGAATACCAGTCAGTAGACGAGTGGAAAGAATTCAAAAAAGTTACAAGTACAAAACTAAAACAGCTAACGACTTACCTCAGCTGCGAGTTGAGACATGTAGCCAACATGCCCCGAAGATGCACCCCTTAAGCCCTTGGTGTAGGACTCGGGGTAACACTTGAAGAGCTCCAGGTTGAGCCGCTCAAATTCGGCCTTCGGCATCTTGGCGAAGGCGGCAGAGGACTCATCATCCGAATCTGCATGAGGGGCAACAGGAGCTGCGGCAGACCCCTTGCCCTTATCTGAAAATGCGGAGGAGTCAGTTCTCTTGATGGGGATGACTACTGCTAGTTTGTTGGACGGACTCATTGAACGTCCACCAACCCGCAGTGTCCTAACTACATTCGAGTAGTATGACTCACCCGAAGATAGGGAAGCAGATCTGTAAGATGGCGGCATTTGAGCGACCAGCTGGGCAGCCGGCCCACTGAAGGCCTATCCCTCCTTAACAGCCGCGTCCGGCTTAGTCTTCGTCTCATCAGCCATTTCAGGCTGGTTCTCATGATGATCAGCTGCGTCTAGCTGATTGGCAGATAGAGGGGTAGAGGCTAAGATGGCCTCCCCCATGAATGGAATAATGGCGGACGAGTCGTCCACCTTCAAAGGCGTGCCCATAGGAAGAGTTTGGGACTTGTCTCCCGTCTTCTGGCTGAGGGGAGTAGCCTTCTGAGCGGACGAGCGATCCGTCTTCTTCTTGGCTGTGAAGCCCTTGGCTTTTTTGGTAGGAGGTTGATCTCCAGCAACGGATGGCCGCTTCTTGGAAGCAGCTGGCTTCCCAGCCAACGTCTTGGACGTTGGGGCATTTTTCTGCATAGAAAAAAATACACAAGAATGATAATCATCCAGAAAGAATAAAGCAAATTAATTTCCAACTCTCCCTGCTTGCTAAAGGAAGCCGGCCATGATTTTAATATCATCCCTTAGGCGAGTACCAATTCACAATGGATACTCGTCTAGAGGTGTCTCAGGTTCTAGACGAAGTCCATCCGCAGAAGGAACCCGACCAAGACCAGCCGTCTCTCCTTTCTGATCTTCGTCCAGAGGCAAGATATTTCAAGACCCGGACGAAGATCGCTCACGAAAGGAGTCCGACCAGATGTAGCCGCCTTCCTTTTGTGATGAATGCTCGTCCAGAGGCAAGAAGAATCCCCTATTTTTACGAAGGTCCTTTGCAGAGGGAGGCCGACCAAGTATAGCTGTTTTCCTTCTTTGAAGGATCTCCGTCCGAAAACCCTCATTAACTGAGGGCGTCCAGAGGCAAGAAAAACCTTAACTCCTGGACGAAGACCATTAGCGGAAGAAAGCCGGCCAAGACTAGCCGTTTTCCTTCCACGAAGGACCTTCGTCTAGAAAATCTCCTTGACCAAGAATGTCCAAGCATGGATGATCTCCTTCAGGAACGAACTCTCGTCTATGCCAAGGCTGACGTCTGTACTACTTAGAAGGACAGCCAAGGCCAGCCGCCTTCCTTTCAAAGCAGGCTCACGTCAAAAAAAAATTATTAATATAAAATATATGTCTTTGTCTTACCAAAGTATCAACCCCTTTCTCTGGGCCTGATTTGTTGAACTCCTTCCAGAGATTGTCTGTGAACTTTGACATACTGATGTCCCCCGTCCAAGATCTTTTAAGTGTTGCTCTGGCTGTGGCTGTAAAAAAGAGGAAAAGATTAGTAAGGCATATACATTGGACGGGGCACTTTACTTAGAGTTTATAGTGTTATACCTCTATACTCGGCCAACCTCAAGCCGGCGGCAACCAGATTGTTGTCGTCATAAAACATCTTTTTAAAAGGAATCCAGTTAGACGGCCCCTTAATGGTTGGATGGTTTGGTCTAGAATACTCAGCTGTTCTGAAGTAATCTACTACCTCCTCATCCGATACACTCTCCAGATCCAGAATGGATGCTGATCGTCCAGTGTTGGTTGCCGATCGGCTATGATATCGATAGCGTCTGGCAGTGGCCTCATTCGGGGCTTGGACGAATATGAAATTAGCTTTCCATTCATGCATCTTAGACAGCTTATCCCAAGCCGTGATGTATCCCAGATGATTGCAAACGCTGAACCGGGCCCCGTCCACAGTCTTGGGAACCTTAGATACATAATGTATCTGACGAAAGGCTGGTAAGGAAGGTGTTTTGCCCCGCAGTTTGCAGGCAGCTAGAAATGTGAGAATATTGTGCCACGCATTTGGCACCAACTGGTTATGGTCAATGCTGTAGTATTGCAGCACTTGGCCGATAAAGGGATGCAGAGGAAACCGTAATCCGGCGTCCAGGGCTAGTTTGTAAACCGCAAAATGCCCTTTTGGAGCTCTCAAGATAGTCGCCTCCTCGTATGGTATTACAAAGGTATAGCCCGACATTGGGCATGGCCAAGGATAAATGGTTGGGGTCAGGACCAATTTTCTGTAACCACTTACGGTTCGATAGAATGAATCCGGGATCAGAAAGGGGACCTAGACGTCTCCTAATTTCGGACGAGGTAGTAGACGGCTCATCCGATTCCTCTGGGGAGCTAGACTCACCCTCATTATCATCACCCTCGGCCATATCTACTTCTCTCCCAGACGAGCTAGCCTCAGGGTTTATTTGCACAATCTCTTCTTCCCTAACATTTCCGGAAGAGGAAGGATCAGCCGCAGGTAGAGCACTTTGAGTTTCGCGTTCCCCTTCTTCCGGAACTCGTCCGGTTGACTCTTCCATCTCTGAACTGGAGGCTGGAAGGATGATTCCTCGTCTAGGACGGGTTGTTTGCTTGACGCGCGCCAGATTACCCTGCACATGTAAAGATTGGGTCGTCTAATTTTGTCGGCCAAATCCATAAAAGCGATAAACATGGCCGGCCAGAATAGGACCAACCCTAGAATGTGGCGAAGAGGAAAAGCTATCGGTTCTAGCGTCAAGGCAAACTCTTAAACGACCGAGATTATTTGACGAAGAAGAAGAATTCATTTTATTGATTTTTTAAGAAAGAATAAAGAATAAAGGAGAACAAAGAAGAAAGAAGGGATACCTGACGAGCGCTCGGACATTCGGTGAAGAAAGTGAAAGCTGGACGAACTCACTCTCTCTCTAGAAAACCAGAAAAGATGCAGACTCTATCTCTCTAGAAAAATTCTCTCAAGATGTGAAATGATTCAAGTAAGGACAAAAAAGCATATTTATAGGGGGGTGAAAAACCTCCTGAACCGGTTAAACTTGACCTGTAATTTCCAAATCGGTTAAAAACGATCGATTTTCCTAAGAAATTGGCGCGTCTTTGCCTATTTTGAAATTAGGGTAACTTCCTCAGGTAAAATGGTCCTTAACCGTCTTAAGGCAACGGTAAAATCCCCCCTGTGGCCAAAACAAATCTACGGCCCTCCAGGAGACTCATGGATCCATCAAGACCATCCACGTGTCCCACTAGAAGGAGTAAATAGATGGTTAAAGCCCTAGGTTTTTACTGAGAAAGGAATCAAAGCCCACCTTTTGGCATGAAGAATATTCAGGGCCCAAATCCCAAAAAACGACTGCATATGATTGGTTGATGATCAACTCCCAATCATTGCCCGCCACGTGTCACGTTCTGATTGCCTAGCCAATCAGGTGCCCTTAAATTAGGGTGACCTCAAAAGACATCAATCAGATCCCAAACATTATAAATACTCCCCTTGAAATCAGGAGAAAGGTAATTCATTGAACAGTGTGCCCTTATTCTGTCAAAATTCTCTCTCACTTTCTCTCTCTATCTCTACTTTTACCATTTTACTCTTGATACCTGACTTAAGCTTCGGAGGGGGAACCACCACCCAAACCTCCAGGGTGGGTTCCTTTTTCTGCAGGTTTGGAACGAAGTTCAGGTTCTGAATACCAGATTTGGACATCGTTGCACAAGTCTCCAAAGAAGAACATCTTGAGGGATAATAGTTTACTTGCCAGCCAACAAGACTAAACAAATATAGTAAACTTTACTAATATATAATTAATAATATTAAATGTTGAAGTTGTATGTTAGCAAAAGTAAAAGTCGATGAATAGATATTTTTAGGAAATACATGGTGTATTTAATCTCTATTATATAATTAATGCCGGAGAATTTGAATGTAAACCTTAGATTATTAAAAATCAAAACAATTTTGAGTAAGCATATGAACTAAATAGGTTAAATTAGAGGCTACTGTTATAATATATAAAGTGCAAATTCTCTTCTGAATTATCTAGATTTTATTTTGATTGAAATGAATGTTGTTCCGATTGAATTGAGTGTTCTTTTATGCACATGATGAGCACAATGCTATCATTTGTACCATCTATCAACTATCTAAGAGACAACATTAATAAAATTAATTTTACCAATTTCTTTATTTCTTTTGCGAATATATACACAACTTGGGATCTAGAATGGACTTTGGACTCCATAAGGTCGAGTCTAAGTCCAATCCTATTTTGGAATCAAAAGTTTCATTCCAAATCCAATTGAATGTTTCCAATCCTCTCTAGGCCAATAAATTATTTGGAGTCCGGCTACATCACTTTTCTTTTGAAGAACACTTGAACCACTATTATATCATACAAATATGGAATGTTTGTTTGGAATGAATTGAGACTTGAAACTGGGAATGAAGAGATGAGACGAAAGTTATAATTTTCATATTTGTTTTTTGCGAAAATATGAGATGAATATGGGATGGAGAATTGCTACTCCAGAGACTAAAAATACAACCAATTCATGACGAAAGGAAAATAAGGACTAGTAAGGGTATTTTGATAACTTTGTCATTTACTCCCAACTTATTCCCATAATACACAATTTATGGTAATAAATTTCTTTAAAAGTGCTACCAATGGATCAAATCGAGCTGAGTTTAAGGTGTCGAGCTAAGGTTGATAATAATTGTAAGAAAATTAGAGCATTCTCGATTTCGAGCACAACAAAGCTTTTAAATTGCTTGTTTGAGCTCAGCTTGCGAACACTCGCTTATGTTTCTAGCTCAAATAAGCTCAAACGAGTTGTAAACGAACTTGGTTTAACAAACAAGCATTGCAACTTGAACTGATTTCACAAATCGAAGCAATGATTCCATTTAACTACCGATATCAACATAATAGCTAAGAGTTTGAAACGAAGTAATCCACAAAAAAATTCCAACTCCTAAAAAGTGCAAACGTCTTCAATTTAAAAGGAAAACAGTCGCCAACATATACCTAAGCGAAGTTGTTAAATTTATCTCTGACAACCAATACCAATGTCAATATTGGTCACCCCTTTTTCTCATTAATCAATCACATATTTATAGTACAAGAATAGGAAACCTTACTAAACACTAACTCCTAAAATATATCCAACTAGACTCATAGTTGTACAAGAGATAAACTATATCTCCTAATTCTATCTAATTAACTTTAATCATATCCCATACTACTAGACTTCTGCTATAACAATAATATCAATCTATCAACTAGGATAACTACGTTATCCTCAACACCCTCCCGCTATCGTAACGGCAGCTTTAAGAACGATACGATCGGAAAAGTAAAAAAAATATCTTTTATTTTAGCACCGGAGTCGTATGAACCTGGAACTTCTTCGTCTTCTTTGTTGGAGTCGAATGCACAAATCCGGTGATATCGGCTTCAGTAATTTTTGTCTTTTATTTTCTTGATGATGAAAACGTTAATATTCTGAATCCATCAATCGCCAGTCAAACAGGAACACCATTCTTTTCGAACCTGCAAATTTTTCTTTTTCTTCTTGATGAGAACGCCACTCTTTTCGAACTCACCAAGTATTTCAACAAAGTGAGAATGCCATTCTTTTCGAAACCATAATGTTCATGTTGGTCTTGAGCAAAATAACTCTAATCAATACTCAAGGTCTACGAGATCTCTACTATAAATTCTCTCTTTTTTTTTTAAACCACTTCTACTATCAAATAATCAAAAATAACTAGAACACATCCAACACACCAACAAGGCATGAAATACTCAACACAAAAAGCAATAAGCCATGTAGCAAGACTTAGCCCTCAAATAGAACAATTGACAAACATACTGCCACCACTTGAAACCCCGCCAAAATCATATATCTCATACATTCAACTACTAAAAGATGGAACTAGGAAAAAATCAAAATCACCAATAGCACTGTTTTTCACGAGTGCAGAGAAAAAAAATCTACTTTTTTAGGGAGGTTAACAAATCCGGCCGGTGGGTTTAAAACTCGAACCCACCGGCAGGAGAAAATAATATTTGAGTTTTGACCCAAGATCTCAACTGCTCTTGATACCATGTTAAATTTATCTCTGGCAACCAATACCAATGTCAATATTGATCACCCCTTTTTCTCATTAATCAATCACATATTTATAGTACAAGAATAGGAAACCATACTAAAGACTAACTCCTAAAATATATCCAACTAGACTCCTAGTTGTATAAGAGATAAACTATATCTCCTAATTCTATCTTATTAACTTTAATCATATCCCATACTACTAGACTTTCGTGTTACTGCCGTTGTGATTGCAGGAGAGTATTAGGAATATTACGGATAATAAAGATATGATAATATCTTTAGCATATATTATTATCTTAGTGAAATATTATCTTAGGGATATTTCCAATAAGTATATGATTAGTATTAGGAATAAAATATATTTTAGAGATAGTTTCCTAGTAGGAGTCCTTTTGTACTCATATATATATTGTACTCATAGTTCATTATTGAACGACACATCAATATAATATAAGCTATTATTATTTATTTCACCCTCTCATAAACTTAACAGAAGTATAATTACATAGTGATTCATATATTAACTTTCTGAAAAACTAATAGAAATCCTAAGATGGAATTTTGTTTTCATAAAAGATACTTCAAGGACTAAAAGAGTTGTTCACAAACACTACGAGTCGAACATGAAGGCAATCTAGTTTAGCTCATTTACTAAATATGCTTAAACTTATGTCGAACGTGAAGGCAATCTAGTTTAGCTCGTTTATTAAATAAGCTTAAACTCATTGTTTGAGCCTATTCATAACTCAAAGAACGATTTCTGATCGAACTTGTTCACAAGTAGTTCTCAAAAGTACATATTAATGTTATACTGATCTATAAATTCATCATGTTCACTCAATCTAACTGAGAATATGTAATATACAAGCGGAAGCTATAAAAGATCAAGAATACCTCCAGCCGTTGCAATTGTATTGTCTGCTTCTTTTCTGCCGCAATCCCGTGAACCAATTCAATCTTTGATTTTCTGACTTTCGGTGCCAAACCTTCACTCTCTATATTTAGATGGTGTTTTTCCGAATTTTAGAGAGTAGGTTCAGTGACCCTTTTTCAGAATAGAACACCTATTTTTATATAGAGTCTTACCATCAAAGAGCCCTAATAAAATGGTGAAGGTTGTGAGTGGTTATGTAATTAGTGGGGAGAGGATCATGGGTAACTACCCACATAAAATGGACCATATATATTTTTAGTTGACTATACAATAATTAATTAATTAACTAAAAATTCCAACATTCTCCCACTTGGTTCATTTTAACCAAGAATTATACACAGATCATAGCGACGAATTCTCTTAAAACGAGAATTAATCTTCCATGTATCACATTATATCAAGTCTTTCACCACTCATGCTACTTAATGAATAAACCTTATGTTTATTCTAGATCAAACATAATGACATTTCCTTAATAGAATAATAAAACATGTACGTACATAACTCAAAGAAATATCCAACTGAATGAAATGTTACAACATAAAACAAATGTCTCAATTGATAGGTCCAAGCCCCATCTTTTCTACATGACGCTTGAAAACATTAATTGGCATGCCTTTGGTCAAGGGATCAACAATCATTAATCCAGTGCTAATGTGTTCTATGATCACTTTCTTTTCATGAACACGTTCTTTTATGGCTCGAAATTTAATGTCGATGTGTTTACTTCGACTTCCACTCTTATTGTTCTTAGCCATAAAAACAGCAGCTAAATTATCACAATACATTCTTATTGGCCGACAGATGGAGTCAATGACTCTTAGCCCATATATGAAACCTTTCAGCCAAACACCATGTGAAGTAGCCTCAAAACAAGATACAAACTCAGCCTCCATAGTGGATGTGGCAATTAAAGTCTGTTTCGCACTCCTCCAAGAAACGGCACCATTAGCATAAACACATATCCTGAGGGATTTTCGTGAATCAATGCAGCCACCGAAATCGGAGTCAGAATATCCCACCACTTTGAGATTATTAGTCCGTCTATACATAAGCATGTAATCATTGGTACCCTGAAGGTACCTTAGCACTTTCTTTGCAGCCTTCCAGCGATCAGGACCTCGATTACTTTGATATCTTCCCAATACTCCAACAACATATGCAATGTCAGGTCTAGTGCAAACCTGAGCATACATAATGCTTCCAACAGCTGAAGCATAAGGAACATTTTTCATTTGTTCCCTCTCAATTTCATTCATGGGGCACTGGTCCAAACTGAACCGGTCACCTTTCACAGTTGGTGCTACACTTGGTGAACAATTTTTCATACGAAATCTATCCAGTACCTTATCGATATAGGTCTCTTGAGATCAACCCAAAATGCCTCGAAGTCTATCTCTATGGATCTTAATGCCAATGACATAAGATGCCTCACCCATATCTTTC
Source organism: Beta corolliflora (assembly GCA_947648045.1). Taxonomy (NCBI): domain Eukaryota; kingdom Viridiplantae; phylum Streptophyta; class Magnoliopsida; order Caryophyllales; family Amaranthaceae; genus Beta; species Beta corolliflora. The sequence goes on along the minus strand of CANSZD010004061.1, from coordinate 77,651 downwards.
ATATCAAATTTACTTGAAAGAAGTTGTTTAACCTCATATAACAACCCCTTATCATTGGTTGCTAGCAAAATATCATCCACATACAACACAAGAAAATAAATCTTACTCCCACTAACCTTCTAGTATATGCATTGATCCATGACATTCAAAACCAAATGAATTTATCACTTGTTGGAACTTCAAATACCATTGGCGAGAAGCTTGTTTCAGTCCGTATATGAATTTATTTAACTTACAAACCAAATGCTCACCTTTTCCAGAGGAGAATCCTTCAGGTTGTTTCATGTAAACCTCTTCCTCTAAATCACCATTGAGAAATGCCATTTTCACATCCATTTAATGTAACTCATAATCAAAATGAGCTACTAAGGCCATAATCACTCGGAGAGAATCTTTCTTTGATAAGGGAGAGAAAGTCTTCGTGTAATCGATTCCTTCTCTTTGAGTGAATCCTTTGGCAACAAGTCTAGCCTTGTGTATCTCGATGTTGCCTAATGAGTCTTTATTTGTCTTATAGACTCACTTACATCCAATGGCTTTTACACCATTGGGTAACTCGACGAGATCCCAAACTCGATTAGATGCCATAGAATCCATCTCATCTTTCATGGCACTCATCCACAAGTCTGAATCCTTAGAACTTGTGGCTTGTGAAAATGTGATTGGATCATTGTCAACTTCATCATTACAATCCGATTCTTGTAAATACACTTGATAATCATCAGAAATAGCTGATTTCCTCATTCTGACAGATCTTCTTAAAGGAACTGGATCAATGTTTTGATCATCTGAATGCTCCTCATTTTCTTCATGATCTATCAAATCATTATCAGCATTTTGTGGAATTTCCATCACTGGTTGTCTAACACCTGATCGAACTAGAGCAGTGTGAATGACAACCATCTTATCACATGAATCAGAGGGTGGAACTTCAACATGATCGTTTTCAGGAACAATGTCCTTGAAATGATCAGTCCCACTGACTAATTCATTCTCAAGAAACTTAGCATTTCTTGATTCCACAATTCTGGTGATGTGGGATGGACAATAGAATCTAGGCAAAATTGACCTCAACACCCTGAACTATAGCGCGGGTGCACCAAATAGCTCCAACTACGACTTATAGCCATAACACCCCAAAGTACGAACCTGGGTGCAGTCCGTACCATAAATGAGGTCGGTGATCGGAATTCTCAACGGCTATAAGTCGAGTGCTAGATATTAGGCAGCCATAGAAGCGTTTTCCTTGATTGTGGTTGAACTTCCAAGTAGTTTGGACTACTACAGGCAATCGAGGTCGACAGTAATGTAACACCCCAATAATTCTCTCTTTTCTAAAATACCTTTTAAATATAAATAATAGAGAATTATCAAAGTATTATCGCCCGTGTGAAAACGTATCGGCTTATCCAGAATTCTGCAGCGGAAAACAATAATAATAAACTTTATAAATAAACTTAGTCAACCATAAAGTCAACTTCAAAACCAACCAACAACCAAAGTTAACCTTAAAACCAAATTAAACCAACTATAAAATATATAGTTCAAAAGTACAATGCATAACTACACAAGCTCTCCAAATCCCGATCCCAATGATGCACCATCTTCGAACCTGTTCGATGGACTATGCAATATTGATCCTTAGAGACTGCTCACCAAAATGGGTCATCACAAGATCAATAAGGCAAAGCCATGATCAACACATACAAACAAAGCACGTAATCAGCAAAGCTGAGTACTACATAATAATACATAAACATTCCTAACATGATACTAATAAATAATAAACCGGGATAAATAATAACATAACAATCTAACAATCTGCAGGCAATTTTTACTGAACTACACTTTAACCATCTTTTTATTACTTTATTGGAATAGTTATTGGACCGAGTTGTCTAACTAAAAACCAGCCTTCACTTAGGAAGACGAAATACGGGCGCGACTCCGTATTCCAAAATGACCTACGATATCGAGGAACCTTTAAAATAAATAGGAACGGTGATCAATCCAATTCCCAAAAAAAGCCATGGCACGCTCACCATGTACCCCAACTCCTGATTGTCCAACTTCAGACGTGCACCAGTCTAAAGTTTATTACTATCCACGTTACACTTTACATGATTTACCAATTATTACTTGTTATGACACACAAGCAATACAGATAACATACAATCAAACATTCTCAACTTGATTCCTTTTTATCTTAGGATTAATAAGTGATCATACAACTTACAACCCAAGATTAATTCCTTCTTATTTCAATCCTTCTTATTTGTTGAACCTAGCCAACAACCAACTTACCTTTCATAGGCATAAATTATCAACTTACCAAATAAGGCCCACAGTCCTCATAAAGTAGTGAAAATAATAATATAAGGGAACACATGATTCAACTCAATAAATATATTAATTCCACCATGTGGATTAATAAATAAAGTTCCCAACCAACATGCTTGCATCAATATTCCATACAAACATGATATTCAACTCATAAATAATTCTTAAAATCAACATGTTCGCACACAGGCATAAAACATGTAAAATCCAAGCATAATAGAAATCATATATGAACTCACAAAAGTTCCTATACATGATACTACATAACTTTTCCTTCCTAAAATCATGATACTACAACCAACAACACATAGGTATGTACGTACCTTGTGTAGACAAATTGGTAGGCCACCTCTAATCACCTTAAAAATCGCCTAAAGTGTAATCTCCGCCTAAAACAACCGATAGAACTTAAAATCAATACTCCAAATAAATTCCAGCAACTTTAAAATACTTTAAATCCCCTTTAAAAATATTTAAAAGTTGTTTTTATCATTAAAACCTCAATTACTTATATTACCTAACATAGTACTACTATACTAGTCAATAAAATTCATAAAACTCCATTAATAGCAACCTTTCTAAAATTCCAGCAACTTATAAAATATTAAAACCTCCTTTAAACATACTTAAACATGCTTAAGTTCATAAGTTAACCCAAAATCATAAACTATAACATGATACTATGATTTTCCAACATGTAAAACCCTAAAAATCCATGCTTTGATATTTTTAAACCCTATTTTAACATAACAAGTAAATCTGAAATTTTATTTCTTCAATACATAATTTTATATAATCTTAGATTCATAAACAAATCACCAAATCATAACTTTTAAATACAAACTTATTAAAACAAACCCTAAAGATACAAACTTTGCATTAAATAAAACTTGAGGAGGAAGAAATAACAACCAAACAAAGAAGAGGAAGGAAGGACCGGCAACCAAGGGCGGCGGCACGGGTCGGCGGCTGGCGGCTGCCGTGCGGCTGGTGGTCGTCGACGGCGGTCGGCCGGAAAGAGGAGGAAGAAAGCCGAAGAGGAAGAGAGAGGAAGGAAGAAGAGGAGGGCCGAAATTGAGGGGGAGGAGGAGAGAGAAAAATAATGTGTTTAATGTGTGGGGATTTGTGTAAATGAGAGTATCTATAGTTTCCCCCCATTAGGGGTCCAATAAAGAGTTGGGCTTTGATGGGTTAATGACCATAGGTTAAGCTATAAGGTTTGGGCTCCTCACACCCATTTACAAATCCTTTTCTAAATCCAACAAGTGTTTCAAATATTTCAAATACTTTTCAAAGCATGACTTAAATAAAATATTATTTGACTTGCATAAATCATTAAAATAATTTCTTTGATTTTCGAATAGTCAACCTTAAAGACATAAATCGTTAAAATACTAAAATATATTTAAATATAAATAAATATACATTAAAATATATTTATAAAATCCATAAATTTACGGGGGATTACAAGTAAACCCTACCATTACCTAAACTGGTATTGGAATTCTTCTTGAAACTTGAAGATGAAGCTGAGCTCATTGTTGTTATGCGGATTTCACTCTTTCAGAATTTAGGGTTCATTTGCGAAGAATGAGAGATTTTGGGGAAGTAAGAGGGAATTTGGGGAAGAAAGTCTTTTTGTTCAGTTGAGGAAGGAGAAAATGAAGGCACACGCTTTTTTGTTGTTTAAGTAAAAAAATTAGGATTAAAAAAGAAGAAAATAAGAAAGGGGAGAGAATCCGGTGAGAATTTTGGGCACGACCTCATTTATGGTACGGACTGCACCCAGGTCCGTACTTTGGGGTGTTCTGGCTATAACCCGTAGTTGGAGCTGTTTCGTGTACCCGCGCTATAGTTCATAGTGTTGAGGCCAATTTTGCCTAGAATCTATAACCCTTAGATTTTTCAGGATATCCAATTAAATGCCCACTAATAGTCCTTGAATCAAGCTTCTTTTCTTGTGGTTTGTAAAGGCATCCCCAAATGCGCATATGGCGCAAACTCGGTTTCCATCCTTTTGAATAACTCAAAAGGTGTCTTATGGACAGCTTTGGAAGGAACTCGGTTTAAGATATACGCTGCCGTTTTAAGAGCTTCAATCCACAAAAATGGTGGAAGTTTAGCATTACTCTGCATACTTCTTACCATGTCCATTAAGGTCCTATTTCTTCTTTCTGCTACACCATTTTGGTCCGGAGAACCAGGTATAGTGTATTGGGAAACAATCCCATTCTCTTGAAGAAATTTTGCAAATGGACCACATGCTTGTCCATTCTCGGTGTATCTACCATAATACTCTTCAACTCTATCTGATCTCACGATCTTGATGTGCTTATCACATTGTTTCTCTACTTCAGCCTTAAACAACTTAAAGGCATCTAAAGCTTCGTCTTTGGAACGAAGTAAGTAAAGATACATATATCGTGAATAATCATCAATGAAGGTGATGAAGTATTTCGGATCTTTAGCGTTCATGTCCGGACAACAAATATCCGTATGTATGGTCTCTAATAGGTTAGAACTCCTTTTAGCACCCTTTTTAGATTTGTTAGTTTGCTTTCCCTTAATGCAACTAAAACAAGTCTCAAAATCAAAGAAAATCCAAAGTATCAAGTACCCCTTCCTTTTACTAATCTCTTCACTCTCTCAATGGAGATGTGTCCCAATCTCCTAGTGCCATAACATAGAGGATTCTTCATTCACAATACAACGCTTTAAACCAACATTAACAAGCAGGGAATTATGAGCAATATCATTTTGCAATTCAAGACGATATAAACCATCAGACAAAATACCATAACCAACAATTTCAGAATTTCTTAATAAACTGAAACTAGGATGGCAATGGGTAAGGTTTGGGTAGGGTAAGGCTAGACCCTTACCCATACCCTAATTTTTGGATGTAGACCCATACACTACCCATACCCATAGGGTAAAAAAATTGAAGACCCTTACCCGTACCCGTAGGGTCCGATAGGATATGGGTATGGTCTAGGGTCCATAATGGGTCAAATACAAAAAACAATTCCGCTCATATTTTCACGTGTATATATAATTGTTAAGCACAATTCAACGTATAAAGTTGTCAATTAGCACACAAAATATTATATTACATAGTAATACATAATTTTTCCATATTTCAAGAGTCTCATACATCCAAATATGAATAAAGAAAATAGTTTAGAGCGAGAGAGTGAGAACTGGTAAGATGAGACTGTGAGAGTGCGGCTAGGGTAAGGGATTGAGGGTTATATTTTGACTGGAAGAGTTTCTTATATCTGTTATATATTAAATATATTAATTATTTTAAATCAAAAAATATAAAAACTATATATATTAGTTTGGGAGGGTCTATGGGTATGGTATGGGTATTTGAGAAGTGGACCCTTACCCTACTCTTACCCGATAGTATCCAGACCCATACCCTACCCTTATCCATAGGGTCTAAAAAATTAAGACCCGTACCCTTCAATTAGGGTAGGGTCTGGGCGGGTCTGGTTAGGGTCCTGGACCCATTGCCATCTCTAACTGAAACCAGAATCTGAAAAGTTAAAGGAAAATCCCAAAGGTACAAGTCTTGAAACTGAAATCAAATTTCTAGAGAGATTTGGAATATAAAATGTTATTTCTAAATGCAAAACAAAACCACTGCTTAAAGTTAAGCTGCATGTCCCAATGGCTTCCACATGCGAACCCATATTGTTGCCAGAATAGATGTGATGTTCACTGCCCACTAGTTTCCTTAGGTTTGTCATACCCTGCAAGGTATTCAAAATAAACATGGATTGTAGTACCAGAGTCAATCCACCATGTATTATGATTAACATTAACCATATAGATTCATAACAAACAAACGCAAGAAAATTACCTTTCTTCTTAAACCAAGCCTTAAACTTCACGCAGTCTTTCTTCATGTGTCCCTTCTTTTTACAGAAGAAACACGAAGACTCCTTCTTAATGGCTTGATTTGCTGGAATCGTCCCCTTTCCCTTATCCTTAGCATGATCCTTCTTCTTTGCAGAAGTAGTAAGGTTCACCTTTTCACCTTCTTCCATCAACATTCTTCCCTCCTCTTGAACACACATGGTCATAAGCTCATTAATTGACCATTTATCCTTATGTGTGTTGTAAGAGACCTTAAATGAGCCATATTGATGTGGAAGAGTGCACAAAATGTAATGTACAAGGAAGGAGTCAGATATGGTAACTTCCAAGTCCTTAAGCTAAGCTGCAATGTCCCTCATGCGCATGATGTGATCACGCACTCCCTTAATCTCGGTAAGCCTTACGGATGAAAACTGCATAATTAAGGTGCTAGCAAGAGCTTTGTCAGAAAATGCAAACTGCTCATCGATGGCCTTAAGAAGACTTTTGATATTGGTATGCTGATTGACGGAACCCCGAATACTGGCACTGATCTTGGTCTTTATGAACATAACGGAAAGGCAGTTAGACCTCTCCCACTTTTCATAAAGATCAACTGCATCTGGAGTACTAGTCTCAGTAATGCCAGTTGGTTCGTCTTTCCGAATAGCATAGTCAATGTCCATCCATCCTAACTGTAGGAGCACTCTTTCTCTCCACACCTTATAGTTATCACCCTTTAATTCAGGAATGTCACATTTGATATCAGAAATATTTCCACGTAAAACTACTGCAAAATAAAGTACATACATAAGTAATCATGCTTATTGTCAAAAAATTTGAGACTTTCAACATTAATCATGTTTTACCAATGTAAATTATGCGAAATATGAATTTGATGACATAAAACTTGCCTGTGGGATAAAGTTCTACTCAATTAGATTTATAATAGCCATATTTGTGAAGCTATTAAATTGTATCAATGTCTTAATTCTTGTGAGATATAAGAAACAAAATTTAATATTTCACCCCAATTAATCGTTCAAATACAATAAAGTTCCTGTGGGTAAGTTTTATCATATTGAATACAATTAAATGCAACAAAAGTCTAGTTTCCACATGTGATTCCAAAATAAAATTTTAATAATTAGAGGGGTTGTGGCTACTCCCTGACTAATAAAATTTTGAATCACTCAACTTTAACGTAATTTATTATACTAAAAAATTATCTATACAAGTACTATATTTGACCAGAAAATTAATTGATCAAGAAAACAAACGCAAATTCTTTGCAGACAACTAAGCAAAAGGTAGTAGTACTTGATGAATGGTAGAGAATAAAGGTCAACAATTATCAAAAAAGTATAGTAGAATTTGCCCATATCATATTATCAAAGTCAAAAGTTAACGCAAAATGCTAACATTAACGCAAGACATTAGACAAACTGCATAAGTATTTGATAAAAGCTCCACATATAAAGAGCAGGAAGGATAAGCATAATTATTGAACCACTATGGAAGAATTTTTTGGCAATACTCAAACTGCATAAGTATTTGATAAAAGCTCCATGGTGGGACACGGATGTGTCGTCGTGTGCACCGCACCCGGCCAAAGATAAAATTTCTCCTACTCTCTTTTACACTAAAGCAGTATAATGGAAGTAGGGGTCGTATCCACAGGGAAACAGGGACGAGTTTAATACTTAGCGTGATTCAAAACCTAGATTAAGCTAAGGGCCGAGAAACCTAATAATAATTACAAAGGGGGGGTTTCAAGTAGATTTACGAACAAACTAAAACTAACTAGCATATAAACAAAATGAGAAATCAATATGGGAAGATCTTGAATCCGATTAACATACACTTCAATTCATTATCGATCCTTGAACCTCCACTCTAATTATTTCCATGATTATCTATTGTTGAGAATTAATCTCGCGTTCTCCTTATTCTTAGTTGAATAGCACGATCGCCGTGACTATAAAACCCTAACTAAAGGATAACCTAGTCCGATCGCGTCTCAAGTTCAATCCAATAGCAAAGAATAAACACAGAGAACCAAAGGCACTGCTAACGACATACAAGCGATAAACATTCAACAAGTTGATTCAATTTCCCCAAGAAATAACCAAGATGATCAGCATCTGAGTTACTCCCTAGTTTGCTACAAATCGATAAAAGAATAAAACAATCCGATTCTATTCTTAAATCTAGCATTAGATTAATTACACAATCAAACTAGTAACATTCCTAGCATAATCATGCAAAAATCATAGAAAGCAAGCATAGAAATTAAACCATAATCAAAGGAACTAAATAGAGAGGAAAGATCTCACAATAATGCTTGAAGCTTCATATTAATCTCGTTCAAGAACGGTTCAAGCTACAATCGGCATAGCATAAGCCAATCCCATAATTGAAATCTACAAAAACTAAACTAGAAAATAAAAACTAAAAGAGAAGACAACAAGAGAGGAGTGGAGTTTTGGAGACTCCCTCTCCTTGTGGCCTTGCCCCCCTAGGTCCAAAATCAACTTTAGTATTTATACTAAAGCTCAAAAATCAGTCGACATTTAGACCGACCTAGGGGTCGCGAGGTGCGAGTCTGGTCGCACCGTGCGAAGAGTACTCTACCTTCCTACACGAGCTGAAGAACTGGGCCAAGCAAAGCAGGTCGCACCGTGCGAGGATTCTCGCGAGGTGCGAGCAAGGCAGGTCGCGAGGTGCGACCATGCTCGCGAGGTGCGAGCTGCTGCTGGGCCAGAGCTCGGCGAGCGCTGGGCGAGCATGCGCGAGCATGGGCGAGAGCTGGGCGAGCATGCGCGAGCATGGGCGATGCTTGTGCTGGCTTGGGCCTTGCGTGTGCTGCTGGATGGACGAGAGCCGGGCTTAGCGAGCTTGTGGTGATGCTTCGGGCTTTGCTCGCTCAAATGCACTTCACCTTGGAAGCTCGGAATACATGACGTTCACACAAATTATCTCGCAAAACTCCGAACTTCCGCTAAGAGTTAAATAAAACACGAATGTTAACAATTACAATCAAACCCTTAGCAAAGTGCACCCAAAGTTACGTAAATACTACGTGTAACTTGAGCGTATCAAATACCCCCACACTTGAACTTTACTCGACCTCGAGTAAACTCAAAATGAGGATCACCAAATAAATCATCACCCAAGCTAACGACAACAACCTACACTCCCCATCAATTACATCATCATCATCACATCTTAACAACATCCGCTCAAAACCTAAACGTAAGGGATAATGACTCCCCCACACTTAGATTCAAGCTCACCTGATATACACAAAGACGCGACAACAATAATAACCAGCAACACCAACAAGAATCAAAATGCCAGCTTACGACATACTAAACTATCAGCTCTCCCAAACCTCAAAAGATAAACTAAAAATACTACTACAACAACTAATTTAAAATAGCAAGCCATGGAATGAAGACAAAAAGGGATAAATTCCATGCTTACTCCCAAAAACAAACAATCAACCAAAAGAATGTGAAAGCCAAAACAAATCTTCACAAAATCAAGGATGAAATAACCAACCCAACCCGAAAACGCTTTCCACCTTATGACACCATCTCCGGCAAATGAGTTTTCCAAATACAAATTTCTCTCTTAATCTCTCATTTTGCCTAGGAGCCCTTTCGGGTTTTCATCCTAGCTTCACACATTTCTTTTTGGTTGCATCTCACCATCTTACCCGCTCAATATAAGCCACTTTTTTGCATAGGTTGCCCTTTCGGGTTTTCAACCTATCCGGGCCCCCATTTTTGCCCGAGTCGCCCACCCTTGTGGGTTTTCAACTCGGAGGGTTTCATTTCATCACTTTTTTTTTTATATTTTTTTATTTTCAATTTTTTTTCATTTTCATTTTTTTTTCAAATTGAAAGTAATATATACAACATAGATACATGAGAATGAGAATACCCTCCCCCCTACTTAAACTACACATTGTCCTCAATGTGTCGACAATTAAAAGAAAAAGTAATCTGAAAAAGGGGAGAAATTTGAAAATCGGGTAAATCGAAGATCGAATGCTCAAAACTCATGAAAAGCAATCCGTCAAACTCAAACTTCTTAACAACACCAACTCAAATCTCACAACTCAACTCACAACCCTCTCCCTCGAATCACTCAAACAAATGACAAATTCAAATTTTGTTTAGATTTTTGAGATTTGCTCCTAGCTTAAGAGATCGAAAAGATACATTAACAATCTCAATCCTCTAGTGTTACCAACTCCTAGCTATTGAACTCCTCCCAACGGATTTTCTTTTGTGGATTTTGGTTACAAGTGAATTAAGATTGGTTGTGGATCTTTTGTAGTGTGTGGGCGGTGGGTGAAAGAAAATTTGTTGTGGTGGTGGAAATTTGATGAAAAATAAAGAAAAAGAAAGAAAATAAAAAGGGTCTCGGGTTGCCTCCCGAGAAGCGTTGTTGCTTAAAGTCGTGAGCTCGACTTAGTACCTTAACTTAATCATTGGGTTTGTGCTCCATGTGTGACAATGGTGGTTCCATGTCAATCTCCACTTCAAGTACCTGCAAAATTGATTGAGAAGAACCCTTGCAATGCATTGTTAGCGCTATGAGTGCCAACCAAAAACAAAGAGCACAAGCAATACCATCCAAAAATCACGCTAAATACAAACAAGTAACACCGTTTCCCCGGCAACGGCGCCAAAATTTTGGTGGGACGCGGATGTGTCGTCGTGTGCACCGCACCCGGCCAAAGATAAAATTTCTCCTACTCTCTTTTACACTAAAGCAGTATAATGGAAGTAGGGGTCGTATCCACAGGGAAACAGGGACGAGTTTAATACTTAGCGTGATTCAAAACCTAGATTAAGCTAAGGGCCGAGAAACCTAATAATAATTACAAAGGGGGGGTTTCAAGTAGATTTACGAACAAACTAAAACTAACTAGCATATAAACAAAATGAGAAATCAATATGGGAAGATCTTGAATCCGATTAACATACACTTCAATTCATTATCGATCCTTGAACCTCCACTCTAATTATTTCCATGATTATCTATTGTTGAGAATTAATCTCGCGTTCTCCTTATTCTTAGTTGAATAGCACGATCAGCGTGACTATAAAACCCTAACTAAAGGATAACCTAGTCCGATCGCGTCTAAGTTCAATCCAATAGCAACAATAAACACAGAGAACCAACAGACCTGCTAACGACATACAAGCGATAAACATTCAACAGTTGATTCAATTTCCCCAAGAAATAACCAAGATGATCAGCATCTGAGTTACTCCCTAGTTTGCTACAAATCGATAAAAGAATAAAACAATCCGATTCTATTCTTAAATCTAGCATTAGATTAATTACACAATCAAACTAGTAACATTCCTAGCATAATCATGCAAAAATCATAGAAAGCAAGCATAGAAATTAAACCATAATCAAAGGAACTAAATAGAGAGGAAAGATCTCACAATAATGCTTGAAGCTTCATATTAATCTCGTTCAAGAACGGTTCAAGCTACAATCGGCATAGCATAAGCCAATCCCATAATTGAAATCTACAAAAACTAAACTAGAAAATAAAAACTAAAAAGAGAAGACAACAAGAGAGGAGTGGAGTTTTGGAGACTCCCTCTCCTTGTGGCCGCTGCCCCCTAGGTCCAAAATCAACTTTAGTATTTATACTAAAGCTCAAAAATCGGCGACATTTAGACCGACCTAGGGGTCGCGAGGTGCGAGTCTGGTCGCACCGTGCGAAGAGTACTCTACCTTCCTACACGAGCCGAAGAACTCGCAAGCAAAGCAAAGTCGCACCGTGCGAGGATTCTCGCGAGGTGCGAGCAAGGCAGGTCGCGAGGTGCGACCATGCTCGCGAGGTGCGAGCTGCTGCTGGGCCAGAGCTCGGCGAGCGCTGGGCGAGCATGCGCGAGCATGGGCGAGAGCTGGGCGAGCATGCGCGAGCATGGGCGATGCCAGGCCGGCTTGGGCCTGCGCGTGCCGGGCCGGATGGACGAGAGCTGGGCTTGGCGAGCTTGTGGTGATGCTTGGGCTTTGCTCGGCTCAAATGCACTTCACCTTGGAAGCTCGGAATACATGACGTTCACACAAATTATCTCGCAAAACTCCGAACTTCCGCTAAGAGTTAAATAAAACACGAATGTTAACAATTACAATCAAACCCTTAGCAAAGTGCACCCAAAGTTACGTAAATACTACGTGTAACTTGAGCGTATCACTCCACATACATTATAGAACCACGCATATGGGAGAAATTAATAATATATGAATCATGGCAGCAAGATTATTAAAAGCACTCCACTAATTCATGACTATATTACAACATCGCCATCAGTAGTATTTCACGCATCAAACATCATACAATATCATAAATATCAGTATACTAATATACTCATGCTTATCCTCAACGCAATGAAATACAAAAAGAGAATTAATAATGTAACACCCCCAAAATCCATACACGTCTAAACTACGTTGCATCGACTTTGGGAGTGTTACCGCCGTGGTGAAACGCAAGGCTTATTTAAAAATAAAACATTAACTTACTCTTTATTATAAAAACTAAATTGCAGCGGAAATAAAGTGTTAACTTAAACTACAACTCGGGAATCACCAATGACCCCTTTTATTCAAACCATAAACTGAGTAGAATATAAATAAATTCTAGAGGGTTCAATCAAAACACTTTAAAAGTTTATAATCAAAAGTAACCCCATATGCCCGAACTCATGCAGCATCACCATCATACCTAATATGCTCCCCATTGAAATATCAATGGTTCATCACAGGTCAACAAACAACACAAATAACAAACAATCAGCTATGCTGAGTACGTACATAATACACTAAGCATATTCAGAATAATAATCATTCCTAGACATGGTACTACAAAAACATTAAATTCCATTTTTACAATTTATTTGGCATCGAACGGGCACCGTTATCTTTCTAGTTACATACCGGCTACTTAATCCTTAATAGACAACTTGGTCTATTAGATGGAATGTATATACGGTTTTGATCCGTTCCACATCCATCACCTTAGTATGCATACCCCCAAGATCATACGGAACCTTCCGCCTACTTGAGTTATCAAAATTTATAAGGACACTATTATCGTCACAATAGGCCTGCGTAGGAGTGTAGAACATGTCCCACACTCCCCCCATTGTTCATTACTTGGAGGGAGTCCGACTACAAGTTTATTGCCAAGTATCCTTTTTAGTGATATTCATTCATACAACATTAATCATATGATTTTTATAACATCATATTAAATCCTTTAGTTTAGGCAACCTCTTATAAATCCTTGCTACAATTATTAATCATAGCATTCCAATCCAACTTCTCATTTCATGCTTGTGATACGATAGAATTACGCATTCCAATAACAATTCATTTCAATTCACAAGTCTTACAACAAGGAAACACATACAAATTTTCAATTGATTTCGTGTTACCAAACAATCTCATCAATCACAACCATACAATTGTTCCCTATCATGATTCTAGGTTCGAATGAAAGAATTCATAACCTAAACATGATACTAATGTATCGAACTGAACTAGTACGCGTACGTACCTTGTAACGGAGAATCTTCGCTGACTACTTAAAACGTCCCGCTTATGAAATTGGGACGTAATCGAATAATAAAAATATTTCAGTGCTAAGTCCTCGATATTATTAAAATAAAAATCAGCTTAACTAACTATGTAAAACTTTATTGAAACTAACATATTTAGGGCTTAATAATATGTTTACAAATTTGATTTCTTCTAACTTATTATACTTGTTCATAACAACAAAAACCTAAACTAGTATATGTAAGTTTATAAAATTAGAATTAAGAAATAATGTCATCATAAGAACTAATAGTATAATCATAAATCTGATTTCCTTTAACTTTTACTATACTTTATTTACAAAACAACTTAAACTATTATATACACAAGTATTATAAAAATCAGATTTGGGAAATAGAATTATCATAAGAACTACAAATATAATTATAAATCTGATTTCTTTTACTTATTCTATACTTTATTTATAATTACAAAACTTAATCAAATTAAAGATACATAAGAATAACAAAATCAGATTATATAAATTAATTTAAAGAAGAAAATAGGGAGGATAACCACCGGAGACCACCGGCGACCGACGACGACGCCGATCACCACTCGAGCCTCTAACTGGTTGACGACCTGCTGCGAGAAGCCCGGCTGACCGGCATGGCACAACCACACTCGAACGGACCCAGCCACTCGAACGAACACCCGCACAACCACGCAAACACCCGAACCAGCCACGCAAACTCCGACCGCAACAACGAGACGCGAACCTCCACACTCGAACCACCAGATGCGAACCTCCGGCAGAAAATTCCGGCCGGCGTAAGGGAAGGCAGAATTGCACAGGAGAGAGAGAGGAGAGGAGAGATAAAATTTTCTTGGAAGAGGGAAGAAGAATCACGTGGAAGAGGAGAAGAAAGGAGAGGGAGGAGATAGAAAATTTCTTGGGTAAAAACCGGCTGACTTGAAGTGGTGAATAGGGTTTTATTTTATTTTCTTTATATTTTCCTTATTTATAGCATGAGAAACCTAGGTTTAATAGGATTTGGAAAATAACCCAAAATCGAATTAAAATATAATTAGGTACAAAAGTAGGTTGTATAGTTAAATTATAACTGTAGGTTTACTCAACTATATATTTATGTAAATAATATGAAAATACTTTCACTTGATTCTTTATATTTCCTTATTTATATGAAAAATAACTCCCAAAAATACGGAGTATTACAAATAATATGATAATACATGAATGCACAATACAACACGCAGCATCAATATTATCAATATATCAACAACATTATCATCAAGGCAACGGAAGATGAAAAAAGAATAAATAATTAAATAATTAATGATGGTACAACGCAGCCATGAAAGGTTCAACAGAAAATTATATATACAAGGCAGAGGTAAAACGGCTCTGATACCAAATGTTAAACTGATCTATAAATTTATCATGTTCACTCAATCTAACTGAGAACATGTAATTTACAAGCGAAAGCTATAAAAGATCAAGAATACCTCTAGCCATTGCAATTGTATTGTCTGTTTCTTTTCTGCCGCAATCCCGTGAACCAATTCGATCAATCTTTAATTTTCTGACTTTCGGTGCCAAACCCTTACTCTCTATATTTAGATGGTGTTTTTTCGAATTTTAGAGAGTAGATTCAATGACCCTTTTTCAGAATAGAACACCTATTTTTATATAGAGTCTTGCCATCAAAGAACCCTAATAAAATGGTGAAGGTTGTGAGTGGTTATGTAAGTGGGGAGAGGATCATGGGGGTAGTTCCTTGATCATGGGTAACTACCCACATATAATGGACCATATATATTTTTAGTTGACTATACATTAATTAATTAATTAACTAAAAAATCCAACAATCAACTCATTTGCAGCCCTACGCTCAAATAGATTCTCAATCACCTATTCTCAGATCACTCCCCACGACCCCATCTCAATTCCAATATCTATTCCCAAACTCCCATTCCCACATACCAAACACCCCGGTTTCAAGAGATGTTGGGATCGATTCTCATCTCCACCCTTGCGCTCTAAAAAAAAAAAAATTTACCAAACACCCGCGGTTGGATAGATGAGAACAGAATATAAATGAGGATTTTTTGTCCCAAACTACCTTTAACTTTCATGTTTTTGCGAGAAACTACCTTATAAAAAATTTGTTGTCCCAAACTACCTTACTTTTAGCATTTTGTTGTTGACATCTAACTTATGTCGGTTTTCGGCGTTGACTTTTGTTTTTTCCGGTTTTTTAATGACACGTTATATCACGTGGCCTCTTCAAACCCTTTTTTAATTTTCCCCACCCTAATTTCCCCATTTACCCGTGCGCGCGCTTCTCTCTCTCATATCTATGTGACACTTTGTACCACCAATCCACCATTAAATTCCTCTTCTATTTTAACTAAAATTAAAACAATCACCCTCTTCAATTTCCACAAGGTAATTTTGTTTTTCCTACAATTTTGAACCGAAAAAACAAAGCCTAACGCCGAAACCCAAGATAAGGTAAATTGTCAACAACAAAATGGTAAAAGTAAGGTAGTTTGGACAATAATTTTTTATAAGATAGTTTACCATGCTTGAAAACTTAAAGGTAGTTTGGAACGAAAAAAAATCCTATAAATGACTAACTTAATTCAAATTATATGGTCCCCGCTTGCGGGGTTTTAAGCTTAAACTGTGACTTGTTTGTACTCAGCAGAAAGAAACCCCCTCCTCTGAAAATTGAGCAAAAAAGCTTGGAATTTGGATAATCTAAATTAATGGAGGCAGTAGTGGTTGATGCTGGTTCCAGTCTTCTCAAAGCTGGCTTCGCTGTTCCTGATCAGTCCCCACCTCTCGTACTTTCTCTCTCCTCTTCTATCTGTATTTTTCTCTTCAATTTCTTTTTCTGAGAAATGCAAATTTTGCCATTAGTTTTCTTCTTTGTTTTTATTTACCCCGTCTTTAAATTTCTTTTCCATGGATAAAATTCTGTCTATTTTTCTAGTTGCATGTTGAAATTGTGCTATAAATTTATCTTAGTTATGTAGATTTATGTTAATCTATATTGTACTTGTTTACCTTTAATTTTTGATTTTTTTTTTGGGTTGTTGGTTGCTCTGATAGAAAATTTAACTTTGTCAACTTCACCCTTGTAAGAGTTTATGGTGTTCCAATGAAGATTATCATTATTCTGTTTCAGTGTTTTCTACATAGATTATTGAACTTGCTTTGCATGTATTAATGGTTTACAAAGCCTAATATAAGACCACCTTACCATAGTTTATGGGTAAGATGGGGTAACTTTTTGACTTAAAGGAGTCATTTTTAAGATAAGAGGTAACTCCTTGTCTGAAAGTGACCCTTTTGACTTGAAAGGTGACCCCTTTAACTTAAAATGTGACCTTTTATGACAAAAAATGAGGTAAAAGTTACATTAATTTCATGGTAAGGCTGTCTTATAGCAGACATACTATTATTGGTTTACTAATTAAAAAGGCTAAAAACCATAATAAGATTATTAACTTGCACGTTCATGGTATAAATTAGCTTGCTTTCATCTTAAATTGGATATATTAATGATTCCAGGGTTGATATTGGCAAGAACTGAAAACTTCTTATAATTAATACAAAGTACAGTATTTGGGTGTAAAGATATATTGTAATTTGTAAGTCACTTGAGACACTCGATTTTGGATGGAGGGACCGAGGGAGTGCTTCTTGCGCCTATGGTAATCTGTAATGACCGTTCGAAGTAACAAGAGAAGGTCAAACTCGTATATAAACAGGACTTATTAATACTTCCTCCCGTTTTGAAATTCAGTGTAAGAGGGAGGCACAAGAACTAAGGAGAGAGATAGGGACCCATGTGATGAAGAGAGAGATAGAGAGAACTCAATAAATTAATGTTCCATTTATTTTGAAACTTCCGAAAATAGCAAGTGTTGCATTTATGTTAAGATGGAGAAGTACTTCCTTTTTTGACAGAATAGACTAGCAAAGTAGCAATTGTGATTTTCCATTTATGCAATGTCTATTAGTTTTCTTACTTTGATTTCCATTTTAATGCCAACTAGCGCAACTGGCCTTATCCAATTGTATATTCAGGTGATTCCTACCCGGATGAAAAAGTCTTGGAGGATGGTACAACCGTAAATGCTTCACCAGTTGCGGATATAGCAATTGATCCCATTGTGCGTGGCTTTATTAGAGATTGGGATGCCATGGAGGATTTATTGCATCATGTTCTATATACTGGTCTTGGATGGGAAATGGGAAACGAAGGGCAGATTTTATTTGCAGATCCACTTTTAACTCCCAAGGTCAAAGGATTTTAAACTCTCTTCTCTTTCTCTCTCTCACTTTTTGTTCTTAAAAACTGTTGTTTATTATGGGAACTAATTGCTTCTGGGATATGCATCAATCTCAACCAAAGCAAGTAGTGAGCTAATTACGTGGATTTGTAGCTAATTTATGGTGTAAGGCCTATCGACCCAAGTCCCCAAGGTGGAATTTTGATTATTATTTATGCTAGCTGTGGTTTCATCACTTCATGACCTGATCCAATCATTTTGAAACGTCTCAGTCGCGTTGGTAATCACGATGTTGGTGGAAGGGGACTTTTGCAGGTGTTGTATTGCACTTGGCGTCGAACTGTCCGGCCCCATTTGAAGTGTCAAGAATACGATATAGATACTTGAGCTGAAATGAATTGTTTGATCATCAACAGATTTTAAGTTTCGTACGTGTGCATGTCAAGGGATTTTTGATTTATGGATTAATAGCACCAATAAAGTAACATAACGATTTATTTCAAATGTCATGATGTGATTTTAAGACACATGTAACATGTCATGTAATGGCTTTTTGCGAAACAGCAAGTTGAGCAGCTTTTGTCTCCCACAGATTTCATTTGCATGTGTCACTTTACATGTTGATAAAAAAATGCTAAGAATAGTCACACTTCTCAGGTAAAATTTCAGAGGGCTCAAGATCGTCAGCATACCATCAAAGATTTTGGTGATAGTGTTGTATGTTTAATTCAAGACCAGGAATAATTGAATAAAGACATTCTTTCCCTTGACATTGGAGATCTTAGACTCGATACCTTCAATCAATTGTAGCTCAAAGAGCAACAAGAAAACCATGCGCATACACATTTATTAATGACTTGATGCAATATCTGTTTATATATGTGTGAAAGAAGAGTTGAGGGAATGTGCTCCTGATACGTATCTGAACCTAGAAACTCCCTTCTGACTGTTGCTAGTTTTGAAGCTGGCTTCATTAATCTATATATATTTTGTATTCATGTAATATTAAGTATTAACCAGGGAATGAAAGCTAATATCTTGCTAGTCTAGTAGATCTGTGAATTTTCCCATTGACAAGCATGTTGCTCTATCAAAACTTGGACGTCTGGACAACCATTGCCCAAATCTCGACTCAGATCATTGATCCTGAGTACTGATATATGCTTTGAACAATTGCAGGCCCTACGAGAACAATTGGTCCAGTTACTGTTTGAAACTTTCAATGTCTCGGGATTTTATGCAGCAGAACAAGGAGTACTATCACTGTATGCTGTAGGGCGTATTTCTGGCTGCACTGTTGATGTTGGTCATGGAAAAATAGGTCTGTGAATGAGATATGAGGAACTGATGCTTTAGTGTGTTTCTTTTTCCTTTTCGTTTTTGCAAAGGTTTTCTTGTGGAATATTTGGTCGCCGTCCCTGCCCCACGGTTCAAACCGCTTAAATCTTCCTCAGACCTCAGAATGGAGCCAAATGCATTTGAATGTCTTTGTGAATGCTTAGAACTACTTCTGGTCTGCTTCTAGTGATAGAATGCCGTCATTATAGATGATAAAAACTAATAAATGCATCGAAGATTGATGCTTGTTCATGATTCAATTGATATTGATGCCTATGTGGAGCATCATCCTAGCTTAGTGACGGGTATAATGTACACCTGGGCAAAGATATTGGTTACATACTACATAGTGTCGAAATATTGTTTTTACTTCTCAAGCTATTTTTCTGGTGAAGATCCTTTTTATCTTATGGCCAAAATTTTGTCATATCGATCTGCAAGAACAAATTTCATCACATCATGCTTATTATTGGCTCATGTATCAATAAATGACAGAAGAAATGAAATTAATGACCCACCTGCCATTGATGGTGTTTAAAGAGGAGTTCATATTTCAGCCTTACCCTAATCAGTCGACTCAGATTGAGAGGCTGTTTCCAAGAAATGCAGTAATAACTTCAAGGTTTGGAAGTTAAACAGAAAACTTTTGGGTTGTTCAGATATACTAACAAACTCAGTTGTTCTGGGCTTCTGACGCTAATTACATTTCCTTAAGTCCTAACAGAGTTAAAGCTGGATAAATTACTTATTTCAGAATTTTCCATTGGGTAACCATTATTTTCTGCTAATCTTTTGCTTATTTAGAATGCAGATTTAAAATCTTGGTCTGTAATCGGAATTTTCTGCCATTGAAGCATCTAAATCTTTTTTCATGGAGTGTTTTTATCGTGCATATTAAATGTTTAATTTATTATTCAAGGTCCGTTAATACTGATAAACTGTGTTACTTAACCCTTCTATCACTTGCAGATATTGCACCAGTCATTGAAGGTGCGGTTCATCATATTGCTTCTAGGAGATTTGAGGTAGGAGGTATTGATTTGACGGAATTCCTTGCTCAGGAACTTGGGAAATCAAATTCAGACGTAAATCTGAAAGTGTCTGATGTTGAGAGATTGAAAGAGAAGTATTGTTGTTGTGCTGACGATGAACTTGCTTATGAGAAGCTATTACGCAACTGTCAGAAAGAACAACATACACTTCCTGATGGCCAGGTTTTTTTTATTGTTTTACTACATGTAGTTTATATTCTATCTTTTGATTGAAGATCCATTCTCTGAGGATTAGCTGTATAAACGGCATCGGCTCCTTTCTGTTTCTGGCTTTAAATTAGTTTGTTAGTTCATGATAGCACATCCTCTACTCCCTTGAGCCTTGGTCTACTTTTAATAGCGGTTTCTAGTCTCATGAGTTACTATGCTCTATGGAAGTGTTGGCCCCTCTATAGTGTATTAGTATATTATCCGTAATCCTCCGGACCAAGCAGGCCAGGTCTCAAGGTGATTGTCTCTCTCATTACTATTTGGCATTTGCAACTTTCCGTCAATGAAATATCTCCTGAGAGCTTACTGCTAGGCACCTAGGCGTCACAATGTTGGTGAATATTATAATTTGTATTAAGGGATATACATATTTATCAGAAACCAAAAAAATGAACAGAGAACTGCTAGAGTGGAAGATTTCATTTAGATTATAATAGCCGCACCCTGTGACTCTGTGCTTTTGGCATAATTTAGGCAAGTTCGGGTGCATGCAATGTTGCTCCTGTCAAATTTCTGTTGAAACTGTAGCTCAAGTACAACCTTTTCTCCTTTCCTAGTGAAGAAACTTAAAATTTACTAGATGAAGAGTCTTGACGAAGGTGAAAATAGTACCACCGGAGGACAAGCTGTCCTCCGTAAAATACCTCAAACAAACTTAAATTCTTAGGACCTTTGAGAATCCCTCTCCTAGCCGTTGCTCTTGTAACAAAAATATCGGTTTCCAGCTCTAAATTTCAGATAATATTCCTATAGTAAGACTTCAGACACCAGCCTTAATTCTTTCTCAATTATGTTGCCTAACCACAGTCCCAGTCTGTCCAAATTGCAAAATGGTTGAATACAGTCATGTTGGTTTGTTCATTCTGAATTTACCTCTACATGCTACTCCCTCTGTCCCATAATATAGTGCTTGTTCCTCATTTTTCCCGGGAATCAAGAAAAGTGAAAAATGTTATCATGTGTATTATTTAATGATGTACTTGTATTGGAAAGCTAATTATCTTTTAAATTTTAATAAAAAAAATTTATCTATGGTTAAAAATAACCAAAATTACATTGAAACCAACAATCAGCATCAAATGTTTACTAATAATATTCAACATAGAGAGGAGCAACAGTTTGTGTTAATCTAAACAAACCAAAATTAACCAATAGGATTACAACCTTAAGATTTCACAAATTCCAGCCTAAAGAGTGAAAAGTAGAAATGTTTAAAACAAGAACAACTTTTGGGACACCCAAAAAAGAATACAATTATACAAGCACTATAATATGGAATGAAGGGAGTATTAAATAGGCCCAGTCGGGTTGGGACATGTTGTAGAGGTGGCTAAAATCATACGATTATGTTCTTGCCTCTGTAGAAGGTTTCATATCAAGATCTTGGAAGAGTTTAGTGTCTTGCAAGCAGTTGCGGATCCACAAATTTGCGAATAGTTGGTCACACTACTGCAAATCCGCAATATAACCAATGACCAATACATTAAGATAAAACCTTCATAGAAGTTCCATTTCAAAAGCAATAAATATTCATATTACAACCAAATAGTACTTAGAAAATATTACAATTTGTTCTCGGCGAGTTTTCATGTTTTGATATCGAGGTGGAGGAGGATTTAGAGTGGAGTTTCTTTTAGCAAAGAAAATTGAAATATCCCTTGTATTTTTCCTTTTTATCTGAAATTTAAAGTGCAAGTTGAATGAGATTAAACAAGTCAAATTTCAAACTATGATGTTTCATAAATGATAATTATTAATCATTCAATCAATTTTCATATCGAGTGACTTGCTAGTTGCTCTCTAAACCAAGTTTTCCCAATTTTCATTCCAATATTCATTCATTCAATCAATCATTTATATCAATTTGGAACTTTTAAAAACCTCAAGTTTCACATTGTATCTTTCATAAATGAAAAGCATACCAAAGTGCCAATTAATCCAATTGAAACTAACACCAAAGTGGCAAATGAAAACTTGATAAATTACTCGTTTGTTAATCCAATTGAAACATAATAAATTCACTAAACAGTCAATTAAACCAATAAACAACACAAATATACAATCAACTACTCAAAAATAACTAATCAACAAGAAAAATTGACTTCTAATTTAAATTAGGTTTACCGGAAAATATGAAATGGAATTAAGGCTTGCTAGAGGGGAACTGCTGCTAGCCGCCTGAAATAGTGCGGTGGGCCGGTGCCCGGTGGTGATATGATGTGTAGTGGTCTCAGGGTTCCGTTAATTAGCGAGTGCGAAGTTGGCAAGTGCCATTTGCGAAGCATAGCGAGTTTGCTCAGTGGCCGGAGATTCCGGTGTGGCCGGCGATTTGGGATGGAGCATGACCGGTTGGGCTGTGGCGAGGGAGAAAGAGAGTGAGAACCTGAGGCCTGAGGAGTGAGGGTTTGAAACTTTGAATTGTCGGAAAAGATTGAAGGGACTCGTTAAAGCAAATATCAAACCAACCATGACCAAGCCCTCCTTGCAAGTTACTCGTGAGAGGTTAGGGATGAGTGTAGTAAATGGTGCACTTCAAAATTAAGGTGCATTTGAAAATTGAAGTGCTGAGGGCCTGAGGTATGAGGCAAATGGCTTATCTTATTCATGATTCTAATATGGCAAATTGACCCGGTCGCATTTGAAGCTCGATTAGCGCTAGGGTGTACAGACGTTGTAAGGGGATCCGACCGCTTACAGACATCCTCATCCATGACTAAAGAAAAACTTTTACTCATGATAAAATGCATCACAAAAATGGTCACACCATGCCCAATTATGTTTTTGTATACCATGTGAACAAATGAGGGAAAAAGTCATGAGAATTTTGAGCCACTAGAATTGCGACACATGGGCAATTTTCAGGTTTTTTTGACCTTTTCATTCAAAAACTCAAAATTGTAAATAAATATTAAAAATAAAAATGGAAAATACCATTAGTCATAACCTTTTAAGATCTACAAATAGACACCCATTTTGGTATATTTTTACAATTTTGAATATTTTCATTTTCTATTGTAAATGTGATGGGGTATGGTAAAAGGTAGAAGAGAGAAAGTTGATGGAAATTTTCTTTTAAGTCATGAGTGGGATGATTTTAGAATTTGCTCATGAGTCATGATAATTTTTTTTTAGGATAAGAGAGAAAGTTGTAAAGAGAGGGGATGACCATATTTTTTTTGGTTCATGAGTGAGGATGCTCTTAGTTAGATTACTATCACTTGAATCTCTATTTAGCAAACGAGATCATAAATCGTAGAGTTCTTTATCTTACTTAGAGTTGTTTGTGTATTAAGATATGATATTCATAATTACTATGTATTTATCTGTGTATAACTCAATAGTTTTGACATTGCTCATCTTGGTAATATGTATTTATGGAAAATACTTTTTAAAGATGGATCGTATTTCAATGGAAATGGGAAGGTTGTTTCATTTGGACGTGTGCATATTCCTCTCATGTTATACCTAGTGTAATACCCCATAATTGCTTAAAGAAATGATGGTACCGCCTATGCTAACAAGATGCACCTTCCTTTTAGGGAGCTTATATTCTAAGATTTTTTGGGAGTATTCTTGGGATGGGTGATCACTTGGTTTTCGTGAATAAAGACGAAATGCGCTGAAAGGATTTGTATTGGTTTGTGGGGCTAGTTGTTGATCCTAGATGCGCATTTGATAACAACTTGCAGCTCATAGGTTTGGGGTGTTACACCCAGGCTTCGGGGTCATTGACGCCTTAACTACCCGAGTGCATATTGTGTAGCCCGAGCCTTAGTTATAGCAAGATATTCCTACACTTAAAATAGAATCCTTATTCTCAAACGACCTATTCGTTTTACGGAACTAGCATCATGCTTCCTCTGTTTTTTTAATAGTTGCAACATTTTGACATCCACGCTTGCCAATATACAACTTTGACCATTAATATCTCTAAGTATCTATTTGTGAAACTTATAAAAAAGTTGAAATCTTGTATACTACCTCCGGTTTTTATTATTTGCAACGATTTGACATAAAGTAGAGAGAGAAGATGTCTAATCGTTGCAAATAATAAAAACCAGAGGTAGTATATATATTGAGATAAATCCAATCACATCTTACATCCTAAAGTTTTATTACATATTAGTTACAAGTTGTCGGTCAAAGTAAATACATAGATAGTGCAAAAGTCAAAACGTTGCAACTATTAAAATACGGAGGAAGTATTCTCCAAGGTAAGTAAAGAAGACTCATAAACTTAAAAAACTAGGAAGGTCCGTTTCCCATCTCTGATTGCAATCTTCATTCAAGGATGATGAAATACTTATTTGGAAACATGAACAACTGCAGGTTTATTTGTTATTGTTTCCATGCCAAAGTGCTACAGAGTTCACAGTGATTCTACTAGCTTTTGTCCTTCGCTCTCGGCTAAGTAATCTAATGGCTGGTGGAATTCACGTCTGACCCCATGTCAGTGACCATACTTTGTTGCTAGCTCTTGAACCTATGGAAGCCTATGAAGTTTGAACAGAGAATAAGAAAGAGATAGTTGGTCAATCTTGTGCACACATGTGCCTCCTATGTGTGCGCTTTTGATCTTCATGCACAATCAAGGCTCTAAGCATGAACCATTTTCTACTTCAAATCTAGCCGCCTCCTTGCAGACTAATGGCCTAGTGAGGTGCTGGTACTTGTCATGTTTTGTTGTATCGCAAGCTATGTTACTCGGCCTCTTCATTCGGACATGAGTATGGACACTTCGACACTTCATTTTAGGCTCAAGTTACAGGAACTTTTCATAAAGTAACAAGTCGAACAATTGGTCACATACTTGTGTCCGACACAAGTACCTGAGTCAGAGTAACATGGATCGCAAGCACCGGTATTCGTTCACTGTCTTTTTCATTTCTCTTCCAGCTGTTCCCTTTACATTGAGGAGTTGGTGAGGAGATGAGCTTCTCTTGCTGCAACAACTTCAAGGTTCCCATTCCTCCCTGGAAGCATTGCTGACATTCTTCTTTGTTTTTGTGTCTGGTCAACTTTTGCTGGATGCCTTGAGATCATCTTAACAGCGATCTCTGAGAATATTTTGATCTGTCCCTTTGAGTTCGACCTGATCTCATCTTAATCAAATTTAAGGCCATTAAGAACCTCTTTTTCTCCCAAAGAAAATGGATGATGTAGTCATTGACAGAAATGGGTGCTTTGTGCCTTTTCCTTGTTCCTGAACATTTGAGAAAATGCATCTCCAGTTTCCTTTAACCTTGTTTGACTTCATACCTAGGACTTTTGAGATTGCATATCATGCTTATCTAGTTGATTGATTTCCTTACATTCTCTGAAGTGGATTGGCACAACTAATATGTATTTGACCTAATCCACTTACTACAACTTGAATGATATGTTGCTGAAAGCATAATTAGACCTTATCTTTTTGTATGCAATGATCAGGTCATTACAATAGGAAGAGAAAGATACCTTGTCGGGAGGCATTATTTCAGCCTTCTATCTTGGGTTTGGAAGACCATGGAATTGTTGAGCAGCTGGTACATAGTATCTCCACTGTGTCATCTGAGAATCATCGTCAGCTTCTGGAAAACACAGTGCTTTGTGGTGGCACATCCTGCATGACTGGTGAGTACCAGTAATTTTCAACTTCTGCATTTTTCTGGAGTTCCGGAATGCAAGAGACACTTTTGACTTGTCAAATGCATAAGATGAGAAGCATACACAGATTCCTGCCTTAGTTTGACACTGGTGGTCCATTTTTTCTGCTGTGGTCTGCTCTAAACTTCTAATTGACTGTTGCAACTGACACCATCTTGATTAGCAACTAACACATGGCTCCAATAAGTTTTGTGCTTATTGGTTCTTAATGTTTGTAAAAAATTGATCACAAGTCAATACAAAATTTTTGCAACTTTGCACTTAAAAAATGTTACTTTCTAAAAGTTCCGTTATTTTTAGAAAATTATATTCCCAAATGAGTGATGAATCAAAATGTGTATTTGATGTTAATGTGGGTTGTGGTCAATGCCATAATGTTAATGGCTCATAATTATACGTGCTTTTGGAATCGGATCAACCGATCAAGGGTTGAACGGAAACAACATCTTTGCTATTTTATGGTTAAGGCTCCAAGAACCTTTTTGCTATATTCCAATTGCATGGGTAAGGTACTAAGGTTAGTTACCTGACTCCCTCTTATCCCCTCTAGATTTGAGCCATATAGAAGCATTGGGTAATGGCAAGGCTGTGTACCCAACTCCCTCTTATTCCCATGATCTAGCACCAAGGCACCCTATGATACAAAATTCAAATAAGCACACAAAAACTGTAACAGGATTTTGCAAGTGAAAAAAAATGTTGTATACCTTTCAGGTGTTTTTCTGAAATTTATTAATTGACTCTAAAACCCATTTTCCCTCTGTTTGTGAGATCAATTACAATATTTCTAAGCTAGATAATTGTTAGGGCATATAATCTTTAGATATCAATTCTCATCCTAGTTTTAGTTGAACAGTAATGGAACTTAATTTTCCCTCTTCGTACTTTCACTTGTTTCAATGCCTGAAGTACTTTCACTCTAAGGATATTCTAAAATTCAAAACTTACTTTTGAAGAAATGCGGGGTTTTTCACCCATAAGTTAAATTTGGTTTCGTCAACGTAATACAACTTTATACAAATGCTATCGTAAATATATTGTTGGATTAGTCTCAAAATGTATTTTCAAATTATCAATTTTTTATAAGTTTTACTAATCGATAATTAAAGATATTAATAGTCGACTAATGCATTGGCATGTGTGAAAGTCAATATGTTGCATGTATTTAGAAATGGAGGAAGCATAAAGTTTGAAATATTTGAGCTAAATCAATATAATTACTAAATACAAATCTGATTTAGAAAATAAAAAATCCTTTATTTCTTTTCGAGAATTTAATTAAATTTTGGTGGTTGTTATAATTTAGCGAATCTCGTGCTTTCCCAGCTCAAATATATAGGAGGGTGTGTGTTAGAAATATTCTGTCATCGTGGTTGGCCTTTGGGGATCTTTAACTTGTAAGTCCAGAGCCACTTACTGAAATTTTGACTTCTCCTTTTTCTTTAGCTGACTGCGTTTGGAAATCTAGTCTTCTTTAGTTTGTCTTTTCCCATTCAAAGGTAGAGGTTTAGGGGAAGTCTACCTTGCGTTGTACTTCAGGAGTTTCTCAGAGTGGTCCTCATAGGATGGATGTCTATAATTTCGTGACCGAATATCATGGATGAGTTAGGTGACTTTAAATCCGTACCAAGTCATCTGAACCTTAACCAAATTAAGTGCATATATACTTGATTTTTATATTGTTAGAAACTAGGTGGAAGTTGATGTATAGTGAGTGACTGGAATACTGGATAATTCTTCCAAGAACGTATTGGATACAAATTCCTAAAAGTTATCTCTTGACCAAATATGAACAATAAGGTTTCACTGTTAACACTTTTGAGATACGAAGAAGAAAACGATAGGATCATGGTTGCTGTCAAGGAAATGCATCTTCTTTTACCAACGTCAATGTCCCACACTCTCAAACTTGTCTAATTTTCTGGAAATTAGTGTTCATCCCTAATAAGGAAGAAGCCATATCAAGGATAAATAACTTTTAGATTGTTGAGAGTAACTATTCTCTCTGTTGAGAGTAATTATCAATCCAAGTCCTGAACCTCAATCGAGAAGTGCATTTCTATATAATCTGTGTATCCTGTGCGTTGAGACTTGAGAATGGTGAGACATGGTCCTCATTTCCTACACTGGTGTGGTTGCACATGAAACACATTGGGGTTGCTTGCCTTTGCTTTCAGGTTGGTCTCTTACATGCAAGTTAGGAGAAATAGGGGAAGGAAATTGGTTTCAGGTCTGGACGACTGGACTTGTCAGTTCCTAACTGGCTGTTGTTCAGAAGTGGGTACCTACCTTCTTTTGCTTCAATCTTGTTTGGAAATGTAAAGTTGGACTTAGGAAAAAATAATTGCCAGTTATTTATTTTATTTTATTTTATGTTAATGAGATTCGGTTGTAATTGCAACTCTTTGTTGTATTTCTGGTGTGAGTTCTCATATTCTTGTCTTTTCTTTATTGCTGCAGGTTTTGAAGAGAGATTCCAGAAAGAGTCAAGCTTGTGTAGCTCGGCCATTCGTCCTTCTTTGGTTAAGGTAACAACCATGTTTGACCGTGTTACTGATGCCTTGCAATTTGGATTGAATAATGCCTAATATTGGGTTGGGATGTTTAGATAGTTTATGTCAGAGCTGGGAGGTTGAAGGTCAAGTATACTGTACATCCTTTGCTTTTATACATTGAATAAATTCAAACGGTTCTCAAGCCTACTCCACCCAGCCATCTGCTGAAAGCCAGTGTTCTTAGATAGTAGAGATGAATTAAAAATGCAATACAACTACCATCCTGTGTGGATTTGGTAGAAGCTGGAAGTTGGGGATCGTAAGGCACGTGTATGCTTTTTCTCAAAGATCCTCAGGCAAAGATTACATTCAACATGATAATATTAACCTTAGAGAAGTTGGAAAAGAAAGAACGCAACCTTAGACCTAGGATACTACTAAACAAAACAAACTTTTACTGAGAGCCACAACCCCTGGTTGTCTACTCATTCCTCTTTATGTAATTTATAAATATACTGAATTACGTTAGGGGCTGTTCCTGCCTGCCCACCCCTAAGCTCCACTCTATATCTACTGCCCTGCCAATGATATCAGTTAGTGACTGCAAGCTTGTGAAAGGTTTGGAGTTGATGGTCACCAGTAGTGTTGTGTGGTCGCCTTGTGCAGCTAACTTCATGCTGGCAAGTAATTTTATGAAGGTCGTCTGACAGGAATATAGGTGTCATTGCACAAGAATTTTACATCCTTTAAAGGTTGCTTTCTAAAATCTCAGATTTTGCAAAAACACCCTTAGATGATGCTCAATCAAGGCTTAGAGTAACTTAAGATCTTACTTTTTGTGGAAACTTATCTGAAATTCCTTGTTGAACAAAGTCTTGCTTAATAACGTGTTCGTTGCATCATTTCTCTCTCTTACCTGCACCATTCGTTTTCTTCCTTTAAAGCTCTGGAGAATCATGCTGCAGACATTATCACTTCCACACCTGTTTGCATGAGCCATATTGAATAAATTTTATTTTTATCGAACCTCCAAGGTATAATACGTTTTCTAGACGTTACACTAGACCTAAGTTGTGATAATCCTGAAAATGGGCCTTGGTTAGGTTTCGAAGATGTAGGCTTCAGAATCATTTTTCAGCGATAATTTGGTCAGCTATTGCCAGAAACCCTAAATACTTCTCTTCCTCTCATTTTTTTTTGTTTGTTTTTCTTTTTTACTGAGGTACTAGTTTTTATAGTTGTGGTATGCACGGGCAAAAAAATGAACAATACATATACGTTATTGTTATAATACTATAATACTATTCCTACTATATTCCTAATTATTGTAATATTATAGTCGTACTCTTGTTGTAATTTCTTTATTGTAATCTGCTCCAATGCATGGTTAAAGTGAAGAATAAAAATATGTAACTGTATTTTTCAAAATATATTAGGTATATGTTTAGCGGCTGTATGGTAAAATATTATAATATTAAGAGTATAGTAGCAAAAGTTATACTAAATATAATTTTTCGCTACTTCACATAGCTTCTCCTAAAGTGGTTTATGGGCATGTGAAGTAGGAGAAGACTCTTAGAGATGTGATTCAATGGAGATTTTGTTGGTGATCTAATTAAGAGGTACACGCACATCTTCGGATTATAGCTAGTATCACAAGGCTCGTTTAAACAAAAGTGATTTCTGTTGTGTCTTTGTGGTCTCTAGCACAAGAAGCTTTTTATGGAATACCTTTGTCTTATATAAGCCTGGCTGTACCCAGTAGTCTGACATGCTGCTATGTAATCTTGTGATGCATAATGCTTTGACATTTTGTAGTTCACACAAGAGAGCTCACTCAAGGCTGTACTACTTGACTCTAGATTACAGACCTTTCTCTGCCTCAGGCTCTCAATCTCCTTTCACCTTCTAGGAAAGGTGCAGGGAGGAGAATGCTCCATGTGTAAGTCTGTAGCAGTACAGAGTATCCTCTAGTTAATTCATCTAGCTCTCCAATCACCATTCATGAGTTACAGCTTCCATAGGTTTATGATGTTGATTGTAAATAGCATTGTTCCTTTCAACACAAATAGAATTCACAACTTTAGGCCTCTGTCCGTCATACTGTTGTATTTTCTTCCAAATTGGCTCTGCTGATCTTGTGCAAGACTCTATTTCTTCAGTGTTTCTGTAGTAGCTAGCCTTTGATGCAAAGACATCCATAAAAACTCTTTACCATTAGATTCCATCTTATATAGTTATATGTACTTATATAATGTAATTTTCTTATAATATTTATTAATGTAGATTAGGGTCCATTTTCCACCTCGAATATTGTGCATGCTTTTATATAAGAAAGAAATGGAGTGTAAGCAAGGAACACTAGCATCATAGAAAGATTACATATTTGGTGGTTGTAAATATGCCCATTCGTGTTCAGAGCTCAGATCAAATGTGTTGGGAGATATTATATATCTGGATGAGTTGAGAGCTGTATGAGCCCCTTTAAGTGTCCAAATTAGCCTGTAATCAAGTTGGCTGTGAGCCTGTGACCAATAGTAGCTTAGATTTTTCTGGGATTTTATTAGTAATGATGTATGTGATTGACATCTTTTGGGGTTTAGTTCTCTAAGTTGAGTCCATTTCCGTTCTTTTGTAATTTCCTTTTGGAATATCCAGTTGTTTCTTCCTGATGTAGAACAATGACTAACCGTAGCTTGCCAGTTGCTGCCACTTCGAAATATTATCCACTGAATTTCTTCCTTTTTTTTTTCCTCTTGATGCCCTGTGCAACAGCCGCCAGAATATATGCCTGAAAACTTAACCAAGTATTCGGCGTGGATTGGAGGTGCAATTCTTGCCAAAGTAGTATTCCCTCAGAATCAGCATGTGACGAAGGCAGATTATGATGAAACAGGGCCTTCCATTGCTCACAGAAAATGCTTCTGAAAGTTGCAGTTTCCTGCATGCTTGGGTTTCACCTGTACACTTTGTAACATATTTGAGTAGGTAGTTGGTTTTGTAAAAAATTCGATGCTGATCAATGTCAAATAAATGCATCTCTTTCTTAAGTATGCTTGTGTGCAGATATGCTCTTCAATGGTCGTGTAAAAATATGTACATCTTTAATTCACATATTTTAATACTAAGGAATTTGGTGTTTTTTTTTTTGGATTTTGTATCTTTTTTTTTACAAGAAATTTATAGTAGGTACATGTAGGTCTGATTCGGGATAGAAAGCCAAGGCCATCCCCCCCCCAACCCACTTAAACCCTCTCTCGTAGTTCCGGTTGCTACGGTGAGAATCGAACACTGGCCACAAAGGTGAATAGTAGAGGGCATTACCACCTCTACCTTCCTTAATTTTTTCAAGTTTTCTGTTAAAATAGGATTATCATTCAGAAAATTCATGGAAGAAAGTGATAGAAAAGGAGAAAATGGAGAGTGGCTTGGTAATGAACTATATTAGTGGAGCAGGCTTTGTTACCAAGATGGAATTCGCCAACATCTGACTGCTAAGCACGTCTTGGTTTAGTTTGTGAAGTGACTTGCACATTGATGTGGAGTCTATATTACAATTTTTTTTGTTTGACCTCTAATTTATAAAATGCCCGGCATATTTGTATACTATTGTTATTTCTTTTCATATCAGCATTTTTGTTTAGAAAAATCCAATAGAAGAATATTTGTCTGAGTTAAAACATAATTAATGTTTTGTCTCCAAATATTTGAACATTCAAGAGCAGGCCAGCATGAACAGAATAATTATACTCTCTCTCCTAAGATGCAGTGAGGGAGTCTACTTGTAGAAATTGTCAGCATTGCTGAACCAAACGTGCAATCCACAACATTCAAAGCCAATTGCTTGGTATAAACACTATCTACATTGTCATAGATCCAATCATTTGTCTCCTTACTTTCCACCTTCTAACATTTCTCCTGAAACCAGCGAATTGTTTCTTGATTTATCACAATCAACCACCATGCCGGGACCCCTTCGACAATCCCCTGCATCGCCGCGGCGATCTCCACCTCCTCATCCTCATCCTCCCTCTCCACCACCTCAAACTGGGGCCATAACCACTATGAACAATGGGTCTTCATCACCTCGTGCTCCAATATCCTTGCAAGCACCTTCGCAGAGGAAAAACCCGTCTAAGTCAAATAAAATTCTGAGAAGGGTACGCTCTGTCTTTAGGTCTTTCCCTATTGTAAGCCCTACTTGCCGGATACCAATGCCAAATAGGCTCAATGACGGGCACGTCCATGGTGGGACTCGGATCACCGGAACGCTATTCGGGTATCGAAAAGCAAGGGTAAACTTGGCGATCCAAGAAAATTCTAGGTGCCTCCCCATGTTATTGCTAGAGTTGGCCATCCCAACGGGTAAGTTGTTGCAAGACATGGGTTTAGGTCTTGTGAGAATTGCTTTGGAGTGTGAGAAGCATCCCTCAGATAAAACCAAGCTCATTGAAGAGCCCATTTGGACGATGTATTGTAATGGTAGGAAAACTGGGTATGGCATCAAAAGAGAACCAACTGATGATGACTTGAGTGTTATGCAAATGTTGCATGCTGTTTCCAATGGGTGCTGGTGTTTTGCCTAGTGGTGATGGAAACGAGACACCAGATGGTGAGCTTACTTATATGCGTTCGTTTTTCGAGCGTGTGATTGGATCTAAAGATTCTGAGACATACTACATGATGAACCCAGATGGGAGTGGTGGCCCTGAACTTAGCATTTTCTTTGTTAGGATTTAGGTGCAAAAGAAATATCATCAAGATTATATTGATGTAACTAGGGAAGTCTAGGAGTTATTCTTGATTTACTTGATTTTTTGTATCTCTTTGTCCAGGCATTAAGTGTTACAAAGTTGGATGTTGAGCACATAATTAGTATTCTACATAATTGTGAGATACAAAACTTGTGTATATATATGGAATTTCTCTAATTGTAGATACTACCAGTGACTGTGCTGGGATTTTACAAGGTATGAACTATGCTGTTATTATGGGATATGTGGATATAAGAGTTATCTAAAAGATATTATGACTTTAATTTCTATATTTACATGTTGTTTTAAATGTCTTTTTGTGGATGATTTTTCTTGATGCCAAAACACTTGTATACACCCCAAATTTAATAATTCTCATCTTGTAGTACAAAAATAATTTTGTCCAAATTCCTAACGTCATCCAAATTACTTGTAGGCAACTTTACTTTTTATGTGACCAGTGATGCATGACAAATGAATTTCGAAATGACTAAACCCGCTATGTATGAACTATGAAGTATGAACTTTGCCGTTGTAATTTGTAAATAGTACGTATAATTTCGCTAATCCTACTTATTTAACATCCTCTATTGAATTACCAAAAACCTACTTATTTAACATGTTACATCAAATTTTGAAACTCTCCAAAATACCCTTGTGCCAACAAATATTAACATGCAAGTAATAGGAACTTCCTAAAATGTGAAACATCAGAGTATTAAGAAACGTACAAGCACTATCTATTACAATATACTAAAGCGGAAACTAAAGAGGATACATGTCATCGACTTCTTAAAAAATTTCCGACAAAATTATGGGAAATAAATCTTTTATTTAAAAAGATACCTCACTCATTTGGCATTAACGGATAATGATAATTGATAAAGTAATTGCTAAGAGTTGATTGTATTAATTTGGTTTGATTAAATTATTGTATTAGTTTTTCGTACATAGGTGTTCGATAAGTAGGCTAATAAGTGATTGCTACCTAATTGTGTAAAATGATCACATAAGGATATGGGCATTAATTCATTTTGTACTTTTTATTGTTTATAAATGTAATTTTCAAAAACTTGATAATATATATGTAATTTACCCCACTCATTCCCAAACCTTTAATGTCACATGCTCCTCTCCCAGCTTTTCAAAAAGAACTTTTTCAGTTCAATCACCTATTTTGAACCTTTATTTACTAAACACTCAAATTGGAGGTTTAACTACCAAATTATCTAATATGAAATAAACCTCTAATTTTTCCCCCATACCTCTCTTTACCAAACAGGGCCACTATCTTCTTTAATGGGAAATTTTAGTTAATTTTCTTAAATTGATGGATAAATAATTTTGCTAAATTTTTAACACAAGTAAGAAAATTTAAATCAAAATATTCAAATTCAATCCAGTTAAAACACTTTCTAATATTACAATACATATGCTGAGCTAAGTTTGGACTAAAAACTAGTATATACTACTATACAAATTACTATAGTAAAAACAAAAAAGAACAAAAAATAAATAAAAGTGGTCAAAGATTGAACCACCAAGAATTCCCACATGATAAAAAAATGCGGAGCATATATATGTTCAACAAAAAATCAATATGTTAATAATTTTTTTTATGAAGTTTTAATATGTTAGAGGACTTTTAAACTCCGCACCTGAACCCTAAACAATAAATTCAATACTCAAATCTCATGACTCATTATTGATAGGCGTTAATCTTATTTGTACATAAAAAAAAAATCCTTGCCCACTTCTTACACCACCTTTACCGTGCCTCGCTGGATTAAGCTTCTTACTATATTCAAGTAGACTACGGTTCGAAGCTTGGTGCATGCGGGTGCGGTACTGTGTTTGGTGATGGTGATGGTGATGGTGATGATGATAAGTAAGCCTCAAATCGAGGTATTTAAAAATACCTCTCTTTCTATTACCAAGAAAGTATCAAACTAACCATATTTTTCCCTGCTTCCTAAGACAAATGCAGACTATAAGCAAAATTATATTTTCGTTCCAAAATAAGTCAAACACCTGCCCCACATGATGTGAGGAATGTTTACTTATTTCTGAACTGAAGTAAGATGCTTTACCCATCTTCTTTTAAAAACTAAAACCTACGCATGTTGTTGTGAGAAATATGGAGAGAAGCCATGTAAATATATCGAGAGTATTGTAATTCGTATTGATGTAAAACCGATTTCTTACACCGATATTTATAAGCAAAAACTCTACTATTTACAATTACGATTCAACATTGGCGGAAGAAATTTGCGGTGGGAAGAAAACTTACCCGACATGCATTAAATACATGCAGGAAAAAGTGGACTTCACAGTTGAACAAAGGAATCTAGCATTCCACTGCTTTCTCGACACTCCCCTAACGTCCACCGATAACTCATAATAGACGTCGTCTTTACAAGCAACCTTGTTAGGAAAACCCTTCTGGGAAAATCCATAACTAAGGAAAGTGTACAACTATTATGTATCCTTATATGCTTAAAATTAACCGCCCTCATTAAAACCCTCGTCGGGAAAACCCGGTGGGATAACCCTGATCGAAGGGAAAAGAGTGCAGCGCATATAATACTCCCCGAATTTAGTGTACATCACGAAGATGACGCATTCCAATTTTTCGACTAATTCTTCAAATTTCTTCACTGGAAGGGATTTGGTGAATAAACTGGCAAGATTCTCACATGATTGGATTTGTTGGATGTTTATCGTCCCTTCCTTTTGGAGGTCATGAGTGAAGAAAGAGCTTTGGTGATAAATATTTAGTTCCGGCTCCTTTGATGTAGCACTTCACTTACTTGGGTTGATGCATGCAAAGTGTTTGCCTTCGTAGATGATAGTTGGATTTGTTGTTATTGTTTCCATCCCACATTCTTCTTGGATATTCTTGATCATCGACCTTAGCCATACACATTCCCTTCGAACTTCATAAAGAGCAATTAATTCCGCATGATTTGATGATGTGGCCACAAAGTTCTGCTTCATGGATTTCCAAGATATTGCAAGTACCTCCATAAGTGAATAGATACCCTGGATTGAGACTTAGCCTTTTGTGGGTCTCGATAGGTATCCAAAGATTCGCATATCCAATGAGTGATGCATTTGGTCTCAACCGGTAGAATAATCCAAGATCTTGGTTCCTCGAAGATAGCGTAACAAGTGTCCGATTCCATTCCAATGTCTCTTCGTTGGTGCGTTGTCGTATCTAGCTAACAAGTTTACCAAAAAGCTATGTCGGGTCGAGTATTGTTAGCCAAGTACATTAAGGCACCAATCGCACTTAAATATGGTACTTCAGGACCAAGAATTTCTTCATTTTCTTCTCGTGGTCCGAATGGATCATCTTTCACATTCGGAGAACGCACTATCATTGGAGAACTTATTGGGTGGGCTTTGTCCATGAAAAAACATCTCGGAATTTTTTCGTATAGTTTGATTGATGGACAAAAATCCCATTTCTCAAATGTTCTATCCGCAAGCCAAGGCAAAATTTTGTCCTCCCGAGATCTTTCATCTCAAACTCTTTCATCAAGTACTTGCAGCTACTTCGAGTTCTCTGGGAGTTCTAATAATATTCAAATCATCGACATAAAACAAAGAATGATGGCGAATCCCGATTTGGATCACTTTATGAAAACACAAGGATCGATTTGATTATTTTTGAATCCTTCTTTCAATAGGTATTCACTAAGACGATTATACCACATTCTTCCGTATTATTTTAACCCATAGAGTGACTTTTTCAATTTTATTGAAAACATCTCTCTCGGGCATGTGATTTTCTCGGTAGTTTTAGTCCATCGGGACTTTCATATAAATATCCGTGTCAAGTGACCCATATAAGTATGCAAATCACTACATCCATTAACCTCATTTGCAATCCTTTTGAAACCGGATAAGCTTACCAGAAATCTTAGTGTAGTTGCATCAATCTACTTGGAGAATATGTCTCATCATAATCAATCCCCGGCATTTTGCGAGAAGCCTTGGGCTACTAGCCTTGCCTTATATCTAGTAACTTCATTTTTTCTCATTTCGTTTTCTCACGAATACCCATTTGTACCCAATCGGTTTTACATCTTTTGGTATTTGGGTTATTTGACCGAATACCTCACGTTTTCAAGTGATTTCAATTCTTCGCTTGTATTGCTTCTTTCCATTTTGGCCAATCTTTTCGCGCGACATTCATCTACCGTATTTGGTTCTATATCATTTTCATCGTATGTCATTTCAACCGCTATGGAGTAAGCAAAGATTTCATTCAAGACAACATCTTTTCGATTCCATTGTTTCTTTGTAGAAACATAATTAATCAAGTTTCATTGTTGTCTATGCTTTCATGTTCATGTTCTTCTCGGAACATGCTTATCTTCATTTTTGTTTTCATCATGCTCCTTTGGAGGATTTATATTAATTTCGTTCGTTGTTTCTCCTTGCTTTTTCATTTTTCTCGCTTTGAGTCTTTAAGCGGGTGGTCTACCACGTTTTCGACGTGCTATTGACTCATCTTCAATGGCCTTATTGTCACTAGGAATTTCAATTCGTGCAGGGGCATTCTCAAGATGCACATGTGACTTTGTCAATTTCTTAATATCCGTGAATGCATCGTGCAATTGGTTTGCAATACTTTGCAAATGAACAATTTTCTGACTTCTTGTTCACATGAATTTGTTCTTGGGGTCCAAACGACATTTACGATGCGTTCCCATGTAATTTCGTTTTTATATTTTGTGGGTCCACTTTCTCTCCCTAAGGATGGGAATACCGACTCATTAAAATGACAGATCGAAGAATCGAGCCAGTAAATAAATCACCGCTTGTTGGCTCTAAATATTTGATAATTGATGGAGATTCAAATCCAACATATATTCCCACTAGTGAAAAAACCTTATCTCGACACTTAGTAACGTATCTCGGGTTTTTAGAAAACCGCATCCGAAAATCAATGAAAAAATGGGAGGGAAGTTTAGGCAAAGAATCGATGCGGTCTTTTAGGGAACCTGATCGGATTCTATAATCCGATGCGGTATTTACAAATCCGATCCTAGGTTCTCAAGACCGCACGATTTTCGGGTTTTTTTTTTTCCTCCCAAAGTCCCGTGTTTTTTTCCTCGCTAATTCACACAATTTCGGCTCCCACCCATTTCGGTTCTCCTCCTTCGCCGAGTTCAATCCTCCTCCTTCACCACCCGATTCCGCCGCCACCACCCGATTCCGCGCCACCAAACCGCCGCCACCACCCGATTCCGCGCCACCCGAAGCTTCCACCATTCGTCTCAACTCATTTCCACCCGGCCGGGCGCCCTAGGTTGCGCACCACCTGCCCCTAGCTTGCGTACCTCCACCTTCCTCCTCCTCCTAAACAACTACATTCGTCCTCTACCCCACCCTAAACAACTACATTCCTCCTCCACCTCTTCCTAGGTAACTAAAAGTTCATAACTTTTATTTTAATCTCATATTTGAAACTTCAAGTTTATAATTCATTGTAGTTTTATGAATAATTGTTAGTGAAATTAGGTTGTATAATAGTTAAAGGGTGGTTCAAAGTTGATTGATTTGAGTTAATTTGATTTTAGTTTAAGTAGTTAGTGTGCTTTTTAGGTTAAAAAACTAGGGCTTTGGTGGTTGTTGTTGTTGTGGTTGTTGTTGTTGTGGTTGTTGTTGTTGTGGTTGTTGTAATGGTTGTTGTAGTGGTTAGTTGTGTTGTTGTTGTACTTAATTAGTTTTGTTTAGTTTAGTTTAGTTTTGTGTTTTGTTTAGTTTGGTTTGGTTTGGTTTAGTTTAGTTTTGTTTTGTTTTGTTTTGTTTTGTTTTTGTTTTGTTTTGTTTTGTTTGATTTGCTAATTTATACTAATGTTAACTTTCACTTTGTTGTTGATTGAAGCTAGCTATAGTGACGGAGTGTTGAGTTCGATTTTCCTATTTACAACCTTGATATTGGTATGTTATCATTCATATTCAACTTTCTTGCTTTCATATATAGTAAATTGGTTTATACGTGAAAAAATGTATATATTTTTCGTTGAATTGAGATTAGATGTAAAATGTTTTGTTGTTTAAAAACCTATGTATGCATCATCATATCATATGCCTAGATACCGTTCGAGACTTACTCAAGAGGAGTAAGTCTTGAATAGTCCCGTTTGGATCTGTTCTTAGATGTTTAATCTCACTTAGGTGGTGAATGTATGCCTTTATTTCGATTCTAGAGGAAAATCTTGGCTCGTCGTTTCCCTACTTTTGTTCTTTGGGTACATATGTAGATATAAATAACTATATATCTACATCGTGTACTTGGAGAACTGTAGGAAATGCTGCCGGATTTTCCGTAGAATCGAAAAGAAGGCATACATTCACTAGTGAGATTAGACATCTAAGGATGGGGTTAGGGTTGGAGTGATAAGGACCCTTGGAAAGCATGCCTAATTTCATTAAATATATATGGTTCATAAACTCCAATCATGTAATGAAGTTCGTCATTGACATGAGGTACTTGTTGGTTGTGTTTAATTAGAGGTCGATTGAAATGAATCGTGCATGGATGTACGGTAGTCGCGACACGTGTGAATTCGTGGATGGGGTCTATGAATTTTGTGATGCCGCATTAAGTCATCAGCCGCAACGAGAACCGAGGGGTTTTATTGTCCTTGTGTTGATTGTTGTAATGTGGGCATGGTTAGTAGCATTGGGTCGCCAGGGGAGCATATCTTTCGTCGCGGGTTTAGGCAAGACTACCATGTATGGGTTTGGCACGGTGAGGAGGGTATATATGATGGTGGGAATGCCATTGTTAACGATGTGCGTGGAAGGAGGTGAGTTTGATGTCATCGAGAATGACAAGAACATCGAGGACGAATGTGAGGATCATGAAGTAGAGGATGATGATGATGAAGGGGACTATATAGAGGAGATGATGGAGGGGGTGGATGATTATACTTGCAAACGGCCTCGTGTTTTTGAGTGCATGACCGAGGCATCTCGAAACCGTTGTATCCCTTTGTACGAGGTACACGGATTGACGCCCGTGATAACACTCTATAATATCAAGACGAAAGCCGGTATAAGTGACTCTTGTTTCACTTCCCTTGTTGCAAGCCTTTGGTGATATGTTGCGTACGACCATGAACTACCGAAGTCGAACTACTATGCTAAGAAACCGATGTGTCCCTTCGGTTTAGAGTACCAAAGGATACATGCTTGTCCAAACGATTGTGTGCTATATCGAAATGAATATGAAAAATATGGATGAGTGTCCTCGATGTGGGAAGTCGCGTTACGGGCGCGCAGGGGTTAGTGATAAGAAAGGGCCTCCAAAGAAAGGTGATGTGGTATCTTCCGATTATACCACGATTCAAGCGCATGTTTTCAATTAAAAAAGATGCTAAGAACTTGAGGTGGCATGCAGAACGTAGGAAGTAGGACGGTTTTATCAAACATCCGGCTGATTCTCGTGAGTGGAAAGGTATCGATCGGGTGCATAAGCCCTTTGGTGCCGAGGCCAGAAATTTGAGGCTTGGCCTATGCACGGATGGGATGAACCCATTTGGCACTCTTAGTTCTCAACATAGTACATGGCCTGGTTCTTCTAGTTATATACAACTTGCCTCCTTGGTTGTGCATGAAACGCAAATACATCATGTTGTCGATTCTTATTTCAGTACGAAACACTGGAAATGACATAGATGTCTACCTCCAGCCACTTGTTGATGATTTGAGAAAAATGTGGGATGAAGGGGTTTCTGTGTATGACGCACATGCTGATGAGGTATTCACATTGCGTGCCATGCTTTTATTCACTCTTAATGACTATCCTGCTTATGGGAACTTATCCGGAGTACAAGAACAAAGGGAAGAAAGCATGCTCGATTTGCGTGGGACGACACATCATCTAAATACATTAGTACTTGTCACAAAGATGTTTATATGCGCACCCGAAGGTTCCTTCGACGCGACCATCCTTATCGTAATAAGAAGAAGGCATTCGATGGAACAAGTTGAGGAAGGGGTTGCTCGTAGACCATTGGCCCAGTACGAGGTTTATGATCAAGTCAAGGGTATTGAAACGATATTTGGCAAAGGAGCGAGTGTTGGTGATAAGGGACTTTGGAAAAAAAGAGTCTATTCCGTGGAAACTTCCATATTGGAGAGATCTAGAGGTTAGACATTGTCTCGACGTCATGCACATAGAGAAAAATGTATGTGACGCCATTCTGGGGACACTTATGAATATTCCACATAAGACAAAGGATAGCAAAGGGGTGCGACTGTATCTGGAAAGTGAGGGACTTCGACCAGAGTTATGGGCTCAAAAGAGGGACACTAAGAAAAGAAAGAAAAAGAAAAAGTGCCTAGTAAAGGAAAAGAAAAGGGGAAAAGATAAGGGAAAAGAAGACGGGTCGCTGCGGGAATTGAAGGAAAAGGAAAGAAAACGGTGAAGGATGATGATAGGAACTATTTGCCTCCGCTTGCCTACACTCTATCTAGGCGAGAGCGACTTTTTTTGCGAGTCTTTGTACGGCATTAAGGTTCCATCGAGGTACTCATCGAACATGAAAAGATTTGTTACCTTAGACTCGGTGAGTTGAAATTATCGAGTATGAAGTCTCACGATTGTCATGTAATGATGCAAGTATTCATACCGATCGTCCGAGGGATATTGCTGAAACACGTGAGACACACCATAACAGAGCTATGTTCGTTTTTCAATACTATATGTAGCAAAGTTACAACCGTCGAAGCTTGATGCTCTCCAGTTCGGTGTGATAGAGACTTTGTGCAAGTTTGAGATGTATTTCCCACCGCTTTCTTCGACATTATGGTCCATTTGGTTGTACATCTCATTGAGAAATTAAGCTATGTGGTCCGGTGTTTTTGAGGTGGTGCTATCCCTTTGAGAGACATATGGGCTCTTTGAAAGATAAGGTAAGGAATCCCGCTCAACCGAAGGAAGTATAATTCGAGGGATTGTGAGTGAAGAGGTCAGTAATTTTGTGGCTGAGTTCTTACCTAATGTTGATCCTATTGGAGTTCCTACATCTCGACACGCAGGCGGACTCGAGGGTAAAGGTACACTTGGCTCCAAAATGATCGTACCTCCCTGTTGAAAGGTGCATACAAGCACACTTATTTGTATTGCAAAGCATATGGTACAGTCCATATATACATCCTTACTTGGATGAGCATATGGAGGAGTTACGCGATCGAGAATCCGAGGTAAAGGGACTAGAGCATTGATGCAGTTGCATAATAAGACGTTTATTGATTGGTTCCATAACCGAATAATGCGTGAAGTAGATTCCAATGTTTCGAAACTCGAAGTGGCTAGCATTTGGTCCTCGAGAAGCCTGTGCACTCCTATGAGGGTTGTGATGTTAACGGATTTACATTTTGGACGGATCGTCAAGATCAAAAGTCGAGATCTCTCGAGAATAGTGGCGTTTCGGTAGAGGCATCATCTACACAAGATGCAAGTGCCAAAGACAAGTCTCCCTATTGATGCTAAATTGTTATACTATGGCGGGTTCAAGATATATGGGAGCTTGACTACTCTGGTTTCACTGATGCGCTTATTTCGATGCAAGTGGGTTGATTATAGCCTAGCGCTACATAAGAAAAGATGACCCTTGTGGATTTACTCTTGTAGACTTGGGTTCGGTTGCGTTATAGTGAAGAGCCATTCGTGGCTTGCATCACAAGTTAAGCAAGTATTCTACGTAATCGACCCTTCGATAAAAAGTGGTCAATTGTTGTCCCCTGGAAAAGAAGTATACTTGGAGTTGGTGATGTTGAGGATGAGGAGGAGTATGATGCGTTTGAAGACACCCCGCCTTTCACCATTCCCAAGTCCGATGTCACCGATGTCGAGTTAGCGACAAATTACATGCGTGCGCGATCACGAAGAAGGGATAATGGTTGAAACTTCATGGGAAGGTGGCAAAAGTAAACAAAAGGCTCGACTTCTCAAGTTCAAATTCCGGCTTTCGGCTTTTCAAGGTCATTTGACTGAATTTCTCACTTTTTGTCGTTTGTAATGTCATGAATAGTTTAATTTGGTATATATATATGTATTACAATCAACTAAACTCGCTTCACATGTTTTGAAACCCATTTTGGGTAAGTGAATGTCATTTCGGACCGATTTCGGCTTTTCGAGCTCAATTTCTTTAATTTATCGCTTTTAGCCTCATTTTAAGTCATGTATAGTTCTTATTGGTATATATATATGTATTACAATCAACTAAACTCGCTTCACATGTTTTCGAAACCCATTTTGGGTAAGTGAATGTCATTTGGGCCGATTTCGGCTTTTCGAGCTCAATTTCTTTAATTTATCGCTTTTAGCCTCATTTAAGTCATGTATAGTTCTTATTGGTATATATATATATGTATTACAATCAACTAAACTCGCTTCACATGTTTTGAAACCCATTTTGGGTAAGTGAATGTCATTTTGGACGATTTCGGCTTTTCGAGCTCAATTTCTTTAATTTATCGCTTTTAGCCTCATTTTAGGTATGTATAGTTCTTATTGGTATATGTATCACCATTAGAGTCACTTAAAGTTGGGTCGCATGATTTTGAAGATATTTCCGATCGAATTATGGCCTGTGCGGGTGGGAGGTTTGCACGGGGGCAAGGAGGGTGGGAAGCGGGCGGGGGTGAGCAGCATGGGGGGGGAGCGGGCGCGGGGGGGGGAGGCGCGACGGGGCGAGCAGGGTTGGGGGGTAGTAGGGGTGGGGGCAAGGGGTGGGGGAGCAGGGCGGCGGGGGGGGGAGGCGGGGGCAAAGTTGGGTGGGGGGCGAGGCGGGATCGGGGGTTGGGTCATGGGAGCGGCGCGGAGTGGGGGGCAGGGGTGGGGGCGGCGGGGTTGGGGGTAGCGAGGGTGGGGGCAGCGGGTGGGGGGGTAGCGGGGTGGGGGCGAGGTGGGGAGCGGGGGCGGGA
Source organism: Beta corolliflora (assembly GCA_947648045.1). Classification (NCBI taxonomy): domain Eukaryota; kingdom Viridiplantae; phylum Streptophyta; class Magnoliopsida; order Caryophyllales; family Amaranthaceae; genus Beta; species Beta corolliflora. The sequence continues at coordinate 33,089 of CANSZD010004061.1, read as the reverse complement.
GGGTGGGGGAGAGCGGGGAGGGGGCGGGGGGGTGGGGGCGGCGGGGAGGCGAGGGTGGGGAGCAGCGACAGGGGGGCAGCAAGGATGGGGAAGCAACGAAGGGGGCGGCGGGGTGTGGGGGGTACTGTGGGGGCAGGGGTGGGGGGTGGGGGTGGGGGCGGGGGGCGAGGGGTAGTTGGGGAAGCGGGGGCAGGAGGGCGGGGGAGCAGGGGGGGCAAGCAGGGTGGGGGAGGCGGCGCGAAGGGGGGAGGGTGGGGAGGGCGAGCAGGGGTGGGGACAGAGGCACGTGGGGGGCAGTGGCAGCAAACGAGGGTGGGGGGCGAAGAGGCGGGGGTAGCAGGGGCGGCGGGGGGGGAGGGTGGGGGAGGAGCAGGGGGGCAAAGGGCGGGGAGGAGGATAAATTTTTTTTGTTTGTTTGATACCATTGTTTTTTTTGTTAACTCTTGCGCGTCTCTAATTAATTTTTACATTATTTCGGACTTTCAAACATGGACCGAGATGATGTGATTGTGGAGGAAGGAACCGATGATGATTATGATAAGTCATTGGATGATGATGATGAGTATAATGCGGACAAGGAGGAGGATAAAGGTGATTCGGAAGACATAGCGGATGATGAGGAGAAGCGCTTGCGTGAAAGGGAAATTCGCTTGGTGGAGATAAATGAGGTGCTAGCCGATAATGCTCCCCCCTATTGGACGACAATGCTAGGGAAGATTATCCATTTATTTCATCCATCGTTGTGCCACACAATAATGCGGGAAAGAATTGCATAGGACCACCAAAACTCAAGCATCGTTGCAACAAAGAAACGAAAAGGAAGGGGGTGCGACTAAGGGTTTGAATGTCGATAGAAATATCCATATGACCCTCGAGTATGATGATTTGGGGTCAACCTTGTGGTAAGTGGCGTGCAAAGTATGGGCAGCATATTGGGTTTTCAGTATGCAAAACTCAACATTTTGGTCAAATGGAAAGATGTGCCCGAGGGAATGAAGAAATCATTATGGGAAGACACTTGTGTAAGTTTATTTTTCAACTAAATTAGTTTAGTTTATCGCATTTCAACTAAAAATCACTTCTTATGCTCTGAAACCCATTTTGGGTAAATGAAGGCTATTTCGGGTCGGTTTTTTGCTTTTCATGTTCAAAGTACTTAGTTTCTCGCATTTAGCCACATGTTAGGACATATATAGTTGTAATAACAACATATACAACCATTAGAGTTAAGTAAAATCACTTCTTATGCTTTCAAACCCATTTTGGGTAGATGAAACCGATTTTGGGTAAATGAAGGCCATTTCGGGCCGATTTTGCTTTTCATGTTCAATGTACTTAGTTTCTCGCATTTAGCCACATGTTAGGACATATATAGTTGTAATAACAACATATACAACCATTAGAGCCAAGAAAAATCACTTCTTATGCTTTGAAACCCATTTTGGGTAAATGAAGGCTATTTCGGGTCGGTTTTGCTTTTCATGTTCAAAGTACTTAGTTTCTCGCATTTAGCCACATGTTAGGACATATATAGTTGTAATAACAACATATACAACCATTAGAGCCAAGAAAAATCACTTCTTATGCTTTGAAACCCATTTTGGGTAAATGAAGGCTATTTCGGCCTGGTTTTGCTTTTCATGTTCAAAGTACTTAGTTTCTCGCATTTAGCCACATGTTAGGACATATATAGTTGTAATAACAACATATACAACCATTAGAGCCAAGAAAAATCACTTCTTATGCTTTGAAACCCATTTTGGGTAAATGAATGCTATTTCGGGTCGGTTTTTGCTTTTCATGTTCAAAGTACTTAGTTTCTCGCATTTAGCCACATGTTAGGACATATATAGTTGTAATAACAACATATACAACCATTAGAGTTAATTAAAATCACTTCTTATGCTTTCAAACCCATTTTGGGTAGATGAAACCGATTTTGGGTAAATGAAGGCCATTTCGGGCCGATTTTGCTTTTCACTAATTTCATCCTTTGCCCACTTCTCACATGAAATTAACATAACTACAGTTGTATGAAGAAAGTTGAGAGAACGAGACGGGTTCCTAAGTGGAAAGCAATGAAGGTAATAGATATTACCTAAGCTACTTCTTTCTTTTATAAAAAACAAACATGTACGTTTCTTACATGATTTTTTTTTTATGTAATTTTATAATTAGTGTGCTCAACAACCCGGGGGAACCGAGTGTGGCTACTATGTGTTGAGGTTCATGTTCGATATATTTTCAAGTTGCAAGGAAGCCGGGGATCTTGAGAAGGTATTATTATACATAAATAATAAGTAGCTCAATATACGGCCAATTTTGGCCTCGTAGCTCAATTTTTTAACTTTCCCGCATTTAGCCACATTTTAGGTCATATATACTTATAACAAGTACATATAGAACTATTAGAGTCAAGTAAACTACATTCACATGCTTTGAAACCCATTTTGGGTAAATGAATGCCATTTCGAGCCTATTTTGACCTTTCAAGTTCATTGCACTTATTTTCTTACATTTAGCCACATTTTAGGACATATATAGTTCTAATAGCAACATATATAACCATTAGAGTCAAGCAAAATAATTTTCATGCTTCAAACCCAATTTGGGTAAATGAATGCCATTTCGGGACGATTTTGGCCTTTTTAAGCTCATTTTGCTTATTTCCTTACATTTAGCCACATGTTAGGACATGTATAGTTCTAATAACAACATATACAACCATAAGAGTTAAGTAAAATCCATTCACATGCTTTGGAAACCCATTTTGGGTAAATGAATGCCAAGTATGGGACGATTTTGGCCTTTTAAGCTCATTTTACTTATTTTCTTACATGTAGCCACATTTAGGACATGTATAGTTCTAATAACAACATTTATAACCATTAGATTCAAGTAAATTCCACTCATATGCTTTTGAAACCCATTTTGGGTAAATGATTGTCATTTTGGCCCGATTTTGGCCTTCTTAGCTCAACTTTCCTTAATCTCCCCGCACTTACTCTCATTTTAAGCTCATATATAGTTCTAATAAGTATATATGTAAGTATTAAAGTCAACAAAAGTCCACTCACATGCTCGGAAACCCATTATGGGTAAATGATTGTCATTTTTTGCCGATGTTTACATTTTAAGCTCGATTTCCTTAATTTCTTACATTATATTATTTCCTCAATCTCTTTAGAGTCAACTAAAGTCATATATGTGTGTTTCCTTATGTTTGTTTTATAAGGTATTCCTCGATGGCAAACCAAGGGATGGTTGTTTCACCACGGCCGAGATAGACGAGGTTCGGGATTTGCTAGCACGCTACCTTACCGACTTTTGCATGTGAAGATGATGTCGCGGCTTTGAGTTTTTATGTTCTTATTATGTTACTAGCTACTTATATAGGTCCAAATATTTATTTTTAATTTTAGTACTTATTTCAACTTTATTTGTAGTACATTTATAATTCTCAATATATTATATATATAATATCATTTTGACTTGTATACGACGCGTGCGTGATACTTTTTGCCAATTATAACAGGTTTAAATATAAGCTTCATATAAATATAATAATATATATAAATATTATATATATATATAAAAATATATATAATATTTAAATATATATATAACTATCTGATCCGGTTTTTTTAAATAACCGGATCAGATTGTGTGCTTTGCATACACCAAGTTGGCGCCAAGGCAAAACCGGATCAGATTATATAACTATCTGATCCGGTTTTCCTAAAAAACCGGATCGTAAAATGATTTTCCGATCCGCTTTAGACCGTGATCGATAAATGATTGCCATCGTGCGAGCCCACTCGATGCGGCCCAAAACCGCAAAGCAGCCCGGTTTTGACCGCATCGATGGGCTTTTTTCCACTAGTGTCCCATCCTTCTTTGTGGACCCATTTTAGTACGTTGGGGAGGAGCAATAGGTACATGTACAAAGCACCCAAAAATTTTCAAATGTGAGACATTCGGTTCTCGACCGATACTACTTGTAACGGTGAGAATTTATGATAGGTCGGCCTTAATCTTATCAATGCTGCTGCATGTAATATAAGCATGACCCCAGCCGAAGAGGGCAATTTTGATCTCATTATTAATGGTCTTGCAATTAATTGTAGTATTTTAATTAATGATTCAAAGAAGACCATTTTGTGTATGTACATGAGGCACGTGGTGCTCTACAACAATCCCAATAGACATGCAATAATCATTAAAAGTTTGGGATGTAAATTCCCAACATTGTCTAATCTTATCCTCTTTATTGTATGATCCCGGGAATTGAGTTCTTAATCGAATTATTTGAGCCAGAAGTTTTGCAAATGCAACATTTCTACTTGACAAAAGACTCACATGTGACCATCGAGTAGATGCATCAATTAATACCATGAAATAGCGGAATGGTCCGCATGCGGGGTGAATAGGCCCACAAATATCTCCCCGTATTCTTTCTAAAAACATTGGAGATTCAAAGTGGCAATCTTATTTAAGCATGGTCTAATTATCAATTTGCCAAGTGAGCATGCGAGCATGATAATTCATTTGACCGAGGAATTTTGACATTCTTTATAGAGTGTCCAATTGAATTTTCAATGATTCTATGCATCATTCCCGTGCTACGATGGCCAAACCGGTCATGCCATAGAGTAAATAATTCTCTATTATCTAACTTCGGTTAGATATCATATTAATTTCAATCGGTCGTATATCTATGCGATATAGTCCCGAGGAAATTGTCCGGGCAATTTTTCATAGATGTATTTCTTGCCGCATTTTTCACGCCGTGAGGCATATAAATTCCTCTTGATTCACCGTCATGGTTTCCAAATGGTAACCATTCCGACGTACATCTTTGAAACTTATGAGGTTTCTTCGAGATTTACTCAATATAATGCGTCATTGATTATTAATTTTGTCCCATTTGGAAATATAATACAGCTTTCCTGAGCCTTCAATTAACTTGGTTGTCCCGAGATATTGTGCTAACATTTGCCTCGGAATATTGTAAGTTTTGAAAAATACTCTTTATTTTTCAATATGGTGTGTGTTGTCCCACTTGTCGAGGAGACATTGTTCTTTGGATCCAACTGGCAAATCCATATCTTCATAAATAATAAATATGAAGATCGGTATAAGAAAATGCATATTTTATTGATAATCAAAAGAGGAGCACATTTTTGTGATGCCCATATCTTTCACTCGGGCTATCCCATAGTTCTTTGGGATCCTCCACAAGGAGATATTCGCTTTTAAACTTTCATGTAAATGATGCCCGAGAAGGACTAAGGCTTTGCCTTTTCTTGTTCAACGCTTTTTAACGATGTAGTTGCATCACCTTGTTGGGTTGTCACACCCTTAATTGGATGTTCCAAGCCTTGCGCCTTTAAATTCATTTGGGCGCCACCGTCCATTCTAAAAACTTTTGCCAGGATAGATCCAGTATGTTAAATTGTCTTTTCACTAGATCTCCCATTTTAACTACAAACATGTAAATATTTAAAATTAGTAAATGATAATAAATCACATATATTATCTCCCCCGATTTATATCATTATAATGATACATAAACCTGTACAAACAAAAGGAAAAAAATACGAAAATAGCGTACAATATAACGAAGCAAAAAAATGCCAAAAATGGAAAAATACAATGAGTGAGAGAAACAAAACTTCCCAAAAACGCACTTAAAGACACAAAAAAAAGATGCCAAAAATGGAAAAAAAATGTAACGAGGGAGATGAAAAAAATTTGTCTCCTACTTGTGTATGAGGAGATAGATCATGAATGTCATAAGAAGTAAAAAAGAAAAGCTATAAGGAATAAGTATAGTCGTATCATCCTAAAAATCCTCCTCAAAAGAAGAAGAGGAAGGTGGAGGATTGTCGTCGCGTGGAACATGGTGGCTTAAGGTTGAGGAAGAAGAGAATTTTTTTTTTGTGAGTTTGGAGGAAAAAGTTGGAAGAGGATAAGAGATGTGTGGTAAAAATGGGGTGGGTAATTCGCTTTTAGAGGGTTAGCCCTAACCGTACAGCTCATCTAACGTTAAAAATATACAATGCAATAAAATTTTAAGATTGGCAAATATATATTAGAGCAAATTATATGTACTAAATTTGTCTACTATTATGCATGTTGGTAAAATGGTGATATAATATATGTAACTACAAATGCAAAAAAAAATAGAAGATTAGAGACAATAATATATAATAGTATTCAATGCTTGTTGCCGCATACATATAACATTATTGCAAATATAAGAGATAATAATTTTATCACTTCACTAGGCCGTCCATATAGGCAAGCAAGTTAAAAAAAATAATCCGTCCATATAGGCGGTTCAAGAGCAAAGGAAATAACATAAAATAAATGTCTTTGCCCTCCATGAAGGTGGCTTTATTATCAAATTATTTATTTTCTCAAGGTTAGTGGCGTGGTGACGTTACTACTAGTCCCTTCCTGTTCATCCCTATCTCTTTTATTACTTGGTGGAGGTTGATTTTCAATTGGTTGTATAGAGAGGTTATTATTAGTGTTGGGAACAGGGTTTGTGGGTTTTCCTGCGATGGGTATTTGTACCGTCGTTAATGTTCGGCCTGGGTCAGTCTTACAGTTCCTTCTTGGCGGGTTGAAGAATGGCACATTGTTCCTTCCCATCCAAAAAGTAAACACCGGCATGACATTGTGTAAAACAATGTTAATCCCATTACTTTTTGATCCATGTTTGGATAGTAAAGGTTTGGGCTTGAAAAAAAATTTAGAACTTGAAACAGAATGGATGTATACCTTTATTTTTTTTCTAGAAGAAACTCGCGATAACGCTGTTGTGAGAAATACTGGCAGAGAGTTCATGTAAATATATCGAGAGTATTGTAATTCGTATTGATGTAAAACGATTCCTTACACCGGGTATTTATAAGCAAAAACTCTACCGTTTACAATTACAGATTCAACATTAGCGAAGAAATTTGCGGTGAAGAAAACTTACCCGACATGCATTAAATGCATGCAGGAAAAGTGGACTCAGCGAAGTAACAATGTGGAATCTAAGCATTCCACTGTTTCTCAACACATGTAAATTATTTAATAGTAGTTCTACACCTACAATTTGGACATACACCTACAATTTGGACATACCTTTTTCAAAATATTCAAAGTTCTATTATAGCATTTTAGTACTCTAAAAGAGACTCAAAAAGACCCAATAAGAACAAAGATCTCTATTATTATAAGAATCCTCGAAAGACTTTGCCCACCCTTTTTTACCAATACCCCTACTTCAAACAAAAAAAATACAAAGTGCAAATCATGCTGCGAGTATATAAGGCTAGAACAGTATATTACAAGTGAAGTACTATCAAAACTTGGAATTATTCTTATATAAAAGAGATAATAAATTTAATTTAACAAGATAAGTGAAACTTGAGATTATTTTTTCAAAACAAAATTACATTGATACTCACAAAATTCTTGAGTAATCCCCCACCCTTTAAATGAAGATCCTCTTACTTCAAGCCAAAAGGCTTGAAAATTAGAAGGAACTTCAAATGTATTGTTCCATGAACCTCCAATCCTCCAACCAACCATAACAATGTGGAAATTTTTAGTGTGGCAAGTCTGCTAAAAAAGAAAGATAAACACCAAAAATGGATCCAAATCAAACCAACAGATGGGAAAAATCATAAAACTAAACCAACCATAAATAGGATTAGTACTTGTATTTCCCTCATATGAGCTTAACTTGAAAGATGCAAATCCTAAATCTACAAAAGCCTACACAAAATCACCACGCTATCGCTACAGCAGAATCAATCTGCAACGCCTCACAACACCAAAACACCGTGCTACTGCTACAACAAGATTGCCTTACTTGCAAAGATTATCTCGGATCAAAAAATCCAGGACCAGCCCTTGAGAGAAGCTCCTTTCCAGCATCTTTTCCCATTGATACCATATCATCAAAAGCATATGAACCCCCTTCGAGAAGTCTCGATTACTGTAAGATATGGTAAAGAATATATCATTCATATGGCAACTAAAATGATACAGTAAGGTAGGAAACAAGTACAGTACTCCCAGTTTGAGGTTAACTTCAAGTATTAATATCTCTTAAAGTATATCGATAAAGAATTGTAAAGATTCTACAATTATATTCATCTCAAAAATTAGTTTCACAATAGAATATTAATATATTATAATTTAAACGCTCAAAGGTGAATCTTGAAAGTTGTGGTGCCTTGTGAAATGGAACGCATAGAGCAAAAACTATGAGTTAGATCAATCTCTACCTTGCTTTCCGTCTGTAGAAGCCACAAGCCCCCTGAAAAAGCAGTCCCCATTTTCATCTCTGCAAGCATATCCAGCAATAGGGGTACGACAAGACCGTCCAAGGTCTCAAGAAAAGCTCTCTCACACGCAACTGCTAATCGAGTTTCCTCGTGATTTAGTGACGCAAGGTAGTTTACCTAAAATAGTTGGAATAGAAAAGAAAAGAGCGTTAATTTGGAAATTAGTGGAGATGCAGCAGCATTAGCTATAAATTCTTCTATCTTAGACAAGCAATAAAATCATGCATCTCCATCAAACACACTAGCTTGCACAGTATAATCATGATGAATGTTTCAAAAGAATGGACCAAAAACTTTGATCCCAAGTACCCAGCTACTGACTTGTGAACGTAAAAGAAACAATCATTAGCATCTTGTCCCATTTTTATAAAACCAGTGTCAAAAGCAGCTATTTGGTGGCATCATAAAACTTACCATTTTGTCATCATTATTCAGACAAGCAATTCCAATGGCCCCTTGAGCAACAGCTGGAAGCATATCATCTATTGAAAGAATAGAAGTAACATTTTCAGTCATATTTAAGCGCTTTAGTCCAGCTAATGCCAATAGTGTTGCTTGCACCAACCCTTCGTTAAGCTTTCTCAAACGTGTCTGTACATTGCCACGGAAGTTATCCAATACCTGCATAGAAATTGAAACCAAATCTTAATAGAAGTCAATAATATTAATTCTAGTTTCAAAATAGTGTGTATCTCCAGAAAGAATGTGGAAAATGATAGCACAAAACACAACACAAGGCTCACAGTTACTTTTCAGAGTAAGTAAATAAAAATACATAAAATGCCCGTGAGCTTGGTCTGAAACAACCAATCAACATAATAAGGGATTTGCAAGCCATCGTTGCAAAAGCTTGTGCCTAGGTTTTATTCATCCTAACATACCAAAATAAACGGCTATCATAACTCTCAAGTGTCTTTTTTAAAGCTTGTGTGATGCTTTAACCCTGTCCAATACAGTGTCAGTAACTATGTTGTATGAATTGAGAAGCTGGCTCTTAGGCACAACTTTAAATTTAACTTGTTAATTAAACAAGAGATTTAATCCTGCAAAGAAGACCGTAAATTACAACTTCCCACCAAAGCAATTGGACGCAGAATGTAAGTTACTCTACACAATTTGCAGACTCCGCCTTGATATCAATTAACTTCCACATTTAACCTGCAATATGCCTTTTCATTTGTGAATTCAGACACGAGAAGAACTTATTACTCCATCATTGTCAAAATTAACTCCATTAATGAACACCCTCAAGATTAGAAAGAAACCTTCGATGGCCTTTGTCAAGACTGTCCTAACAAGATCATAGAAGTATTATAGTTGCTCATGTACCTTAATATATACTTCCTTCATTTTTAAATAGTTACAACGTTTTGACTTTTGCATTATCAATGCACTTACTTTGACCAGAAATTTGTGACTAATAAATACATCATACAAACTTTAGCATGTAAGACGTTGTTGGATTTATCTCAATATACATTTGCAAACTTTCAACTTTCTATAGTTTTCACAAATACATAATTAGAGATATTAATGGTCAAAGTTGTGTATTGGTAATCGTGGAAAGTCAAAACGTTGTGACTATTAATAAACGGAGGAAGTATGTGCTTGTAAGAGAAACAAAAAGCACTTTCTTTCTATACTAATATATTATAATTATAACTCTACTACAGCATGCAGGAAAGTTGAATTTCTGTTATTTTGAAAATCAACTTTAAAAGTAAAGGAGAAAGAAAGGCAGTAATTAGACTAACACTTAGGGATGGATATCGATGTAGTAATTGAGATTTCCTTCTCAGTGACGCAGTACCAACAATACTACCAGCTGGAAGGTCAGCTACAGAAGCTGCAGTGGTGGAAATAAAGGCATCACGAACATCCCTCACGCTCAAGGTTGCAAGGTAGAATTATCTTATCTGGTAGATATGTAGGAACATCCTTCATGGAGTGGACAGCAATATCAATATCATTATTCAAGAGGGCCTCATCAATTCTTTTGTAAACAGGCCCTTCCCACCAATGTCTGCCAGCGGTTGAGTTAGTATCTTGTCACCAGTTGTTTTTATCACCACAATTTCAATGGCTCCTCCTCAGCCAGCTCCTCGTGAGCTGCAATGAGCTTTGAACGTGTTTCATAAGCTTGAGCAAGTGCTAATGGACTGTCCTACACATGTAAAGAATGTATATAACTCCAGTCGAAATATTTTTGCAAAGAATACAACATCAAGCAAGAAAGAAGATTTTAACTGTCATGAGCATTTCGACAGGCATCATACAGTAAAATAAACAAGGAGACAGAAACATTGAATTGCCAAAAGAATTGAGTTACCAAAAGGACCTTGGCTGCATTTGTAACACTTCAGTGACAATTTAAGTGTTAGGGAATAGTTTTTATCAATCATCGATTACCTCATTGGTATAATTTTATCTATTTTCAGTTTGATCCAGATGGGCATTTTAAATTTTACATACAAGATGAGAAAAGAACAAGGTGATGATCTTCTTCAGTAGATGGGGGTAATTGTGGAGATCGTACAAAGTGCAGCCATCATGGGATTTCTAGTTTTCCTGATAATAACATTTGCAATGTGATTGCCCACAAAGAATAATGAGAAGTGAAATGGTCTGTGTGTAGTACTCCCTCCATCTCCTTTTGTTTCCCCCATTTTCCATTTCGAAATATCTCAAAAGATTGCCTTATACTATCAATGAACATGGGGAACCACCACTTTACTCTCACATTCACCAAATCTCAATAGGGAAAACAAATGGAGACGAAAGAAGTACTAAGTTACCATGACTGCCAAGAATGCACGAAATGCAACTCTACGTATCCCTCGACTAAGACAGGCAACTTCTTAAATCTTAGTCGAATCCTGCAATCTAAAATGTCTATCATTACTTGCTAAGGGCACCAAAATCAACCAATAGTGAGCAACTGAGCATTCATCTATTAATAATTGTCAACTATTCCACATTGATCCCCCGTTATTACCCAACTCCAACCATAATTATTCATGTAAAATTCATGATGTTTATAAATCAAAGAACTCTAATCCTGAACATAATTCAGACACTATGCAACATTCCTCAATTACATTACCAAACATACACATTAGACTTCACTAGGCTATGTTGCACGGAAACAGATAAGAAATAGAGTTCTACACATCAAAATTCTCTACACATTAAGTCAACAAGTAAAAACCCAGTCAGATTAAAGAGCTGAATCAATCAAATTGCAACTACATTTTGACAAAAGTAAACAAACCCAGATAAGAAAAGTTGAAATTAAAGCGGAATAGAGTACCTTCCTCGGGTGCCAATTCGAACAAGGGCAACTTTTGTTTTGTGGGGTTTTTGCTCGACTGCAATGGAGGCTTTAGTGAGCATCACCCTTTGTTGTCTTCTGAAATGAAGATGATGATTATGATGATGTTGTTTCATTGTTGGGGGTTTTATGCAAGGGAAACAAACTCTTGAACCTGCTAAAGCATCCATTTTTGCAGTGCTTTAAGAATTGAAGTTGAGAGGAGAGAGAGAGAGAGAAAGGGGTGTTGGATTTGGTTTTGTATGTGTTGATATTTGAAGAGATAAGGACTTTGATCTTCAGGATCAGACTCAAGACTCAAGACTCAAGAGTTGGAGATTCGATGAAAGTGGGTTCAACATTCGGGTGTGGGAGTGGGTGTGGCCTGTGGGTGTGGCCGTGTGGGTGTGGGTGTGGCTATCAAATGTTATCATACACCCGTGTATCGTGAGCAAAGGTGATAATGAGCTCCACCTGCTCACGAACAATTTAGGCTCACACTGGCAAAACTTCGGCCGCGTAGCTCGGGTCGGATTCGCCGCCGGAGACCTTAACAGCTCGAACCGAACCCAGCCAAGCTTCGCCGAAAGGCTCGCGAACAGGCTCGATTATTATTATATATATATAAATTATTCTAATTTAAAGTACTTTAAAAAAGTTATTACGTACTAAAACACTTAAAAAGTTATTATAAAATACGTATCCTTTTATACAAAATTTTACATTGAATAATTCATGTCTTTCTTTTTGTGTCCTTTTATATCTAGTTTGTCGATTTTTTATGTATATTTGTAAGTAATTCATTTGGTTAGCATGTAAAAAATGAAATAAAATATGTTTATTCATGTTATTTTTTGAATTTAGTCTATTATTGATGTTATAGTTTTATATCTTCTTTTCTCCCCGCTTCTTTGTTGAAATGCGTGCAAATAGTGCTCTTAGGAGCTATTTTATACTAACATTTTCCATCTAGTTGCGGTTTTGTGTCTTATGATAGTTTTCAGCTTTTAGGGAATTATTTTCCCTATTTTCTGCTATTCTTGATGCCACAATGGATCGGAGAGAGTTAGGAGGCACGTGTATGAGTTCCCGAGGCCCGAGGCTACTTCCCAAAGCCTTCTGGTGTGAAGAGTTTTGCATACTTGGCGTCAAAGGCCAAGAAAGCTCCTTTTGAAGGCCCGTCCGATCTAGTCGGGGGACCACCGCCCGATCGGCGGCCTTTTTCTCTAAATGTCAATTCTCTCGGGCACGACGGCGTATGTCGCCCGCTCGTATTCGCCGTTGGCGCCCGGGACGGCGTGTTCGCCCCTGGCCTGACGGCGCCCTACTTTCCTTGCTCGTCGGAGAATCGCATCGCACGAAGCCTCGCCCGATGGCATCGAGCGCCCCGTCGCCCGATCGGCGGTTGACCCTAAACCGAAAATCCTGACTTTTTATTTCCTTTTTTTAGGAGTTAGTTTAAATAGCTTTGTAAAATATTGGAGAAGGACCCTTTTTTTCCGGGATTTTCATTTTATGTTCCTTAGTTCCCTAAAACTCTAGTTTTCTCTCTAGCCCTAATTATTGCACATTGGAGATTAATTCAAGTTCAATTCAAGTTCTTCATTTTTCCTTTCAATCGGGTGATTGTCTCTTTCATAGTTCTTATTTACTTTCAAGTATTTGTCTCTTATTATTTTTTTTTTATTTACTTCAAGTATGAGTATTTCAATGGTTATTGTTTAGTGTTTTCTTTGCCATGAGTGAGTAGATTCATCTCTAGGGCTTAGTGAGGGAAGCCATGTTTATACCATGATTTATTGTTCTCGATTTCTTTGATAATTAGGTCGTGGTTAGAGCAATTCTAGTGTGATTCATTTTTATCTCGCGATTTATATTAGTGTACAATTTCATGAATCGTTTCTCGGCTAATAATTGTTTGTATTGATCAAGATCCTACTTTTAGAGGCCTAGAACACACTAGTGAGTCTGATTATGTGATGTGACCGTACTGCATATGTTGCCTTGAGAGTGTTAAGACCCGACCATGGATTAACGCCTGCTCTAATTGCTCGACCCTATACTTAAGTATTATTAGTTTTTTGAGCCCTCCCGATTGGTATAAGCATGGTGGACCGATCGAATGCTCTAGATTTTTAATTATTTGATAAATTTCCTTCTCTTGTGATTTAGTTTATTTCACCTTAGTTATTAGTCAATCAACAACTTTTATGTCTGAATAGTTAAGTAATTGAACATTACTCGTAGAATTCCTCTCCCCGTGGATCGACCCGTATTTGCTAAGTATCTCGCTAACAACAGACACCGTGCACTTGCAAGACTATTTTAAAACCCTTCAAGTTTTTGGCGCCAGTTATCTGGGGAGACGGCTAGTTCTATAGCTTTTTGATTAATTATTTAAACTATTCCTATCGTCTCATCGGGAACTCCAAGTTCCACCGAGGCAATCCCACCGCATTTTTTTTTTCTTTGTTTCTTTTATGCCCAGTGTCTAAAAGAACAGTACTCTAATCCCAACCGACCCCGATCTTGAGAAAACCATCGTGCAACTCAAAAAGCAACAAAAGAAGAAGAAGCAGTCACTAATCGTGGAAAATCCACATAAGAACCAACATAATCAATCATGCCTCCTAAGTCGTTGAAGTCTTATGGGTACCTTCCCCGGCAATGTTACATGCCCTACTATGCCTTACATACAAGGGACCAACTTTGAAATCAAGCCCCGACCTCATTCATATGATCCAACGTAACTAGTTTGGAGGGCATCCATCTCAAGACCCCGCAAATCATTTACAACTAAGCTTCAACAACTCGTCGTACCGTTAAGCATCAAGGGGTCACTCCCATCAATAAGGTCATGGTATTTGAGTTCTCTTTGAAAGATAAAGCTAAAAAATGGCTCAATGATGTCACATCAACCGAATGGAGTGCTATTTCAAGCATTCCCGAAAGAATACTACCCTCCTACTAAGACCTGCAAAAATCCGACACAAGCTTGCTACCTTCCAACAAGAACCCGATGAGACATTGAAAGAAGCATGGAATAGGTTCAAGGACCTGCAGAGAGAATGCCCACACCACAATCTTGACAAGTGGTTCATCACCCAAGCATTCTACAATGGTCTACAACCCCAAATCAAGAGTACAATAGATTCATCTCAGGGGGTGTTTTCCTAGACAAGGAGGTGGATGAAGGGTACAATTTTCCGGCCAACTTAAGCAAATGATCATAGTTCTTCCAGGACTATTACAAAGAAAAAGTCGGATGCCGATGCATATGCCCCGTTGTCCGCACAAGTCGCCCAACTGAGCATGAAGATGGATTCACTTAAACCTTCACGACCTAATACTCCTCCTATGAGTATTAATGCGATGTCTTCCATGGCTCCTATTACCTCTTCTTACCGTGGAGGTGTGTGGTGTTCAAGGCCACTTTGGTTAGGATTGTTCCTACAATTAACCCGACCCGAATCGATGGAGCATGCAAATGCTTTTCAAAGAAAGACCTCCACACAACCCATACTCCAACACATTCAACCCAGGTCGGAGGGATCATCCTAACTTTTCCTACAAAAACAATAATGTTCAAAACCTTCAACCTATGCCACAAACATCCTACCAACCACCTCATCAAAACCCACCACAACATGCTACTAGACAACAATATTACCAAGGGGCTCCTCAATCCCCCCCGGTTTCAATAGGCCTTCACACCAAGGCTATCAACAAGAAGCTTCTCGTAATGCCGGTTCTCAAGAGCCTACTATGTCTCGATATGATGAAGATGATGGTTTCTATGCAAGAGTCATGAAGAGAGCATCAAAGAGTTGAAAAATACTACAAAACATTTGGAGACTCAACTCACTCAGTGGCCGGAAAACAATGTGCAGAGGCAACCGTGTCATCTACCTGGGGCAAGCAATTCCCAAAGAAACCGCTAATGCTGTCACTTTTCGGCGTACATACGCATGATGCCCCACTTATGCCTACTCGATGATTCACCACCTCTAGTTCGAATGATGTAGTGGATGAAAATGAAGGTGAGGATAGCTCAAAACCGACATCGAAAGCAAGGGAAGGTAGATGATGCAAGGAAGCAAAAGGAGAAGGTTACCGATTCTCCTACACCACAACTACCTTTTCCCCACAAGATGCAAAAATTAAAAGTCGGCCAACAACTTGGTAAGTTCTGGCCATGGTCAAGAACCTTAAGGTAACACTCCTTTTACCGATTTAATTTCTCAAGTACATGTGTATGCTAAGTTTTTGAAAGATATGATCACTAAGAAGAAGGATTTTGGTGGTCTAGACGAGTTGCTCTAACTCAAGAGTGTAGTGTTGTATGCGTAACAAAATCCCACCAAAACTCAAGGATCCCCGGTAGTTTTTCCATCCCTTGTCATGTAGGTGCTTTATTTATCGATAAGGCTTTACGTGATCTAGGAGCTAGTGTATACTGTTATGCCTTTATCTATCTATAATAAACCGAATACGGGAGTCTTAAAGTGCACGCAGATTACTTTGCAATGGCGAGATCGTTCGTGAAATATCCTTCGGGTATTTTAGAGGATGTTCCTGTTCGGGTTGGAAAATTCTATATACCGTTGATTTTATAGTACTAGATATGGAAGAGGATAGTCAAATCCCCATCATCTCGGGTCGATCTTTTTCTTATGTACCCGGTGCCAAGTTATCGATCTCAAGTCCGATTCTCTTACTTTGAGTGTTAGTGATGATACCGTGACTTTTAAGCTTTCTAATGCTCTAAAGTCTCCCGTGCTTCGAGAACACTTGTTACAGATCGATGTTATGGAGGAGGTCACTGGATACGATGCTCCTCGCGCCTTGTTAGATGATCCGTTGGAGGCTATTCTTACTTTTGGAGCCTCAAAAGGTGAAGGTGATGACGAGGTAACTACTTTGGATGGCTTTGACACCGATGAGGTCGAAGGTTTTGAGGTAATGCAAACTACATGTTCCACTTTTGAGCCACGTGTAAAGAAGGTAGAATTAAAACCATTACCCTCTCACCTTAGATATGCATTTCTGATGATCTGTAGAATTGTCCCCGTGATCGTGAGTGTTAAACTCGATGATAGCCGACTTTTAAAGCTTCTCACCGTGCTTCGCATGCATAAGAAAGCTACTGGGTATAACATCATGCGATCTCAAGGGCATTAGCCCCGACTTTGTATGCATAGAATAAATTGGGAAGTGAACCACCGTCCATGTATACAACCACATCGTCGTTTGAATCCTAATACGCAGGAGGTGGTGAAAAAGAGGTAATGAAACTACTCGACGCGGCATCATCTACCCCATTCCCGATTCTAAGTGGGCGAGCCCTGTGACAAGTCGTTCCTAAGAAACGGAGACAACAATTGTTAAGAACGATAATGACGAGCTTATTCCTACTCGTGTCGTCACGGGGTGGCGTATGTGTATTGATTATCGCAGTCAATACCGCCACCCCGAAGGATCACTTCCCCTCCCTTTTATTGATCGATGCTTGAGAGATTAGCAAATCATAACTTTTTCCGTCATTTGGATGGATATTCTCGTTTCTTTCGCATTCCTATTCACCCCGAAGACCAGAGAAGACGACGTTCACATGTCCTTATGGCACTTTTGCTTACCGTCGAATGCCTTTTGCTTAGGTAACGCCCATGCCACATTTCAAAGATGTATGATGGCCATATTTTCGCATTTCACCGAGAATATCACGAGGTGTTCACGGATGATTTTAGTGTCTATGGTTCCGACTTTGATATGTGTTTGCATAATCTTTCTAAGGTCCTAAAGCGCTGTTCACTGGAGGAAAAACGCAAGGGTGGGCGAAGGGCCGCGTTTTTACATTAACCGCAGCCTTAAATTAACGGTCAGGCCAACTCAAAAACCGCAGCCCCTTTATTGATAAAGGGTCCTGCGGTTTTGAGATGACCGCACCAGTATTAGAAAGGGCCGCGGTTTTGGGCTAACCGCACTCCCTAATAAAGCCTAGTTCTACATTGGGCCAAAAATTCAATCGGGCGAGATTTCCCGCAAACTCATCAAACCCCCATCCCCCTATTTTCCCTAACGCTCTTCGCTCTCCCTGGCCCCGATTTTCCCCTCTCACCTCATCAAACCCCCATCCCCCTCTCACTCTCTTTCGCATCTCTCCTCACCCTCGCCGTCGCTCGCTCGTCTGAGCTTCTCTCACCCCGACTCTTCTCTTGCGCTTCCGTCACTCCTTCATTCAAACGACAATGTTAGGTTGGGGTTTCCGACATTTCACGAGAAAAAGGAGGAGATGCGAGAGAATGTCACGAATTTTTGATCGACGAAAGTGACACTCCACCACGCCGACCGACCGACGCCTATTCTCGCCGCCGTTGAATCAACACCATCTCCCACATAGAGTTTTACACTATTTCGATTATCGCTTTATATTTCAAGGGTTAGTCAATTTTATCTTTAATTTCCATGAAATTTCGCTTCTTTTAGTTAGATTATGGGTTTATTTGCTATTTGCTTTAGATCTTGTGATACTTTTTCGAATTTGCTAGAATTAAGATCTAATTTCTCATGGGTTTTTAAGGTTTTTTTTGTCCCAATATCCGGTTGTTTATACTACGAATTTTCGATTGATTTTGTGTGTCGTTGGTGTTCAATTTCTTCGCATTCCGAGATGAAAGTTTGTATTTTTGAACAACATGTTGCTTAAAAAGGATGAGTTATTAGTATTATGATGAATTGGACAAGATAGCTTGTGAGATATTTTATAAAAACATATATAATTTGCAACATCATATCGAGGAATTTGTTTCCCGACGCCGTATTAGTTCTTCGTTGGGAGTACATTTGAAGGGCTCCAAGGGAGCATCGTGCGTTATTGGAGTTGGAGGATACAAATGCGCCCGCTGAGGAGGGAGAAGGAGACGCTGAGGAATACTCTTAATTATTTGAGCGCGGCTCAGTTAAGGATGTTTTCCCTTCCTCTTCATGATGATGGAAGGGATTGATTGGGGAATAGATAGGTAACCTTTTTATGTTTTTGATTGGAATGGATTAATGTATGGAGTATAAACTTGTAAATGTGTGGTATCGATGCATAATGGAAAAGTATTTTTACGGGGTACTTCAGGTGTTGTTTATTTCTTATCTGCTTTTTTTATCGATTGATAATGAGCTTATGCTAGTCGCTTATGTGAATGATTATATCATTTGAATCAATTAGGAATTTAGGAATGTAGTTTACTTGTGGAAGTAGATACTAGATGGTAATGCTCGAATTTTAGGTGTGAATTTGTGGATTGAATTATGTGTTTTTCATTGATTGATTTCCGAGCTTATGCTACTACTGTTTAGGTGAATGATTTTGTCATTTCAAGGAAAGGAACTTTAGAAACGAGTAGTAACCCTTAATGTAATATGAAATATTATATCGATCGATTAGTGTTGGATTTTACTATTAAGAAAGACTCTTTTTTTGCTAGGAATGTGTTAAGACGCTTTCTTATTTACAAGTTAATCGTCTTCCTTAGTAATGTAAGATTACATGGTTCACTGTAATGTAATAATATGACTTAAGATATCCACATATTTTGTCTATCTTGTTCCCGACAAATACGAACATTATAATTTCTCGTAATGTGGAGAAGAATGTCAACCTTTAGTCTTAAATGGCAAAAGGCTTATAAGAGTTTGGAATCACGAGGCACTACAGCCTACACGTCTTGTTGCTTACACTCCGAGCCGACAAAAGTTAATCTTTCAATAGTTAAGTTGATTTATTAGAGTTATGTTCTATGTAAAGGTTAAAGTATACTCACTCTATTTCGTTAAAGAAACAAAGAAGTGAAAATGGTCATTTGTCTCGGCACCACCCCGCCTCTATGAGCCGTAATTATGGGTTGATAATGCTTGATCTTGATATCGCCGTGTTGCTTCTTAAGTATTGCTTTGCTTTCCGTGTTTTGCATGCTTGCTTTATACAAAAGTTTCACCCTGAGGGGATAACCCACAACTTGTTGCATGGTTCGAATCGCCGTCGAATCTTTTGAATTAGATCCCCGCAGAATGAGTATTTACTTCCCCGATATGTGAAACTAAGCATAGTGCATATACATGGGAATCGGCCTTGATATTGTATATCTTCTTGTAGGATATACACTTATGCTTTGATATCAAATAAGGAAAAATACAATTTAGCACAAAGAATAAAGACATAGATTCAGAGAAACTAAAATCGAATAAGATACCACGTTTAAGTTTCAATTGTTTTTAAGTTTCAATGCGTTTTCATGTCTCGCATTCTTACCGCAATTGCTGATTTTGCGCATTCCCGACTTTAGTGCTTATGTATTCTTTGTAGTTTGAGATGATGCAGAGGCTAACTTAGCTAAGTTCAAATCAAGTACGAGCTCACAGTACGTGAGACATTAATTGATTTAATGTGTCTCAATCATTATTTCTATAGTCGTTCTTTCATTAGACTTTCAGGCGGGGTTACCACTCGATGGAAGATTTATTAGTTGTCACATTTTCAATTTCAAGGATCACTAGCAAAGCACTTCGAGGCTTGGAGATGAAGGAGAAGGGCAATTGTAATCTATTTTTGTATCATGTTCTTTACACATTTAATGTAATCTATATTTGTGTAAAAACATAATTTACAATGAAAAATGATACTTTTATATATGTATAACTCGTTTGGAAACATTTAGGACTAAAAAAAGCAAAAAAAAAAGTCACAAGGGTTCATGTCATGGCAAAAACCGCACCCTTTAGTGAAGTTAAGGGTCGCGGCTAGGGCTAAAACCGTGCAACCCTTAACCCACCAAGGGTCGCGGTTTTTCGACCGCAACTCTTAACGCTAAGGGTCAAGCGGTTAAAAACCGTAGCCCCTTCCTAAATGCCAAGGGTCGCTAGTCTAATGGTCAGCCAAAACGCAGCTCGGGCTCCTTTGACCGCACTTGACTTTTTCCTCTAGTGGTCGTGATGTTAATTTGGCCTTGAATTGGGAAAAGTGCCACTTCATGGTCAATGAAGGAGGGGTACTTGGTCATCTTGTTTCCGAACGTGGCATCCAAGTCGACCGAGCAAAATTGAGGCGATCGAGAAACTTCCTCCTCATGTGAATGTTAAGGGAGCGAGGAGTCTTCTGGTCATGCGTTTCTATCATCGTTTTATAAAAGATTTTTCAAAAGTCATGAAACCCCTAACTCAATTATTGCTTAAGAATGCCACTTTTGATTTCACCGATGCTTGCTCGGAGTCCTTCGACAGATTAAGAAAGCATTGATAATCGCTCCAATCATACAACCCTAGACTGGGATTTGCTGTTCGAGATTATGTGATGCTAGTGACTATGCCGCCCTACTATGCATGCCATCTACTTTGATTTCACCGATGCTTGGTCAAAGGAAGAATAAGGTGTCGTATGCCATCTACTATGCAAGTAAAACCTTGGACGGAGCTCAAATGAATTATGCTACTACCGAGAAAGAGCTCATGCGATCGTTTATGCCCTTGATAAGTTTCGAACCTATCTCATTGGTTCGAAAGTCATTATTCACACCGACCATGCCGCCCTCAAGTATTTGTTGGCCAAGAAGGAGGCGAAGCCGAGGCTCATTCGATGGATTCTTCTTCTTCAAGAGTTTGATCCGGAGATACGGGATAAGAAGGGTGCCGAGAACGTTGTTGGCATCATCTCTCTCGCTTGAGGCTCCGAGGCTCGAGTCGAGCTCGATGGCCCTATAGACACTAGTACAAAGTTGGTCTAAGATAACATATATAGAGTAACACTTTTCAAAATTCAAGTTTCTAATATATATGTAACACCTTGTAGCACTTTTATTAATATGTAACACTTTTTGTATAAGTAACACTTTGATGTAGTACTTTTCAATTGAGTAACATTTTAATGTAACACTTTAAGCTAAGTAACACTTTTAAGTAACACTTTGATATTTGTAACGCATTTTAAAGGAACACTTTAGAATAAGTAAATTTTTTTTAGAGTATTTTTTTTGGGATATTATCTCGTATAACCCCGACTTATGCCTTTTTCCAATATAACCTCGACTTTGGCAGTCCTGTCTCCGATAACCCCGAACTTGATTTTTATCATTAAACTCGGACTTAATTAGACACCTAAGCGTTAACTAGACTCTAACTTGGTTTAACTTTTGCTAAATTCATCTATTTCTCTCTCTTTTTCTTCATCTCTTCTTTCTTGTTCTTCATCTCTTCTCAAGCATTCATCAATGGTTTCCACCACTTTCTCTCTTTTCAACTTAGGTAAATCTCTTTAATCTTTAAAACTACCATCATCCACCACTACTCCAAAACTAGAACAAAAAGAAAATCACAAAAATCGTAAATAATGTAAATTTCTCACTAACATCTCGCTTCAAATAAAACATCATCTGCAAGATGGGTTTGGAACTAGAGATTCAATAAAAGCAGTAAGTCTCCGTCAAATTAACATTTTTGTTTACAGGGGACTACTCGCCTTGCCCGAAATTCGAAAAGAGAAACGGGAAATAGAGAATTGCAAGCATTAATAGATTGCAGCCTTTTCGGTTTCCTATAATATTACCGATTCAAGAAAGTCAAGCCAAAGCTCTTATAGAGCAACAAGAAGCAGACCCATAAGACAAGCATTTCATCAATCGTTTGCAACTTTTATTTTCCCCGATGGCATCAATTAATTCCTCAATAAATTCCCGTTTATCTATATTCCTCAATAAAATACTTAATGCAACTTCAATTCCTCAAAAATAATTCCTCGATGGAACCTTGATATGAGATCATAGTAAAAATGAAGAATCACAAATCGCAAAAAGGAAATAAACTAATAATTTGCAAGATATGAACAAACAAGGATTTCTTGAATTTGATTTTGTGGCTTTTTGTTTTGTTTTGTAAAATAAGAGAATGATGGGCTCGAGAATGAAGAGGGCATCCATTACCATTCATGAACGCTGGTAAGACACAACAAGAGAGAAGAGATAGTTTATAACAAGAGAGAAAAAGAGATGAATTTAGCCGAAAGTCAAACCAAGTGAGGGTCTAGTTAACGCCGTGACTAATTCCGTCTAGCTTTAATGACAAAATCAAGCTTCAGCTATCGGAGATGCTGCCAAAGCCAAAATTATATTGAAAAAGACCTATAAGTCGTGTTATCTCGAGATAATATCCAAGACTATACTAAACAAAACTCATCTTAAATTAATTGACTAGTCCCATATTTTATGTTGGCACTAGTTGGCACTTTATCACCACTAAACACAACAAGCCAAGTCCAAAAACATCGGTATATTCAATTCCTATCGTAAAATACCGCTTCCTAGGTTTACGTTCCATAAAATGTTCACCACCAAGGAAGGTAATTGACCATTGCTTCTTAATTCGTCAATACACAATATCACATCCCAAATTTTTAAGAGTGTTTTAATCATTGTTATTAGCCAAAATTATATATATTAATATTTTTTAATATTTTTTTAGTATATTTAGATGGAATATGACTTTTATATATTTACCCCCTAACTCGGTTTGAAGATGGAGTCCCCAAAACCTCCTTCTCTCTCTCGTGATTTATTTCGCAAAAAAACCTTCACTCGTGTGGCTTCCTCTTTCTTAGCATCCCTCTTCCCTCCTCCCTCTCCTGCCGCCGTAAGCTAGCACGCTGGTTCCCCAATCTTTTATCTCCTCTATTCGACTTGTGGTCACAGTTGGTCTCACGAATTGGCGGCGATGTCGCACCGTTTCACCTTCTTCCTGTGGCGTACGCTGCCATTGCCAGCGCTTTTGCTAGGTGGTGGTGCTGCAGCCACCACGCATGCCGCCTCGAGTCTTGTCGTGAAGTGCCACACGTCTTACTTTTGTTTTGTTATCTAATTAATAATAGATTGAATTGAGAATTGATGGTTGTTCTTGAATGTTGTTGTTGTCGTTGCTTTAATATTGATGTCAATGATTTCTTAGGGTCGAGAGAGGTATTCGTCCACGCACTGCACCTTAAACCGCCGCTCCAAAATGCAACGGCTTCCATCGGCTTTCAGGCGGTGAGTTTTGATTCGAACTTTTCAGGCGTTTAAACATTATTTTGTTCGATTTTTTTTGTTTTAATTGACAATTGATCGTGTCAATGTGTAATTTCGGTAATGGGGTTGTTTAATTTGTTGTAATTAAAAATTTTAATATTGATATCGTATTGTGTTGTTCTTGTTTGCAAGAGAATTGACGATTTTAATGTTGCTGTTGTTTTGGTTTTGTTTCTTGGTTAATTGAGATTCTTCAATATTGTTGTTTATCTTTGTTACTATCCTACAGTAAGAAGCAGCGTTTAGTTTTAATTTGACAATTAATAATCTTCAATGTATAATTTCGGTAATGCGTTTGCTCAATTTGTTTGTAATTGAAAATTTAAATGTTGCTATTGTATTGGGTTGTTCTTATTTGAAATAGAATTGAAGATTTTAATGTTGTTGTGGTATTACTTTGTGAGTTATGGAACGTCGTTACAGAATATCATATATGGTGAGACATAAGTACATAACAATAGGATACTAGATACTTAATAATCCTAGGAGAAGTTAGTTCAGGCTTGGCTTTTGTAAACAGAATTGAGCTTTTGCCTTTATTATATATATTCATCATTTAGGCTCTTTCGTCCAACTTGTAATTGTATGCAATAACCTATGAGCTTAACCTTTGGCCAGGGTTTAAAGGTGACTAAGCAAAGTTTGTGGAGATTTTCATTTTGTTGGCAAGCTACATCTGTTAAAAAGCATTCATACATGTCTAATGAACATGGTTTTGGCTTCCAGCTTGCACAGCTTGGTCGAGATGCATCTGTTGTTGTGAGTACCTCTTAAATTTGACACTCATTGATATTTAACAGGCTGCAGCTCACTATATCCTATTACTCAGCCTTACTTCTCTTGATCATATGTATTTTTCTAATGGAACTTTGGTTGATAAACTCGAATATTTATAGAATAAATGGATAAGTTTGATTGATAAACTTGAATATTTATAGAATAAATGGATAAGTTTTCGAGTGGCTTGCTTTCTTCCAAAGTACAAAAATAAGCTAAAACAACTCAATGATTTTCTTCATAATCTTGAATCTTCTCTTCCCCAATCAATTTATAGAATTCTCGCTTCCTCCCCACCCCTCTCCTCTAACTAACTTCTCTACTTATTTCCAAGCTAATAAAGTCATTACCCATAATCTAGTCATTACCCATAATCTACAACAGCATGTTAAAGTCATATCTCGTAATGCTCTTTAAAAAAATTATGTTCATTGCATAGCCGTGCATGGCAAAGAAGTGAGGAGCCTTCCATGTTGTATGCATCTCGGGACATGATTGCACTCTTTCATAGACGTATACTTGCGTAATACTTCTATTAAGTCCTCAGTGACAAAGAAGTCTAATATGATGTCGCTAACCGCATTATAACCGGTGGTCATGTAAGCTCGTTTTGTCTATTCCCAAATGGAGAGATTTTCAAATATATTGAAAGATCTAAAACATCAAAATGGTCGCCCCAAATGAAGAGATTTTGAGAACCATCCTTCTTAACATACGAATGATCAAGAGTAATAGGTGCAACTTTTCTCCAATCAAATGATCTCGCTATATGTACATAATGTTTGTCGCACCGAGTGGATGAAACCACAAGGTATCCGAAAAGAATAATGAACTCACTAGCTATCAACAAACGACAATTGTCACAAGGTTAGGAACCGCATACCAAATCTAAGTGTCAATATCAAAATGAAATTAGGGTTAGACTTGCCGTGGGCTAAATATGTATTGCCGAGTCTTGAATATAGACTATTGAGTCTCAATGCTAAATAATTTTCTCTTGCTCACTTCAAAGGGTTACTATTTTGGTTTGGTGCTTTTGGTTCTTGAATTTTTTCAAACCGTAAAAACCTATCTTTTACCATATTACCAAGTTTGCTTTACCATATTACCAAGTTTGCTTTTATCATATTACCAAGTATATCACTAGTTTTTTTTTTTTTGACAGACTAGTTCTCATTATCATATAATACTTTGAAGTTTTTTTTTTGTTCTTACCGCAGATGATGAAAATAGTGGCTGATTGGGAAAAGCAAGTATGCATGATGCTTCGTGAAACATGCATACATGGATAATGGAATCAAGACGAATGAAAGAATGATCTTAAGATCGATTTAGGTTTATTTAAAAAGAGAGATATATATTATGATTGAATTTTCGATTAATTATTTATATTTTTGGACGCAATAGTATGTTTTCGATCGAGTATACTCTTTCGTTCATTTTTTACAATGGTCGTTGAGTATTTCACTCATTTACATCAATAATATCATTCTATTTCCTCTTCGTTTATTACGTTTGTAATTTTTACTATTGTTATCATTGTATATCTATCGATAAATTAAAATACTATAAGACATGTGAAATAGAAGTGTTACACTATAAAACAAGCTAATAAGAAGTGTTGCCAAATATCTAACAAAGTGTTACATATGTCGACTTAAAATGATACATAATATTAACAAAGTGTTACTTTAAGTCAAGAGATGACATAGAAAATGCTACTATAGATGAAAAAGTGTTACATAAAACATTATGAGTAACACTATAAAAATGCAACATTAGTTTGAAAAAAGTGTTATGTTAGATAATTTTGAGCAACACTTGAGAAAGTGAAACATTAGCATCGAAAAGTTGCTACCTGTAGATCGGAGAAGACGGATGACAAGCTTCACTTATAAAAGTTGTTACCTATCGCCTAAAGCAACACTTTTAGGTCTTTAAGTAACACTTTTAAGGGTGATACTTTAGGCCAATTATGCACTAGTGAGATGATTCTTTTCCCGATGATCATCTCCTCGCTATGTCTACCCTATCCCTTCGGTATGTCCGATTTTGCTAATTACCGTGTCGTGCATCTTATCCCCCGATCTTACATACCAAGCCAGCCGCAAAAAGTTCTATCATGATGTTAAAAGGTATTTCTAGGAGGATCCCTTTTTATATAAAAAAATGTGTCGACGGATGTTTCGGAGATGTGTTGCAGATTGAAGATTGATGGAGTGCTACAACATTGTCATAAAGATGCTCTCTAGTGGTCATCTGTGCTCCCAAGCCACAACTCATGAGTCATCCGTAATGGATTTTACCGCCTACAATTCTCAAGGATGCTCGTGCTTTTTGTGTGTCTTCAGGATGCTTCTACAAAGGACCCGAATATTTCCAAGAGGCAAGAAATGCCACAGTATGTATTTGGAGGTCAAACCTTTGATGTCCGGGGCATCGATTTCATGGGACCATTTCCTACTTCTTATGGAAACAGTACATTTTGGTAGGTGTCGATTATGTGACAAAATGGGTCAAGCCATAGATCACCAACCAATGACTCTCAAGTGGTGATGAAGATGTTCAAGAAAAATAATTTTCCCCCCGCTTTGGGTGTGCCTAGAGTCATTATCACATGGAGGCTCCCACTTCCATAAGAGCACTTTTAAGGCTTTGTCGAAAAACATGGTCACTCACAAGGTCGACTTGCTTACCACCCACACCAAAGGGCTAGGCAGAGGTGTCCAAATGCATGATTAAGAGGATTATGGAGAAAGTAGTCACCAAAGCAAGGAAAGATTGGTCCTTGAAGCTTCGATGATACTCTTTCGGGCTCGCGCACCGCATTTAAGACTCCTTCGGGAACAACTCCATATCGACTGTGTACGGCAAAGCTTGCCATCTACCGCTGAAATGGAGTATCTATCTCGTACGAGCTACTAAAGAAATTAACTTAGACCTACAAGTCACAGAGGCACGACTTCTTCAATTGAATGAATCGGATGAGCTTAGATTGGAAGCTTATGAGAATCACAAGCTCTATAAGGAGCAAACGAAGAAGTTTCATGACAAGATGATAGAAAAGAGGGAATTTCATGCAGGTGACAAGGTATTACTATTCAATTCGAGGTCGAGACTTTTTCCTCGGAAAACTCAAGTCTCGACGGTCGAGACCATTCGTGGTGACCGATGTTAAGCCACATGGAGCAACTTGAAATTTCTAAGAATGGAGGTGAGAAATTCAAGGTGAATGGACAACGCTTGAAGTTGTAACATGAGGGTGCTTTTATAGGCTCTCAGAGGAGATTCGCTTGAATCTACTCTTCAGTGAGACATAAGTGATGAGGTAACATGGTCGTATGACCTTCATAAACCGTATGCATGAGGCAACCCGTATCTTTTCTTCTTTTTTACTTAGTTTTCTTCTTTTATTTTTTCTTTCTTTTCTTCTTAGTTTTGCTCTTTTTAGTGAGTAGTGAGTGAGTAGGTACTAACTTTCATTTCGTAGCCTATTTAGTGCAGGTGGTTAGTTTTCATGACCCATGAGTTGCCCCAAGCACTAACGAGACCCGTGCAAGCATCGAAATGCAAGCTCTCGACCGCCCGACATGGCTGGGCGATGTCCGCCTGTCGGTCCGAGGCAAAACCGAACAGAGCTCAAAAGTTGAAAATTGGCCTCCGCCCGACGCGTCCTCCCGTCAAAAATTTCCGAGAAAATGCCTAGGAAGTGCCTTCGCCCGATCGGTCCTGGCGAACCCCGCCCGATCGGCCCGTAACAAAATCCAAAACTACAAAAAAAAAAACAAAAATTTCACTTCGCCCGATCGGTGTTCCGGGCGATTTTCGTTTTTATCAGCCCCTTTTCTTTTTCTCCTTCATTCATCTTTCAATTTCCCCCACTCTCTCTCCCCTCTCAAAACCCTAACCTCTCACTTCATCTTCTTCCTCCATCCTCCCATCCTTCACCTATTACCCCCATTAAAATACCTTTCACCTTCAAGAAATCACCACCTTTCTTCACCCTTTACTTTTTCTCTCACTACTTTCCCCACTTTTCTTCTCTACCCATCTCCACCTTCATCTCTCCACTTCCCTTCTTTGTGAGTTTTACCAACAGCTTCAAAGGGCATCCATGGCGTAAGCATTAAGATCACGTGGACCATCTTCAAGGGCTAGGCACCACCACCACCACCCCCACCAATTACACCGGATGAAGATTTCCCGAGGTGGTTTTCAAGTCCGAATGTAAGAGAAGGAAATTTTTCAATGATCGAAAGGTCGTGAGGTACTTCCTACCCGCTTTTTAGATATTGAATTTTTGAATAGTTTGGGAATTGCCAATGATTTTAAAAGTTTTATGAAGATAATTGGCATGGAAGCCCCTCTATAATGTTCATGTGAATACCTATAGGAGTCTAGTGCTTGGAATTCTATAGTAGCTTTGAAGTTACTAAGCCTAGGTCTGGTCTTATTTCTTATGTTTCTTACCGATTGCTCAACCAGGAATTTTGTCTTTCCCTACCCCAATTGCTAACATTTTAAGAATCGCCAATAAGGGGACATTGGTCATCCTGACGGGTATAATCATGGTTCATGTTATTTTAGCATTACGGGTAGTGAGGTCCCAATCAACTCGCAACATTGTAAGGCCACTTACATTCACCACCCTATCTTCAAAATTTGGCAACGATTTATGTCATGGACTTTGTTTGGGCGGGCCATGTAATATCCCTGGAAAATTTAAAACATGCTTAATTAGCCAACTAGTTGTTGTTTTACTAATTATGTTATCAATGAAGTTCTAATAAAACTATTATAAGTTATTAAGGTATGATTTTTCTAAAATAAATAAAAGAGAAGAATGTAATTTTTATTAAGTAGTTATGAATTATAATTAGCTTAACAAGTAAGTAATTAAAAATCACAATATGCATAACTTCTTTTAAATGAATTACCCAAAGTGAAAATATTTTAGTTTAATAATAATAATAATAATAGTAGAAGCAAAAAGAGAAGAAGAATAGGTAAGTGAAGTGGAAAAATCAAACTTGAACTTTCCCACCAATTTCCTTCCTCCTTCCTTCTTCAACTTTTCTTCCTCCTCTTATATGGCATCTTCAACTTTCCTTCCTCTTCTTACACGGCAAACCAATCAAGTGCATTTCTTTTCTCTTCCAACCAATCAAGTGTGCCACCATCAAACCCAAGAGAAGAATTCTCATCAAAATTCTCTTCCATCCATTGTTATCTTCAAAGCTTTCTAGAACGTGACAATGGCTATAAATAGCCATGTCCACCAAGCAACACACCACACCACTCTCTCCTTCTCCTCTGTTTTTTTGGCTGCCGCCGACCACCAGCACCTGACCTCGCGTCCTCTCTCTCCTGTCGCGCTCTTCTTCTCGCGTCCTTTCCTTCATACGCTGCTGCGCGTGCAGCACCACCAACGACTGATGCCCAGCAGCGTTCCGTCGCACCATCGCCATTCGCCGGAGACGCCAGTCACCGGAGCTCCGTCCTCCCTCTTGCCTGAGCCGCGTGAAGTCGCCCCTGCTCAAGTAGCAGAGGTACAAATTACCTCTTGTGTTCTTTAATTTTCAGATTTTCAAATACTACTAATACAAGCCCAATTACACCCTTTGATGATTAGTTTAAGTTTGGGCCTAAAGAAACTGATTCACTTAGTTTAACAAACTTGGTTAATTTATTGGGCAAAAAATATGTTTTGAACTTATTTTATTGACTGATTTGTAGTTAATTAAACCGCCAATTAACTTCTCAAAATTATTATCGTTATATTTCATGATTACTAAACTAGTGAAATTGCTTAAAACTAATAAGATCATTATTTTAATAATGAGTTTAATTTATTATTACCTCCACTAATACTTAATATAACAAGATAGCTGGACTTACGAGTTTTAAGGAATTTAAATAATATTAAAATAATGTTGAATGGTTATAGTATAGAATAAACTTAATTAGTTCAATGATAGACGATTAATGGATGATTAACTATGAACTCTTATAATATGTGTAATTGTAAGTATAATGTTTCGATAATTCTAAAAGTATAACTGAAGGAGTTATTCCACCTAATTAGTTATTTTAGATCACCTAAAGGTTATTCACGACTATGATAATAAATGACTTTTAATGAGACCTTTACGACGTTATAAGAAACGTTACAACGTTATAAGAAATGTTATGCACGTTAATAACCGCTAGCTAATGTTTAGGCTTAAAAGCTAAATAACGAAACGTTCATTAATAAAATTATTCTTGAATAGATTAAGGAAGATAAAGCGATATTACGCCTCCCCCTATCAAGGTTATTAAGCGGGAATTGATAACGTCTCTCACTCAAGCAAGACTCATTCCTTTCCCAAACTATGCTTTATGATGTTTTATACGATGTTTATGCTTATGTTATTTATGGTGTCGGGATATGAAATGTTTGCTATGTAAATGATGTTTATTAAATGATTTAATGCTACGACAGTATGATGATTTTGATGTTATGAACGAAGTATGATGATTTTGATGTTATGAAATAATGACGTTATGGAAGCAAGACGATGTTTTGTTATGAATGCAAAGAAAAGAATATGATATATCATGGTGATTATGAATATACTTAAAGGTTATGAAACATGATAAATTCAAGTGAAAGACTGTTCTTGCAAGATGTCTCTGTTACTCCGGCTCGTGCATGTACCTTCCGCGTTTAGCCACCTTCTACGGGGCATATGTCCACGGGTGGTTCCGTGTTATGTTTGGGGTTATATACCACCATCTGTAATGTGGGGGCTAAAGTCTCGGGTGGTAGCCTTCCGTTTAAGAAAATGAAAATCGGGTCTTGCACGGTACCTTCCGAACGTGGCACTACCTTCTACATATCAGGTGATTCGTGGTTATGTTTTGGGCATTATGAACCACCTTCAAATGTAGCCAAGGTCCTCGGGTGAGTGAGCCTTCGTTACGAAAACTGAAAATGGGGAGACATCCCTTACGTTGTACTAGCAAGGTTACCAAAGTAAAAGATATATGATGCATTAACATGACAAAGAGTGATGATAATGTTTTATGATTATGATTTAAATGGTTATGTTTTACGGAAATGGTTTTACTATTTCTCTTCTCACATGTTCACACCCAAAATAAATTGGAAATGCTTTCACGATGTTAGGGTAGTAGATGCTATGGATATTTCATTTCCTGGCGACTTTGTTTTATGTTTCAGGTAATGAAGGAACGAATCGGTGATGGCTATTATGCATGAGATGTATTGAAGAGACTATGTATGATTCACATAAGGTTTAGAATATTTTGTATGATAGATGAACAATTATTGTTTTATGATGAGCAAATGTATAGATGAATTTTCATTAAGACTATTATAATATAAGTGGGCCCTAACCCACGCGGCTTAAGTTGTCTTGCGTTGAATATTAAGGTTATGTATTTTGCGGGCGTTACAGGTAGGGTATGGGCCGAAACCTAGCGGCAGTGTGGAGTCTTAGACTTTACATCGCCTAGGTATGATCCTTTGGGGTATTTAGACGTTGAGAAAGCTGAGGATTATGTGGGTTATTAGAAGTTATGAAATAAGAATTCAACACTTATGATCCTTTGAGATAATATTTAGTGATTGGTAATCTTAAGTTTTGGGTTAGTAAAATCTAAGCAAATAGGGAATCTTTGAATGGAAAATTATGAGATTCTTACTTTTGCTTATAGATTATCTGAAAGTTGATGTTGAATGGCTCGGATAGGTGATGGTTATTTGAGTAATAGGGACGAATGATTGTGAATGATCTTTTGAGGTATGAGTGGTTATATTTTATATTGAGGTAAGACACGAAAAAGTGTTAATAAACTAGTATAAAGAATGTTTGAGGGATTTTTATATGTGGCGATTAGGAATATAATACTTTGGATGATAAAAAGGAATTATGAATATAAAGGGTTGATGGTATGGTGGAGGCATTTTATCCAACTATTTAGTGACTTAATGATTAACAACAGTTGAATTTCATTTTATATGATGATTTTAGGATTCAAATTTTTTGGGGAATTAAGATTCCTGCAGGAGTTTAAAGTGGCGGTCTTAAAAATTTGAGTTTTGAAAAAGTTGAAATACGTCATAATGTATATTGGATGTTATGGTTGGTATTATGACTTTTAGGTAATGTAAAGCGTTGATTGGAAGAAGTTAGACAAATATATATCTTGAAGGAATATGGGTGTGCTACTTGAAGATGTAATAGCTACATGGAGTGTGATTGGGAAATAGCGTATGGTGCTTATTTTTTTGAATTTGAAAGTAAGTGTGACCTTAGCTTCTTTGGAAGACTTAAAGAAACGAGGAAACCTTTACATTTGAGAATTTATTAGATGAATATCTTGTTATGGTCATTGATATAATGTGTAATCGAGTAGATTTTAGTGATAGAATCTTGGAGGCAATTAAGAGCTTAGACACTTGATGTTAATTATAAAGAAACTTGATTAGGAATCTACGTTAAGTTGATTGGGAAGGTAAAATGTTTTTAACTCCGAGGCTATGAT